>MU130482.1:0-10232 GCA_015039465.1 Phlegmacium glaucopus | reverse complement strand
AGGCTATGCAGTATGAGAGCTTCAACTGTACTACTTACATCCGTAGATGGCCGTTTTTCCCACCGACCGTACCGTCATGGCTTTAGAAATCCATTGACGGTGACGGCAACGGCATAACCGTTGCCGTCATGCCACCGTATACCTATGGCCGTTAGCCATTACGGCACGGTGCGCACCCCTACATGGTGCTGTCCGGTGCTCTCCGGTACCGGCAAGACGGCCCCTAGTTGTCTGATGCAATCAGATATGCCTTTTGTTCAACCCTGTGCCCACTTGCTTGATGTGAGGCATTAAATGAGAGATATCAGGTGAGGTAGGGGTGATAGACTTCAAAACAAACAAACAATACGTTCAATTGACAGTCCGCAGCAGTTATAGAGAAATGGTGATAGTACAAAAGGGGTACAGACTCAGAGATGCAAAGGTGAGACTACGGAACGAGCCCATCATATTGAAACTTAAACCATGCCTATGGCTGCATCGAGAGAATAAATGTTCTTGTAGAATGAAAGTGACTCAAGCCCAGCTATAAATCAGGGACATGAACAAAATTATTGGTGGAAACTGTGCTAAGAAACTTACTGTTTGAATCATCTTTACCGCCAAAAGCAATAATGGACCCAAAGGCACCATAAGGAACCCCATCCGTTCCGGGATCCCCAAATGGCCCTCGATGCATTGGGAGTAAGGTTTAAATGATTTGTATCAGTGGATGAAAAAGAAGACCCACCCTTGAGCTCAATTATTTCCGCAGGAGCCTGAGCCTCAGAGTCGAAGATGATGAAACCAATGGTGCGAAGTTGTCCATCATCGCCGGATTCCTTGACGCCAAAAACACCCACAAGGTGTTTGCCTGTGAATGGTGAGTATAGGTGAGCTTGATAAGTTCGAAACGACGCACCTGGAAAAACGACGGTTTCAACATTGCCGGCAGCACGACCATGCGTGACAACGTGGGGATCGTCGTTTATCATCTTGTAGGTGATTCGGATCCCGTTAACTTTTGACTGTGTCCAAATTTCGACCTGTGTGATATTTGATATGTTCTGCTCGGAAGGCCAAAGGCCCTCTGAAAAAAAGTTATCAAATTGCCACAAAAGGCGTACATATACACCCACCTGCGACAAGGTCGTCGAAAGGTTGGCCGAGCAATGTGCCAACGGCCTGAGTTGAGGTAACAGCGGAGATCATAGCAGAGGGTAGATTGTGGTTCGCGGTAGTGACTGAAGTGCGCCCAGTGAATAGCTGTGAAAGAAAATCAGTCAACCTCCAGATCTTTATATACCAGCCTGAGCGTGTATGTATTAGAACCCCAAATATGCACACCGGTACGCCGCACCAATGCGAGTCGGTCCAACTCGGAGTCTCAAGTTGTGTTGTCGCTAAACCTATCATAGCACCCGGGCCTTCGACGAGTTCGGAGTTCCTTCAAGTTCAAGTCCTCATGTAGTGCTGAGATGCACTGATTTGGATCCCGATTCTCGATAGCACAGAGCCAATGACCATGCTGACGCAGGGAAGATCTTGGAAAGATCCGTACATCTTTCGAGGCGTTCAGAACTTCACACCCAACAGCCTGAGGATAGGACAAAATTATCTAATGGCACTTTTTATTCAGCTCCATGTCACATGTCACATGTGTTGACCTTCGAAATTCTTTTAGGAAAGAGACTTTCAATGAATCTTGAGAGCTACATATCTCCCAGGTGACGAAATGACGAAATGTCACCGGTCACAGAGCTTATCTTGATGCCGCGGCCGCGGCCTTGGAAAAATCGACATCGATCATGATCACGTTCAAATCATGTTTTAGAAAAGGTCAATTCAGTTCCCATTTTTGGACTGATTTTGTTGTCACCAGCACCAGCCTAGGACCTGACAAGTTCCCATCCTAGTCAGATTGCATCAATTGATACGCAGGAATACTACGATACATCACAAAGGTCTGTGGGTGTACCCCTGGCATGCAACCGACATGGATATTTTGATTGTATTGTTCTGAACAATACTAACAGTTTGTAATGGACCCGATTTCAGGGAAACGGACTTGACAATGACATTCACCGTCGCGTACGGTATAGGGTATAGGGTATCATGTCCTCTGTCATCGAAGACATCAAATGTTCAGTGCATGCACTAGTCACAAGTTGACTACCAACGTACTACAGTGACATCACTACTGCTATATGCACAAATACTAAACATACACACGGCTTCGATGTATGGAGCTGGCGGCTGACCTGCCCCTTCTGATCCATAAAGAATGAGGGTGACAACCTGGAAGGATGCAAGAAGGATAAGAATCAAATTTTCGAATGTGCTGATAGAAACAAAAAACCTCGATATTAATGTTCTTCGTTTAGCAAATCTTCGTGACAAGCAATCGATCAAGCTTCAAGCATAAATCGCATTTCAGGTTGTCGGCAATCCGACTTGCACCAACTTGAATTAAATTCCGTTTTTGTCCTTGGGCACCAGCTGACATGAGCTGACAGAGCGGATTAATAGGTGTATGCGAATACAATATACCGACACGCCTACGATGGGAATTGGATCTGATATTAGGGTACTTATCACGTCTTCTGACATCAAAGACATCGATTATCAAATGCGCAACCCGTTGCTAGTCCTGATCAACCCAATTGACCGTAAAACTAACACCCAGTTCTAGATGTAGTTTCTGCCATCTGGTTCACCTGGAGTCAGTTTCGGTTTGAGTTCATATCTGTCATGTAGCATTGTGTTGACTCTCTGTCTCCCCTCTTAAGTCTTGAAAAATATGCGCTGTCTGGATTTATTTATTTTGAAAGTCTATGAATATTTTTTGCGAAAAACGCCACATGACTCCTGTGTGAGGCCTTAGTCTTTGTTTATGAAACTTCAATGGTATGAATGACCAGGAGGCTTACGGCTCCGATAATAATAGTCCGTCTAACCCATTCATCCTTCCCCGTCTGGACGGTCTACAAGCGTGGTTTAGCCCTTTAGTTACCTAAGTGCTGAAAGAAGTCACCTTGAAATGTTTTCCTTGTTGTACAATCCCCGTGGCGGAGGGCGAACGGGCATTTATTTTATGGTTTTTTTCCCTTCAAAATGACATGTGGGTGAGGGCCATCGCTCCACGTGGCATGTACCATCATCACGTGCAATCACGGAAGTTACCGGACACTCGAGCCGAGTCGAGGGTTACCTTAAAAGTCCCGCTTATAAGAACGAGCCCATATAAAGGGGACTCGTAACCCTATCAGATATTCATGCCCGTGTTTCTTTTTCCCTGTGACAAAGGTAGTTCCTCTGAAAACGAAGTTCGAAGATTGGACCATCTGATTTTTGGAAGGGCATCACGAGCATGACGGTGCACTGGGACGGCGTTTGTTCTAAACATAGCAATGAGGTAAGGTAAAGCGCTAAACATAGCAGTAAGGTGTGTGAACTTCTGAGTACTGGACAGCGGACCACGCCCAGACGTCCAGGTTACCAGTTAGGCCTGGATGTTGGAGGGATGTCAGTGCGGCATAGACGATTCGAGTCTCACGTTCTCTTGACGACGACGGAGGCTTGCGGTTACTTACCTGACATGCATTGACACATAAAGCAACCTCCTTTGACGCTTGAGCTGTGTATGGGTAAACTTACCAGGACCTTGGTCTGGTGGCGGCTGATATCGTCCTGTGTATATAGGACATTAACGGCGACGTTTTGACAGAATAAAGTTCAAAGAATTATCTCCAAATGTGAATTTTATTCAATAAGATTGGCGCATGTCGGTATACGGACAGACCCTTTTCTGACGAAATCAATGGATGTACGAATGAGTGAGTGCCAGTGGCTGAATCGATATCATACCGTAAGGCGGTATTGTCAACCATCAGGATCCGAATATGACAAAGGCCGTAGTTGCTGACGGTGTCATAACGTTTCGAATCCGAGGATCGGAGGATGACTCGAATTAGAGTCCAGAGGAGTGAGTGGTGTGCGAGGATGTGTCGTTGAGGGGATGACTTACGACGAATGAATTGGCGAAACATCGCATAGTAGGCGATCTTCTGAGTTCTCCTTCGTATTCTGTTGTTGAAATAAGCAAAACGAGAGCGCCATTATTCCGCTCTGGACTCAAAATGCTAGTCGAGAGGTCTCTCTCAACTTCTCAAGTTATTTGAAAAGCGGGAACACATCTCTTTGAATCCCAGAGAGATTATTATTGGGGGGGTAGTCGTGAGGAGATTCCAGAGGCCCGAGTTCCGCATTCCCACTAGAAAACAAGCAAGTGCCAGTTTATGGGGTCAAGTTGTCGTAAACGTGTGCAGAGAGGACCGCATCAGTGGCATCACTAAGTTCACAGAGTAGTTTACTTTGTCCGATTTTTGTTTGTGCCTACTATGACAAGTTAAAAAATTAGCACTATTTTTATGACTGAATTTCCACCTTTTTTCTTTAGTTTGGGCACCTGACAGTCCTGACACTTTTGACTTGTTGCGGGTTTTCCAAAAGTTGAATTCCCTTTGCACAAGCGGAAAAAGGCAAATTGTGAAACCCCTGATGTCGCTTCACAGATCTCCATCTTTGGGGTGATTCTAGTCGGTTCTTCTAGTACCAGAACCTCTGAGGGTTTACTGCTACTGGTTATTGTTGCCATCTTCGGGGTTATCAAGAACCATATATCGCTAATTCAAGTTTCAGTAACTCCGAGATCGCACCCCGCAATGTTTGGGTACGAAACTCCTTTTATTTGCGGACCGTCATCACGTTTAGTGCTGAAGTAAACGGCAGCGGCTATTTGAAGTGTGTGAAGTACCAAAGTGAAGTCAGTAAAAGAGCGTCGTATGTCCCTTATCAGGTCCGGCGCATGCACTGAACGTTCGATATCTTCGATGTCAGAGGACATGATACCCTATACCCTATACCGTACGCGACGGTGAATATCATTGTCAGGTCCGTTTCCCTGAAATCGGGTCCATTACAAACTGTTAGTATTGTTCAGAACAATACAATCAAAATATCCATGTCGGTTGCATGCCAGTGGTACACCCACAGACGTTTCCGATGTATTGTAGTATTTCTGCGTATCAATCAATGCAATCTTACTTGGATGGGACTGGTCAGGAGGTGCTGGTGACAACAAAGTCAGTCCAAAAATGGGAACTGAATTGACCTTTTCTAAAACAGAACTTGATCGATGTCCCTTTTTTGAAGGCCGCGGCCGCTGCATCAAGATAAGCGCTAGGCTCTGTGACCGGTGACATTTCGTCATCTCGGAACCTGGCCAGTGACTGGATCTGCTACACAACTATTTTAAGCTATATATGTATGGTGCCGGCCGCCTAGAGGTGCAAATCGGCTGGAGATTTTTTTTCAAAAAGAGCGTTGTATGTCCCTCCCCCCTTTTCCATCTCGCGTTTGCTGAGAGTCAGTGAAACCTGACGCCTTGGAATTTGCATAGGTTTCAGGGCACCTGGCGACTCTGGTCTTCTCTTCGGACTGAATGTTTATCTTCTCGTGGGCAGTTATGGCTTTCATTAATAGATAATCGACACTGAGTGCGTTCAGGTCTTGTTTCATTGATGGAGCCTAGGCTCAACTATCGATTCGCTATGTCAGTTCCTTTGGAAAGCCCAACCTTGCATTCGCTCAATTTTCCTTGTTCGTATTATACTAGTGTAAGCATACGATTTAACAAGTATTTTGGTCGACTTTGTCCTCTGCAGGCATTTCTTTGCAATAGTTTCTGATTTGTGAATGGAAGGAAGGTAGGAAGGAACCTAATGCCATTCGAATGTACATGGAACAGCCAGCCTCAGAGCGTATCTTTTCATCGGAGTTCCAATAGTAATTCCGCATTGCTGGCTACTTGCTGCGCACGATGAACAGATGACTTCTACCAAGTCGGCTCATTCCTCAGCGTCCTCGAGTCCTCCAACTAAGCGAGTCTACCAAATACTTGCAGGGCAACTATTTGATCCTCCCAGACGGACACTCGCTTCAAATCAAGTCATTACTGTTGACCGCGATCTGGGTATTGTGCTCGATGTGAAATCAAAACTAGAAGTGGAGGCTTCGGAAAACGAATACGGGCAGAACATTGAGATAATCAAGATTGACCTCAGCCATCTAGTTATATTACCTGGCTTGATCGATGTCCATGTACATTATGAGCTCTCCTTTTGACTTGTGGCGACCTCAATCGACAGGTGGCTGAATTTATCCAATAACCAGTATTCCTTCATCCGTACTCTGAGAAGTCGTGGGAGGGATCAGTTAACCCAGGAAAGTCTGGCGGAACGAACAGTGAGAGCCACAGTGCATGCTCGGAGGACATTGTTAGCTGGATTTACAACGGTGAGGTACGTCGTTCGTTACTCGGCAGACAATACCGTAGCTCTAAGCATCGTTTGTTACGAGTCCCCTTTAGGGAATCGTTCTTTACGTCGCAGGTCCTGTTTTCAAAATGTAATGGTTCAGTAGCCGGCATCTCCCGTGATAGAAATCACGTGTTGTTTATTGTTTGGTCTGTATACAACGCTGTCCTTTGTATCTTCAATTGTCGCGCTGTCGAGTAAAGTATCTCGGCTTATATCTGTTGTCGAGATCATCAAGAGAGAATATCTAAAGGTGACACGCTAGCCAAGATTGCTCAGACTGCATCGGTATAATGAAATTGGAACATTAGAGGATCTGGATATTATGGTTGTACCTTCGATGCGGGATGTTCAAACAATCACAAGATGTTATCCAAGCAATTAGTGGTAAGCGTTTGTTAGTTTTTGTCCTTCTCCCTTTCGTGTTATCTGCTCATTCTGAAATTTATATTGGTGATTTTTTTAGTACACTATGAAAACAAACGCCCTTCATGCAGCTGAAATACACATGGAAGCGAAGATTTCTGAAGCAACTTGACAAGCTGGCCTTCTCCGTTTTGACTTATTGTATGTACCATATTCTGGCGCCCCCTAACTTCTATTAACTGTATTGAACAGCGTACGAAGGAATCTATTCAGATGGCACAAGACGATGCTCGAAGATTCAGAGGGCTAAGAAGAATCTAACGTTTCGGAATTGGTAAGCCTCAACATTGACTGCGAAAGCCTTTTTCGACCAATGATTTTGAATTAGGGTGGTATTACGCAAGCGTCTTTGACGACAACGATACGCCATGATGAAGTTGTACCCAGTCGTTCGCAGTCAAGAATGATGTACTCTTATGGACCTTCTGAGATGTCAGAAAACCTATGGTATCCTCACGGTTCAAGCAATAAACAACGGAAGGACTCGTATATGCCATGCGGAGCAATGGCCAACACCTGCAAGTTTTACCATTATATATTTCGTATGATTTCCTCAAAGTCTCAATATTCATGTTTTAGGGATCTCGGTACTGAGGGAGCCTTCGATTCAGATATTGGGTTGAGGAAATGTCTTTGCGGAAGAAACGCTCTCATCCCTGGGCCTAGATATTACTGTGCAACTCGTGCTTTGATTTCTACGGGATCGTATGGTGAACCTTCATATGATTCGTGGTCAGAACCCCTTGTATGAACTATCTTCAACCTATAGGGCCGAAAAGTACCCTTTATCCTGCCCAGGAGGGCATTGATGGTATCAAAGGAGCGGAATCAGTGGATGGAGTAGATGCGTGCGTACGTGAAGTGAGGAAGCAGATTGGCGGTGGCGCTGATTGGATTAAAGTGAGTAGCTTCCTTCGTCTCTATGAAATTCGACTGCAATTAACATTCTTTATATATAGGTCTACGCAGGTAAGCAGAAAACACTCGAGGCACCCGTCGATTGTAGAATCTCATCTGAGGTAGATTACCGTTGCCGTTCACGTATGGGAGATGTTTTTCCTGCGGTCGGCGCCGCATCCATCGCAACTTTTAATACTGAAGAACTCTCAACTATCATTGCGACAGCTCATGCAAGAGGGGTGAAAGTAGCTGCCCATGCTAATACATCCTGCTCAATTGACACACTCCTGGACCCTGGCGTCGACAGCATCGAACACGGCTCAGAAAACTATGACATAGAGGACAACAGCAAGAATCTCCTTCGAAAACTTGTCAAAGCGAACGGAACGACCATTTGGGTCCCAACACTTGCTGCTTATTATACCACGGCGTTATCAGGTTCGGCCGAAAGCCGAAAGACTTGGGAAAGATGCAAGATGTCGTTTTCTTAAGACCTCAGAATCGGAATGGAGAACATTGCTTGTGGTGGTGATATAGGCGTTTTTCCTCATGGCGCAAACGCGCTTGAATTAGTACTTATGCGTCAGCTTGGTGCACCATGGGATAACGTCCTCAGTTGGGCGACGTATGGTGGGTGGAAATGCGTAAGAGGGATGGAGTGGGAGGGAGGCGAAGGAGACAGACGTATACGGAATGTTACGAACCTGCCGACGAGCGATTTGGTTCAGGGTAATATTTTGGACAGGGGTGGTCATTTGGCCTTATCTGTCCTGGATGGGCAGGCGATTTGATTGGGATTGAAGGTAAGTTGGATGGGACGGTGGAGGAATTTGAGAGAGCACTAGTGGATGGGGTCAAATTTATGATGAAAGGTGGTAAGATACACAAGCGAGATGGTCAGGAGGTTCTAGGGGTTTGCTGTTTCCGAAACATTTGCTGCGTATAAACATTACAGTGAGCAAAGGTTGTTTAATTGAAGTCTTGTACGAATTATTAAATTTCTGACTCGGGACTCCTAGCGTGGCCAAATTCCTGGTGGCCCATTACCACAACACTCTTTTCTGCATGTTGGGGCTTTGTATGTGATGCCTAGAAGGGTTACTTTGCTCCTCACGTTAGCACTGAAGTGCAAAGCATCATTTTTTTGACATCGGACCTCCGATCTATTGCAGCGTTTGGAAGAGTATCGTCTGACAGCCTTGAAATCTCGTAGCGAACTATGGCATGCTTAATTTACCTAGTTTCGCTGTCATCCAGAACAAACACACGACTCCATGCAAGCAACTATAAGGCGAAACACCAGGGTTTTAGGAAACGACCAGAAACTTTAACCCAAAAAGAAACTTGAACCTTAAGCAAAGAAGAACACTTTATATTCAAGAACTCGCTATTATGAAAGATGCCCATGGCCATCCACGTTTTCCCTTGATAACATAGGAGGCCATCGGTCTCGGCGGTTTCGATCCGCAGTTGCAACATCAATGTGGTCAGGCGAATGGGAATTTGAATTTCGAGCTAGAAAAATGACCCAACGGTTTCAGGAAATGACGAAACGAAACGTCTGGGTATTTTAGTTGCGAAGCCTTCTGGATGTCGTTGGCGTTACGTTTGCTGCGTGCGATGTTTCATTAACGTGAAATAAGTAAGGCGTTGAAGTTATCGAGGTCAATTGAAAGTGAATAGGTCTTATCAGGCTGGCAGTCACGATCAGGCCTATGAATCAAGCAAGCATCGAGACTTCCTGTATGGTGGCGATTGCGGCATGCTGCGCTATCAAGAAGATGATGGCACTGGGGATTATGAGAGAGGGAGCATTCGGGAACGTGTCAAGCAGCGTGCTGCGGTAGGTCGTATACTAAGCGGCGCCTGTCTGGTATAAAAATTAGGCAAGCGTTGGGATATGCTTGTAGAGAATCATTATATCAAGGCAACCAACATGCAAGTTATCGGGGCCCGGGGCCATGATAGATGGGCGTCGCCATGGTAGAAAAATAAAGCAAACGTTGTGACAGACTTTTATAGTGATAGTATTCGATATAGCGGCTGTTATAAAAGGGTGACCAAAAGATAAAACGGAGTTCCATGACAATAAGAAGACCATTGTAGACTCGGATGTCAAGTATTCGTTATGTGTGGCGCATTTGTTATCTTTGAGGGGTGTTTATCCACCTCCGATTGCAAATACACTGCCCCGCAATCATGTTGAGAGTAAGATCAGTGATAGAATTATAGAATACTTCAGAGGAATGTCGGTGGTATGGCTACAGCATATCCGTGAGATTTGTTATATTTGAGAGGTGTTTATCGGCCTCCGATTGAAAATATATTGTCTGTAATCATGTTGAGAATAAGATCAGTCGGATAGAACTATAGAATACTTCAAAGGAATGCTGGTGGTATGGCTACGGGATATCCGTGAGATTTGTTATCTTTGAGAGGTGTTTATCTGCCTCCGATTGAAAACATAGTACTGTCAGTAATCATGTTGAGAATAAGATCAGCGATAAAACTTAGACTACTTCAAAGGAACGTTGGTGGTATGGCTGCAGC
>MU130477.1:1146717-1241598 GCA_015039465.1 Phlegmacium glaucopus | reverse complement strand
TTAACCAGTTATTGGTGCATTAATTAATATTTATGCTGAAATAATAGATAAAAATTGCAAAAACCATGCTTATGCAGATTTAAATCATATCAACGAAGAGTGTCCTATCAGGTCATGCTAGTTGAGTATCCAACCCTGAGCGGTGTCCAATGAGCTGATGACTGTTGAATATTCAACTCCGGAGGGTTTCTGATGAGTTCATGGTAGTTGAATATTGAACTGCAGAGGGTGTCCAGTGAGCTTATGTTACTGTAATATTCAATGGTGGAGGGTGTCCAATGAGCTCAAGGTACTTGAATATTAAACCCTGGATGGTGTCTAGTGAGCTGATGGGGTTGAATATTAGAGTCTGGATGGTGTCCAATGAGCTCATAAAGGTTGAATATTCAACCCTGGAGGGAGTCCAGTGAGCTAATGATACTTGAATATTCAACCCTGGATGGTGTCCAGTGAGCTCATGGGAGTTGAATATTAGAGTCCAGATGGTGTCCAATGAGCTCATAAGGTTGAATATTCAACCCTGGATGGTGTCCAGTGAGCTGATGGTAGTTGAATATTAGAGTCCAGATGGTGTCCAATGAGCTCATAAGAGTTGAATATTCAACCCTGGAGGGTGTCCAGTGAGCTCATGGTAGTTGAATATTAGAGTCTGGATGGTGTCCAATGAGCTCATAAGACTTGAATATTCAACCCTGGAGGGAGTCCAGTGAGCTCATGGTACTTGAATATTCAACTCTGGATGGTGTCCAGTGAGCTCATGGTAGTTGAATATTAGAGTCTGGATGGTGTCCAATGAGTTTACTTTACCCTCCCCCATATAATCCATATGGAATCCATCAAATAGAGGGTGGATTCCATGGAATGGGGGGTGGAATCCATGAAATAGGGATGGATTCCATACTCATTCCATGGAATATGAGGATGGATTCCACCTTTATTCCATGGAATGTACACCTGGATTCCATGTTCATTCCATGGAATATAAGAATGGACTCCATACCCATTCCATGGAATATACAGATGGATTCCACACTAATTCCATGGAATATAGGGATGATTCTATAACCATTCCATGAAATATAGGGATAGACTCCATACCTATTTCATGAAATATAGGGATGGACTCCAGACCTATTCCATGGAATTATACAGATGGATTCCACACCTATTCTGTTGCTGTAAATTTTACAACTAGAACAAAGAAACAGTAACTAGGTATTTGTTAGATGTAATAGCTAAAGAATAAATGAGTTTAGTAGAAAGTTGAGACTCACAATAATAAGATTTGTGACTAAAGAATGTGACAATTGTTGTGATACAAAATAAAAGGAAACGATAAGATATGAAAGATAAAACACTTAAGAATAGATCAACAAGTTGAAACTCATATACTCCAACATACCCCACACTCATTCTATATAGAATCCATACACAATGTGGAATAGGTGTGGAATCTATCTATATATTCCATGGAATGGGTATGGAATGGATATGAAGTCCATCTCTATTCCATGAGAATGGTATGGAATAGGTATGGACTCCATCTGTTATATTCCATGGAATGGCTATGGAATGGCTATGGATTCCACCTGGAATCTGTTACGGTGACTATAAGCTTGCACTCGTGTTTGGTGCTGGGCCAATAGACCAAGTAACTAGGGACTTAGATACAACTGCAATTGTTATCACAAAGGAGACTGAGGATGTCCAAGAGGTTCTGAGCAAGCTGGCAGATTAAGACCATAGGGAATACAGAAGGTCTAAACTAAGGATTGTAGCTATGGGTATGGCCCTCATATGCTAGAGAGTTGAGTCAGAGATAAGGGGCCGTGCCCATGGTCCATGCTAGGAATACAAGTCAGTACAAGTCAGAGATAAGGAGAATGGGAGTGATAGATATATATAGTACAGGGTTTAGGGCAAAGGGTAGGTTGGGGAATGATGGTGTAAATAAATGATAGGGAGAAAGGAAGAAAAGAATAAGGAGGGCCGTGAGCATACCAGACGTTGATACACTGTCAGTACGCTAGGTGCTGTACTAACTGAGGTGTGATGCGGCTCGGGGCTTCGGTGGCCTAAACACTGAGTCAAGTATATGCAGAAAGGTTCCAACTAAGGTAGGGCGGCGAGATATGAGACGAGCGAAACGAGGAGCGATGTAATGACAAAAGGGCGACGAAGTAATGAAGTGGCGATGCAGTGACGAAGGGGAGATGCAGTGACGAAGGGGAGACGCAGTGATGAAGGGGAGACGCAGTGACGAAGGGGAGACGCAGTAACGAAGGGGAGACGCAGTAATGAAGGGGAGATGCAGTGATGAAGGGGGGACGCAGTGACAAAGGGGCGACGCCGTGACGAAGTATAGTCGCTGTATGGGCGACTTGCAGTAAAATGCAATGAAACGAAGGCGAACGATGAGAGAGACGATGACAAGACTTAATTCTATACTCTGGGGAGAGAGGTGAATACTTTCTTATTGTCCTTTGTAACTAAATTACAGGAGGTTTTTATAGTAGGTAGAGGAGATCACATGGCTAAGTTGCACATGTGTATCTATAAAACAAATCAAAACGATGAAACAGGAGTCCAAGAGGGACTAGGCAAAATGGGGAGACAAAACATCAGGGATAGTGGGCGATAAATGAAAGAGGACCGGTCGTCGCTCCGAGGACCGGCAGGAGACATGGGGTATAGGGAGGCGATCAAGGAGCGATGGCAAACGTATCAAAAAATAAAGAAAACAACGCGTTTGAGGTAACCGAAGAGAGATAAAAGAATATAAATGATCAGCGATCCAAAATGCCCAATGGTGTTAAGGAACTTCTCGATCTGGTGATTGTCGCTGGATAGGAGCGACTGGTAGGGTAGCAGCGACGATTTGACACCGAACGATTCGGTGTAGCGTAAGGGGACGTCGGTCTGGGCAGTGGACATGCCTACGACTCTTAGACGAGTGAGCATTACCAAATATGGAAAAAGCATGACTATACACGTGACCGCTGGTGAAAGGGAGCGAAAGGGAGGTAGAACACCTAATGTCGTCCGGGTACTGCCGGAAAAGGGGGCGATCGTACGAGCGAAATATAGCCAAGGCATTTAGGAAGCTTCTGGGACAGTAGAGGCGACGACCGAATGGCCAGAGACTTATCTATGCAATAAAACCACAAATAGTCGGTGTAAGAGGCGACGTAGAGTGACGTCGCTGCCAAAAATGCGAAAAACGAAGGCAGGGAACCAGCATGTTCATCAACGTTCATAACATTAGCCAACTGTTAGCCTAAAGATCATCCTTGATCTTATTGTCTTTGAAGTACTTGGCTAGTTGAAGTCTTTACACTCCCCCACATCTTCCTGGAGGAATCCTACCATTCCTGGTAGGAATCTTCGGATTCCGGGAGGAATTTTTTACCAGCCAATTTCCTCTGAAATTGACATTCCTTGCTCTTCCCAATCCAGGAGGATTCCAGGTGGATTCCAGGTGGATTCCTGGTACTCAAGGAAATTTATACCAGGAATTCCTAGCACAGAATCCACCTGGAATCCACCTGGAATCCTTGGAATTCTTGGTACTACCATTATATATTATGTATTATTAATATTTAAAAGCAAAATACTAAAACATCAGTAATTCATATCTTAAAGGTGGCAATGCCTTGCTGCCATTTAAATTTTGAATTTTGTTCAGGCCGCGAGGTGTGGTCACATGACCGCACATGACAATATTTCCCAAATCAACAAACATTAGTAATATACTCCGTCATCTCACAACCACCACCATTGCAATTGCAACCACCCCAGAACTACAACAACAACAACCAAGTCACAACAACAACAATGGATGATGAGGAGGAGGAGGACGACCAAGGATGACCAACAACAACAACAGCCAACAACAGCCAACAACAGCAATGGTCAATGGTGACAACGACAATAACTACCCCCCTAACCAGGGGGGTTTTCGGTTTTTATTTTACTTTATTTTCTTATTTATTTCAATTCATTAGTGACTACCGGCAGCATACAGTGATGATGACCTCCCTCCCATCTACCACCACCCTCCACCTCGACATACCACCACTCCTCCCTCACCCTCCTTCACCAGAGGGGTTTTTTAAATCCTTATGCTTCAAACAATGACAGCTACCCCCCCTGAACAGGGGGGTTTCATTTTATTTCAACAGACAACAACATCAAACAAACGACAGACAATGATGGACAATGACAGCTACCCCCCCCCCCCCCTGTACAAGGGGGGGTTATTTTAATTTTTAATTTTTTTATTCTTCATTTGATTACTCTGACGACAGGTATGATGACAAGGACCCACATTGACAACACCCAAATGACACACCCAAATGATGACATGTACAAACGACACATACAAATGATAACACACGCATATGATGACCCCCCTCATGGGGGGTTTATTTATTTAATATACTATCACAGCCCTCACACAACAACAACAACAACCCCCTTGCCGGGGTTCATTTTAATTTTAATATACTACAATCATAACCCCCTCATGGGGTTACATTTTAGTTTATTTAATAGGTTATTAATAAGTGATTAATGTACTTGTATATAATTTTCAATGTATATCTTGCAATAAAAAAATCAAGGAAAAATTAAATTAAATAAAACAAGTCAATGACTTAGCTGATTTCACCAGAATTCCACCAGAAACTCACCAGGAATCCACCAGGAATCCACCAGGAATTAATGAGGAATCCACCAGGAATTAGATAGGAATCCCAGGAATCCACCCAGAATCCACCTGGAATCTGTGAGGAATATTCTCATTTACCAGGAATTCATGGATTCCTGGAGGATTCCTCCAGGATTCCAGGCAGTCTGGGCAGATTCCTGGAGGAAGATGTGGGGGAGTGTAAAGTTCAGGGCTAGTTCTCACTTTTGTTGTTCTTCTTCTTGTTGGTCGAGTTGTAAATTGATTTTGATCTTGTGTTTGGAAAGTGTAAGGATTTGTGCCATCTTGAGTGCTTTCATGGCTGTATTGATGTCCTTCCAAGTTCGGGTATTGGCATGGTGACTTCCATAACAAGGGTTGTAGATAACCCAAAGAAGATAGGTGAATTGTTCAGCAGTGAGTCCAGGAAGTTCAATGGCATTGAATATGTTGGTTCCTCAAATTCTGGATTGTGCTACCGTATTTCCATCAGCTAAGTTGGTGTCAATGAATGCTAGTTGTTCTGCAAGCCAGATAGATTCTTGATTGAAAAAGTATTGATGAACTTTGAAGTGAATATGTTCAGTTTGAAAGAAAAAGTAACCGCCTGCAATATGAAGTACAGGGGGAAGTTGACCAGGTCAAAAGATAGGGATTCCACTTTCAGGTATAATGTCTTCAATGTAATCATGGAATTGGTCGATGTTGTCATCCATAGAGGTAGCAGTGTTGAAATTCATATTGGCAGAAGTGATGTGAGCAGAGGGTGCGAGAGCCATAGTGTAGAAGAGGTGGTAAGGAAAGGGAAGGGATAAATTGTGAGTTCTTATAAGGAAAAAGAGAGTCAGAGATAGGGGGGAGTCATAGATATGAGGGGGAGTATTCTTAGCATATGACTCAATGTTCTCTGGTAAGATTACTGTCTTCATCTCCGTCAATATTGTAGAATCCAGTTCCATAGAGGTCGGGTTCGGTATCTTCTTCCTTGGCTTTAGATTTGCATTGGCAGGTATTGCCATCTGTTTGTCCACGGCACCAGGTGACATGGTCGTAGAAGAGAGGGAGTCGACAACGGGGGCAGTGTTTGTGTTCTTGTCATCATCTCTTGGGGAGAGGGGCTCTGTCTTCTTCTTTATTCTTGGGGCAATTACTAGGCCAGTGTCCAGGGGCCACTCATTTACAGGAGGTGCATTTGTAAGCACCACATTCTTGTTTGCAATGTCTGATAACACCACATTGAAAGCATTTGGGTCAACTAGTAGGGGCTCATGTTGTATATGGAATGGATTGGATAAGAGGGATATTGGCTTTGGATGGTTGTCAGGTAAGAGGTTGAGGGCGGATACGAGTTCCAGTTTCCTCAGAGGGGTTGTTAAGAGAAATATTATTAGGAAATGTAGCAGGCAAGTTAGGGGGAGCAGGGATCCAGAGGTTGACAGTTGGGATCGTCAAGGTCAGGGTTTGTTCAATTCATTTACTAAGTCCATTGATTTCAAGATGAGGAATGAGTTGTCAGATATTATGTTCCTGCATTGCATTTGTTTGTTGTAGTTCTTGTGCCATTTTGATAAGGCCTTCGGCCATCTTTTCTAGATTGTTGGCTTGAGGGATTACCAGTCGGTGGTAGCAATAAGCGATGTCAAATGTTTTGAAATCGGAGTTGTGGGTCCAGTCTCAAAGGTGGTCTCGTATGTATGTTCGATAGTGAGAATATGTGGGGAATTGGGAATCAAATATTTGGGTGATATCTTGGATTCTAAATTGTTGGTTGGTGGTAGTAGAACTTGTGGGAGAAGATGGGGGAAGGGGGAACTGTGTAGCAAGGAATGTGGTATGGGCATTGAGGGGTTCATTTTTGAGGATGGTGGCAAGAGAGGTGGTAGTGCTAAGAGTGGAGATAGACAAGGGGGTCATGGAAGAAGTAGTCAGAGGGGGGATGTTTTCTTTGTTGTCTTTGTTAGAGTCGGTGTTGAGTTTTGTAGCTTTGAAGAAGTTCTTGTGAATTGGTGACATTTCATTCAGGTTCCCAAGTGTTTTCTGCAGTTGAATATCCTTTCCATTTTATAAGAAAGGCATATCCTCTTCCCTGTCTTCTATGGGAGATTATTGACTCAACTTTGTACTCTGGTTGGCCTTCAATAAGGTCAGGAGGTGGTTGTGGGAAGTTATTGCCGTAGACTCCATTTGTCTTGTAGGGGGAAAGTAGCATAATATGAATAACTGGGTGAATTCTCCAGGAGCAAGGTAGTTCCAGGCAGTAGCTGAGGGGATTTAGAACTTCTATGACTTTGAAGGGGCCTTCTTGCTTGGGTGCCATTTTCTTGGTTTTGTATTGTAGTTTAAGGTATCGTGACTCGAGCCACACCTTATCTCCTATCTTGAATGGGGTGAAACCTCGGGTAATGCATTCAGTCATGACTTGTCATGCAAGTTCATGGGCCACGTTGGCTTCTTTCTGAGCTTCTTAAAGATTAAGGAGTCGTTCTTGGGTATCAGGGATGTTGGTTCTAGGAAATGCAGTGGGGATAGTAGTTGGGTTATAACCCATTTGGAAGAATAAGGGAGATTCTTTCTGTGTAGCATGAGGTTTGGTGTTGTATGAGAATTCAAGGGTAGGGAGGTATTGTTGCCATTGGTCAGGGTTATTTGTGCAGAAGATGGATAGATAAGCTTCAATCTCTTGATTGGATTATTTGGTAGCTCCGTCTGTCTGTGGGTGATGGGCTGTACTCATGACTAGGTTGATACCGAGGAGTTGTCCTAGTTCTCAAAATACATGGGAAGCGAATTGAGGGCTGCAGTCAGAGATAGCTTTGTCCAGTAGTCTGTATCTTTTGTAGAGTGAGTCAGGTAAAATGGAAGCGGTTCTGTTTGCATCAATTGTTTTGTGGCATGGAGTTAGAATTACCCCCTTCATAGACCCATGGTCAACCACGACCATGATAGAGTCAAAGCCGTCGGAGGGAGGGAGATCCATGATGAAATCCATAGTGATCAAAGAAAAGGGGCAGAGCTGTTTGGAGCAAATGGGCTGCAGGGGCGGGGAAATAGGGTATCAGTTTATCTTATGTTGTTGACAGATGGCCCAGCCATCAACATAGTTTCAAATAAAAGTAGCCATCCCGGGCCACCAGTAGTCATGTTGGACCAGATTTTGAGTAACAAGGTGTCCAGGGTGTCCAGCAGGAATAGAGTTGTGATGTTTGTGAACAATTTCTCGGTGTAAATTCATGTTGTCAGGAACATAGCAGCGGTCTTTGTAGAAAACCAGGTCGCTGTCGGTTCACCAGTCACTAAGGGCAGAGCGCATAGGGAGGGGTCCACCATGGAGGAGTGCTTGTAGCGCAGTTTTAATGACATCATCCATTTCCTTTGTAGAGGTTATAAGGTTTTGGAGTTCCATGTCAATGGCATGAACAAAGAGGTTGTCAGGGAGTAAAGTGCGGTCTTTGTTGTCGTTTTCCATTCCAATAGTAAGGTCAGCATGTCGTGAAAGGGCATCAGATTGGATCATCTGGGTTCCAGGGACATGTGTGAGATGGATGTTGAATTCAGACAGGAAGAGGCTCCATCAAGCCTGTCGTCAGTTGAGCTTTTGAGCAGTCTTGAAGTAGGTCAGGTTTTTGTGGTCAGAGCGTATGGTGATTGGGTGTGGGTTTCCCATCAAATATTGTCGCCATTCCTTGAGAGCTCGTATAATTGCTAGTAGTTCATGGTCATAAATTTTGTAATTCTGTTCTGTGTTATTGAATGACTTGGATAAATATCCACAAGGGTGCCAGTCTCCATTGTTGTCTTGTTGTCGTAGTACTGCTCATGAGGCATATTTGGAGGCATCCATTTTGAGTTTGAAGGGTTTTGTTGCGTCGGGCATTCGGAGGACTGGGGATTCGGTAAATTTCTTTCCAAGTGTTTTGAAAACCTGGCTTTGTTTGGGTGTCCATTCAAATTTTGTGTCCTTCTTAAGTAGATTGTTAAGAGGTCTTGTTAAATTGCCATATCCATGGATAAAATGTTGGTAATAATTGCCAAAGCCTAGGAATGATCGTACTTCTTTTACTGAGGTGGGTGAGGGCCAATCAGCAATTCCAGCAAGTTTTGCAGGGTCCATAGTGAGTTTGTTTTCTTCGATGACCAGTCCTAAGAACTCCACTTTTGTTTTCCAGAAAGCGCATTTCTCTGGTTTGAGGTAGAGATCATTGTCTGCGAGGCGTTGTAAGATTCTGCAAGTGTTTTTGATGTTATTGGCAATCATTTTGGTGAATATGAACATATCGTCCATGTAGATGATCCATCCTTCCCTAGTTTCAATTATGAATATATCGTCCATCATTGCTTGAAATGTGGCAGGGGAGTTGCAGAGTCCAAAGAACATGACTGTGGGTTTGAATAGTCCTCTATTGGTTTTGAAAGCCGCTTTCCATTGGTCTCCGTCTCAAATGTGTACATTGTTGTAACCCCATCAGATGTCCAATTTGGTGAAATATTTGGTGCCTTTGAGTTTGTCAATGAGTTTGGATATAAGGGGGAGTGGATAGGTATTCTTGACTGTTCCTTTGTTTAGCATTTGATAGTCTTGCATAGGGCGTACTTTTCCGTCTTTCTTGTTGACAAAGAAGAATGGTGATGCCATTGGGGATTTAGATGGTTGTATGTAGCCTTTTTCGAGGTTCTCTCTAAGGAATTTGTCCAATTCAATTTGTTCCAGTAGTGTGAGTGGGTAAACTTTGCAGTTGTGGGGTATGAAGTCGTCTTTAAGATTGATGGCATGATTGTAGGGTCTGGCTCCAGGGAATTGTTCTGCAGTTTCTTTGTTGAAGATATGCCAATAATCCATAAGTTCTGGTGGTATCATTTCTTCCAGAGTTTTCTCATCTTTCTTCACATTTTGCTCACTTGCTAAGGCAGTAGAGACATTGGTTTTGTTGACCCAAAGTTCATTGTCTGTGACATGGTTGATAAAAGCAGTGACCAGTTCAATTTCACTGTCATCAAGGTTAAGTTCAATAGTTTTGTCTTTGTTATCCAATTTTAGGAGTGTTGAATTGAGGGGAAATTCCTCATCTTCAACTTCTTCTATTGTGGCTTTTGGAAGAGTTGGAGTTTCGAGGATTTGGGTGACTTGTTCTCTTTTTCTCCAGTCTGGGGAATCGCTTCATTGAGGTTCTTTCTTCTTCTTTCTTCTCTTCCCATTTCTCTATTGTCTTCTCTGTTTCTTCTTCTACTTTGTTGTATTGTGTCTCTTCTTCCTTTTTCTTTGATTCTTCATTGATTTCCATCCTATTCAAAGTGGTAGTATGGGCGTCTCGTGTTTCCTGTAATTGTTGTTGGTTTCTTTGGTTGTAACTTAAGGCTAATTGGTGTTTTCCCATTGGAGGTGCATTCATCCAGTTTCCCAATCTACTTGAGGGTTATGGGCTTGGAACCAGGGGAGTCTGAATATCATGTCGGTGCTTGCAATCGTGACAATGTGAAGTTGTTCCATCATCCAACTGTCACCTTGTTGATATCTGATCCAGGTGTAATGCATGATTTTCCCATTTGAGTTTGGGGATCCATCTGCATTTTGGAGGAGTATGGGTTTATTGAGAGGGTATAAAAGTACTTGGTGTCGTTTGGCAAAGCTGGCATTCATGAAAAGTCCTCCAGCTCCAGTATCCATAAGAATTCAGGCATCAACAATTTTGTTCTCTTTCTCAGTTTTGCACGTAATGGGGGTCTGTAAGATCATAGATTGCTTTCCCATTTTGGCTACTAATACAGAAGAAATCATCAACGACACAGACATTGAAACTGTGTGCTTGCCTAAAAATCCTGATCCTTGACCACTTCATCTATTAACTTCTCCTTTTCTTTGGTATCCATATCTTCAACTAAGTTGCGTATCATGGCTCAGGCGGTGGCAGCTGTCTTCTTGAATCCGTTGAATTTCTTGTAACTGCTGTCGTTTGGTTTGACATAGTTCGAGTTTGTGTTTGGAGCATTGTTTTGCTTGGAACGGCATTCGCATGCAAAGTGTCCTATCTTGTGACAGTGGAAGCATCTTCATTCTTTCATGTGTTGTTCACATTCTTCTATAGTAAGGCGGTCAATCTCGGTTGTGTCAATATCCATAGCATTGGGATCATGATGATGATTAACATAGCATGGCACAGGGTAAGTCTTTTTGGCTTGTGGGGCACTTCCAGTTTTTCACTGAGTTATTTCCTTGCATCATTTGTACTGAAGGTCAAATCGAGAGGCTTTAACATACCAATCCTTGATAGTTGTGGGGATGTTCTCAAGTCTGTAAATTTTCTGAAGGAGAGAGGTGTGGATTCCTTCCAAAAAATAATTGATGAGAGTTTTGTCATCTTTAATCTTTGATCGTCCAGCGAGGATTCAGAATTGTGTGATGTAATCGTCTGCTGGGTTGGCACCTTGTCTGAGTTGGCATAGTTGGCTTCTGGCTTCTCCTTTGGCATCGGTGGCTGAGAATGATTCCTTAAGTTTTTTGATGAAGTCGACATATTTCCCAAAGTCTGGGGGACTAGTAGTGAGACATTCATTGAGGAAGGGCTTCTTTCCAGGTTTTAGCAGTTCCGCCAGTGAGGAATGAGAGGACAAATATGATTTGTTTGCTGTCAGAGTTGTAGATCTTGTCATTGAGAGAGAGGTATACTCAACAGTCCTGAAGGAAGGACAGGAGTCCATCTCAATCTCTGTGGTATGGCTGTGGGGGGTTGATGCGTACTTCTTTAGACATGTCGTCGTCGTCTTCATTACCACTTGTGATGTCCCAGTCATGTTTTGGTTTTTGAACAGGGGTCTCAGGTCCGAAGGAAGTGGGTGGTAATGGAGTGGATGTTTGGAATGGGGAGGGAGCGACAGGTGGTGTGTATGCTGGGGTTTTGACTTTTCCTGAGGTAGAAGGCTGAGGGGTTGGTGATGGCTGAGGGACTGGTCTGCTGCGGTTGGTCAATAGGTTCTTCCTACTCATTCTTGTCTTGGCTGTGTTGTAGAGCTGTGGCTCATATGCTTGCATCAGGAAAAATGACTTCTGCCCTAGGCTGTCCTGAAATGTCCTGGGGTGCCCCAGGCAGCTCAGGGCGCTCAGGTCAAGAGGTTGCCCTGGGGTGCAAGTTACCTATGTATGAAAAGTCTTAGGCTGTCCTGGGGCAACCTGAGGCAACCTGAGAGCGCCCTGAGGCAACCTGAGAGCGTCCTGAGGCAACCTGAGGCAACCTGAGAGCATCCTGAGGCAACCTGAGAGCATCCTGAGGCAGCCTTAGTCCCTTTGGATCTGATGCTAGAAAACATATATAAACCAGATATTTGAGTGGTCCCACACAACAGAATAATAATAATAATAATAAAATTATATTCAATTATTCTAAACATCATATATACTAGTAATAAAATAATAATAAAATAGTGATACATAAATATATTAGTATAATACTGGGGCAGTAGGAAATAAGAAAACAAAATTGTGGGTGGTTTATATATCTTTTGGATGGTGCACAGACCATTGGTCACATGATCACAGATAAGCATAATTTCAAGCATATGGGGTCAGGGTAGATTACATAAATTCCAAAAAAGGAAATTTTTTAAAGATGGTAGAGAATTGTTTTAGGACCCGAATATGTTTAAATTATATTAATAGCAGCTCTCCTTATTGAGAAAACTGCAAAATACTTTCCTGGACACGGCGGTTAAAGATTTTCTAGCAAAATTCATAAATTCTAAGGGACTCCCAGGGCCTCCTGATGTGATTTAATCCAGATGGTCAATGCACCAGGATACACTAAAGGTGTCCTGAGAAAATGGGTGACAGTCAAAACTTTATCTATGCTGTCCTAGGTTGTCCTGAGGTGTCCTTGGATAAGTGTGTAACACTCAAATTTTACCTGTGCTGCTCTAGGATGTCCTGGGGTGTCCTGGGGTGTCCTGGGGTGTCCTGGGATGTCCTGAGTAGTGATGTGATACTAACAAATTACCCAAGGCTACCTAGGGCCAAAATCATTTTTCCTGATGCAGGCTTGTGAAGGTTTTCTTCAAGAGGTTCTTTGTTGTCAGTGTTGCATTGACTACTTCCAGTATGATGATGACTTGGTAGGGGCTTTGTATTTGCCCTGTGATGTCGTGGTGTGTTATCTTCCTGGGATCCGTTGGTATTGGCAACCACACAATCTTCTTATGACTCCAGTGGTATAGGCGACCACACAAGTTTGGGGTTGTTGGCTAGTGTGTTGGCTAGTGCGTGTTTTAATGGGCTCCAGAGGGTAAGGTTCATCTGCGCTTAGAGAAGTGGATGCAAGAGTAGTTTAGACCTTTGTTATGGCGACTATATGTAGGGAATACAGAAGGTCTAAACTAAGGATTGTAGCTATGGGTATGGCCCTTATATACTAGAGAGTCGAGTCAGAGATATCGGTACGAGTCAGAGATAAGGAGAACGGGAGTGATAGATATATATAGTACAGGGTTTTGGGCAAAGGGTAGGTTGGGGAATGATGGTGTAAAGGAATGATAGGGAGAAAGGAAGAAAAGAATAAGGAGGGCCGTGAGCATACCAGATGTTCATAACAGTTGTCATTGTCATTGCTTGGTCCTTGGGTAGTGGTAGTAGCCAGTGTCATTTGTCCTCCTTGTTGACATGTTGATGTCATCATTGTGGCCATTGACATGGTTGTTAGCAGGTGACATGAGGGTGGTTGTCATTGCATGGTGGTGTGGTGAGGTTGAAACATTGAAGTTGAATGTTTAGTAATTTTTTGTCATGCACAGACTTTGTTTAGGACTGGTTTATTTAACTTAATGAAAAAATATTATCTATGTCACCTAGTGATGCCAACAGCTAAGCCGATCAATTTCAAATATTTTATGTTGTAGCCTCAAATAAATTAGTGAAAATTCTGAAAATATTCCAGGGACTAGATATCTCTGAAAGCCAATGAGTCTCCTGTGAACGCTAAGCAATCCAATAAGCCCATTCAGAAATATTTGACTGGCTACAAAATGACTCATTTTTTGAGCCATTTTGTTAGGGATGCCGAAGTTCAGTTCTGAACCAGTCCAAGAACCAGAACCAACTGAACCAAACCAAGTATCTGGTTTGGTTCTGGTTCTGGTTCTTGATTGGCCAGAAATCTGAGAACCGGTTCTGAACCAGTTCAAACCATTCTGAACCACTATATCCCAAGGCAAACATTTAAGTAATATATTTACTTATTTGCATTATTTTACAGGTTAAATGGCACAATGTACCTGTATCTGTAATGAAAATATTTATTCAAGTCACCAACACAGTATATTTCCAATCAGAAGTACATCATTTTTTGGTCTGGCATAGTACATAATCAATAATATGTCTCATTTACTTTATAACTTCAGGTTTTATTAATATTAATATACTCCTATTGCAAGAATCCAATTCAAAGTTGTCACTAGTTGGCAAAATGATTTAGTAGTATTTTTTCTTTTCATGTTTACTTTTAGTGATGTCATAGTTATAACACCAATACTACAAACTTCTGGCCTTAAATTTTAAGATATACTTATTTCTAAGAAATAGGATGTAATTTTAGAAAATAAAATTTAAAATGAGAATTTCTTGTCTAATTGGTGATATCCTAACAAAAGTGTATTTTTAACTGGTTCTTATGGTTCAAACTGGTTCTGAACCAGAACCAAACCAAGAGAACCGGTTCTGTTGGTTCAGTTCTGGTTCTGGTTCTGGTTCTGGTTTTCCTAAGTGGTTCTGGTTCTGGTTCTGAGAAAATGGGTCCCAAACCAAACTGAACCAAACTTCAGCATCCCTACATTTTGTAGCCAGTCAGATATCTTTACACCAGTTACATTCCCTGCTTAGTGCTTGCAGGAGACCCATCAGCTTTCAGAAATATCTAGTCACTCAAATATATTCAGAATTTTCACTAATTTATTTGAGGCTACAAAGTAAAATATTTGAAATTGATCGGCTTAGCTGTTGGCAACACTAACATTGTCACCATGTGACAAAGCTGTGAGTAGTGTGATAGGGTAACAAAGTAATGCTGGACAGCACTAGCAAGCATGGCATGGATGCTATGGAACTATAACCGACTATAAATTGAGTGATGTGACTATGAGAAACCATAACATGACTGTGACTATCTATGGGAAACTATGAGTTTGGGTGACATGACTGTGACGATCTATGGGAAATTCCTGAATTTGCTGATGTATACGACCTGTGTTCCTTATTGTATATGGGGATATTCCTCAGAGAACCAGATCCAAGTTGAAATCTCTAGTGGTAACTTTGTTTAAGACACCTCTGTATCGTAACAGGCCAAATGTACATGTCCAGTAATAATTTAATTATTAACGAGACGGGAAGTCACGTCTTTCATGAACTCGATTTAGTATACATGAAGACATATACAGGCAGGATGGCATCTGAACATGGAACGAAGAGCGATTCTTCTTCAGTGAACTGTGATGACTGTTTCAATCGTCTGATCAACTAATAGCAAACCAAATAGGACGGACCTTGTTAACCGTACATTGTGATCGCTCGACCAACGCATCACAGGCTGTCATGACACGATATGGAGACGAAGTGCAAGATGTCGCGTGTTGATCAGCGAGAGCCGGATTTCGATAGGAATAGATTCCATCTCCGAACCTAGGACAACACCGGTCAGCATTTCGTTACAGCCAACAAATTACAATTCTCTGCCCACCGTCCGTGGTTACTGGCAGCCCCGAAGGCGAATGATTTGAAGGACGACTTGACTATCAAACAGATCCCACACGATTTGAAATTGCACAGAGTCGGCCCTTTATGTCCTAAATCACAAATGCACTGAGAACTATGGTAACTGCGAATCCTTTCGACTGTTGGATATGAGGATCTACATTTACTATTCAGTCTGTTTCCAGTGTCAAATTTTGTCCAGGCTACTCACCTGTACCGTTCGTGCTGATTATGAACGTCACGGGGATTTATAATTTCATAAACCTTTGCAAATGATGGAGTATCCCTCGGTGAGTCCCATTCACGAAGAAATTGGGCGCGAACTGTTGCTAACTTATCAGAACGATGTAGCCAATGGAGAGAAATAGCAGGAAGCTTACGGTTCTTGGAAATCGCTCCATCTGGATTTAGTTCTTTCAGTCGTGGCCCCGCACAAACCAGACGATCACAAGTAATGCACATCGTGCCCACAATGCGTGGCTGCATGCCACATAGCTCACATCCCTCTACCTGTCCCTGAAGTACTCCTTCCCTGCGGAGGAAAGCTTGACCTAAATTGCTTGCGGGTGATAAGGATGGACATAATATACCTGGCGTGTGTGTCTGAACAGAAATTAGCAAACGCAGGTTTGCCTGTCGCACGACATCCACGAAATACACAAGCGGCCGGACTGGGTCCTTGTCCGTTCCGTGCACAGCTCCTACTACAGTACGGATGCTTGAAGCCTTTGTCAACAAATTTTGGCTTTTTGCCACAAATCTTTGCATAAAATCAAACATCGATTATTGAAGAAGACTGTAAAACGAAATACCACGCATAGGTCTACCTGAACCGAATATTTCTGTTGCTGAGAATGGGATCCCAAGTGGACGACGTTTTTCACAATTGAGGCCATGGTTCGTTCGGAATGGGAAGACAGCAGATAAGAGTTGATATCAAGATCCGTACCATGAACAGTGACACGCCACCTGTCATCAATCAATCCTGCCGGGCGCCAATTGGTCTTGAAATCTCAAGGCTGTTCTTTCTCATTTTCTCTTTCTCCGTAAATATTTACTGGCAACTCCCAGAGAGCCAACTGTTCCATGGATATGGCCTCTCATCGGATCGTAGATAAGGATTATATCCATATTCATTTTGACTTATGTGAGGTCAGTACCTCAATCATCATCGGTCCGGGGGTGTTTGAACCATGACTTTAATCTTCACAACATAGGTTTGTCAACTGCGTCCAAAGCACTCTGATGGAACCAAGATACATCCGTTCTGCGGCAAAACATGTGCGAACGAGAGGGCTTCCGTCAATGTGGGCGGCTCGAACGCAACTTCTGCTGCTCAGGCTGTTGGTAGTACTGCCGGGAATTGCGATGTACGTTGAGCCTCTGTTCATGATGAGAATTATATTTTCACTACATCTCCCCGATCCTAGTTCTGTCATAACAACCCTAAGTACTCAGATGGAACGAGGACACACGATTTCTGCAGCAAAACATGCGCGAAGAGTGCGAAGAGTGCAAACCGTCCGCTGCAAAGGAAGCCTACAACGAAAGCTAACGGACAAGGTTTCATTCTTTCTTCTCCAGTCCGTATCATATTGCTTACACCTAGTTGTTCTTAGCTGTCTGTCAAGCCCCTGGATGCCAGAATCCTCCCCGGACCGGAAATGGACCAGGACTAGATTACAACTTGTATTGTTCAATGGCGCACAAATTGTTAGTATTGTTCCCTGTTATCATTTTTCACTTTGTAAAAGTTGTCATTGTTGGGATTCTAGATTAAGAGAGACGCTCTGCC
The DNA here is from genome assembly GCA_015039465.1 of Phlegmacium glaucopus. NCBI lineage: Eukaryota > Fungi > Basidiomycota > Agaricomycetes > Agaricales > Cortinariaceae > Phlegmacium > Phlegmacium glaucopus. The sequence goes on along the minus strand of MU130477.1, from coordinate 1,224,390 downwards.
TCATGTGTCTCCAAGCGCCAAAGAGGTCAAATTCCCACTTCTGTAGTCAAACCTGTATAGATGATGCCGAGAACGAGGGCCCGATGATTCTAGAGGTTCCGTTCGGACATGTCACTTTCAAAAGCGGTCTGTTTCTCATCACATGGTCCAAAATCCTGGAATCCTAACAAACTGTTTCATGACGTACAGTGGCCGAACAGTTCAAGGCCTCGTGGAGACACGCAGGAACCACATGCCCACCTGTCCGGCGCGTGTACAAGATCGTAGTACCCAAAGCATCTTTAGCCTACGACGCTTATAAGTAAGCATGCAACTCGTTAAATTCCTTGATTATGAACAAAGAATTCTGAGAATTTCCCAACATCTTTAGAGCTGCAGTGGAAAGCCGAGGGCAGTTCGTAAGCACAGGTCGATCTGCAGGAAATGAGAACCGTCGTTGGCATGGAACGCGTCGTATTTGCAATATAGGTGACAAGGGACACACTCAGTTTTGTTCAGCGCCGACCTGTTCCCTGTGCTGCATCATGCGTACCTCTTTTGACATATCTTTGTGGGGAAAGAAGACGGGCTGGGGAAGGTGCGTACTACCTGTCATTATTTTCGATTAAACCATAAACAAAATGGCAGATTCGGGAGAGGAATCTACACATCATCGACCTCCTCAAAGTCTGTTGTTGTGTACTTTTACGCTTTATAATTTTTTTTACAATCGATTCTAGATCCGATGACTACTCTCATAATGACTGCCAATCTCAACTAAAAGCAATTCTGCTCAACAAAGTAGTTGTCGGTAAAGGTCGCAAATTGCTTCAAGACGACACGTCCTTGACATCACCACCAGCTGGCTATGATTCAGTGAGTTTTCAATGGCACCGGATTGATTTACTTTCCTCATCAATTTCCTATAAAGGTCTTGGCCGAGAAAGGAGGGAGTCTGAAATACGACGAGCTGGTAGTCTACGACAACGATGCTATCAGGCCATCATTCCTGGTTATGTACGAGCCTTAGCACGTAGCCCTTGACTTTAATCTATGAAAGGTTCTATATTGGAACCTTTCTACAAAGCTTATTATTTTAATTTAACGCAGATACTAATATATATAACTTTTATTTGATCATTGAGACAATGTTTCCGGTTTTATAAGATAAATTAGTTACACAAGGGCAAGATGTGAGAACTCAGATGTTATAAGTTATCGAGGGATAGTCTTGAGGTGACCTCACCGCATCGGAAACGAGGCTGGCTTAAGGACATCACGCGCTGACTGCCAGGCCAACCACAGCATCGCTAACATTCCCGCAGTCAGCATGAGACTGGGGGAACTTCGTCAGTCACTTTTCGAGTGCGAGTAATGAGTATCCACCTTTCTACCACGGCGACGCCTGATAAAACAACCAACGCTCAATGGTGTATGAAAGGATGACAAAAGGACTGTGTAACGCACCAAATAGAGCCCGTATCTGGCCGCAATATACCACACCGTCAGAACCACACCGGCCACCATGTAACAAGAATGACGAGGCAGCAGCATTCAGGATTCCAGCGCCGACAATCCAAATCAACCAAGTGACAAAGATCCAAATCACCTGAGCTCCGATAGATGCTATTGGATGCTTGGACCAAGCCAAGTGAAGAAATATCAGGGAGTATGCGCCTGCAGTGAGAGCGGTCCAACAGGATACAAATCTGTTTAAACAAACCAAAAAAAATCAACGTGAATGAAGTGATAGAACATAAGCAATACGAGAATAAGGAACGGGAGATTTTATTGAAAACGGTCACTTACAGAAGTAATTGTGCTCCAGTTTGTACTTGGATGTTAGGATAATTTTGATTGAACCGGTATTGCAAGGTGAGCCAGCTGGCGATCGCTACCTACACATCAATGTTTATGATGATGAAAATCATAAATTTCAGCCATATTTAAATCTTACCTCTGCTAAACTACCCATAACCAAAAATGTATAAACACCTAAAGTCCATCATCAGGCTATACAATGCAGACACACGAATAAGAAAAGCCACGGACTCGGTGCATGTCGCTGAACTAGTATACCTGAAGTTTTATTTAAAGCCTTTGGGTTGTTATTGGAATGTCTCCAAGCCCAAGAAAGTACAACAAGGTACATAAGCCCGAGCATTGGTGTCAAGCATGCTATGAGACTTGTTAGAGTACTGGAGAGATAAGATGTTCGGGAGGAGAAAAAATCATCTAGGGGTGGGAGAGGTGTGCTAGTGGCTGCAGGAGCGACAAAGGAGGCTGAGACAAAGGTAGAGGTGGAATCAAAAGCGGACGTCGAGGCCAGCGCAACTGAGGATAATAGCGACATGGCTTGCCAGTGACTCAGAGTGTAAGAAGGGGATTCGACCAGCTATAAGGAGTCGTATTGAAGGATAAATGTATGTCAGCAACTTCTGTGAACCAATGTTGAGTGGTGCCTACCGAAAGAAAGAGAGGAGGAGAGTGGATGCGTCTTGCTGGGATGGTCGATCATGCATAATTCAAATTGCATGCTGCAATGCCGCAAGTTGCGGATGCAACGTGGTGGTCGACTCATTAAGATTGAATGCCATGGCCGCTTCGGACAGGGGCCAATGTACAAAGCAAGGTACAAAGCTTCCGCCAAAGATCTAAGAAAGTAAGCAAGTTAATGGACGCTATTCAATAACGCTAACAACCTCCATCCTTGCTTAAAAACCGTTTACGTAGTTGACCAGTCGTAGTCGAAGGACACACGATCGATGTTTAAAATGAGGTCAAAACCTAATTTACGTGTAAGTATGTTTCGACTTGGATGATATGATGAGAGTGGACGGTGATCCACGACATACCACACACCCAAACGCGCGACGTATAGTCTCTTTCTGTCTTGTAATGTGATAAAATGCTGCGGCACTTGGCCATGGAGCTGTTCAAAAGTCGATAGGCCGCTAGTTATACAGTAAGAATAAGCTGCCGTGGCCTGAAAATCCCAGTTCTGGCCCATGTTCAAGGGCTTTCCATCACTTTAATTCTTACAAGCAGTTACTGGAAGAAAACTAGACTTTCGGTATGCCAGAGAGTGTTATACAAATAATGTAACTATTCAAAATATTTTCCATCTTGATGGCTTTGCTCGAGGGTACATATTAAGACGCAGGTAAAGGCGAAGATTTATCGAAGAAATTTTGTGGAGAAAATCGATAAACACAACAGAAGATAGCAGTTCACGGAACCACGGAATCGGTGATACAGAAGCTAGAAGAAGTACTGAAGATGAAACATCATAGATATATATCAATATCAAGGGACAGTCAGGGAATCTTTAATCAACGTACCCCAGGTATGGTGGGTATAGTAACGAGAGTGGTCGGTGGCGTCGATCGAATCGGCCTACTGGAGTTTGTTGTCAACGATGATTGATTAGAGAGTGAGGTGTTGACTGATAACGAAGATTGCGAGTCGGAGGAAGAGCGGGAACGAGCTGAGGATTTCGATTTGAATCGGAAAAATGAGGGTCTGCTGAGCCAAGTGGCAGCTCGTTGTGTCTTGACTCGAAGCACCTGAGAGAGTGGTTGTGACTTGCGCTCGTTGGACGGTGTATAATCCATGAGGAAGGGTACTTGGGGGGGGGGGGGAAGAATTTTGAGGATGGGGGATAAACGTAGTAGGGTGCGTAGTGATAAATACTAGTCCCTTTTCCTATAAGTAGGTAGCCTCGATCACCAAGTTTCGGCTTCTGAACTATATAGGCCCAGAATCGCGGAAGAATGTTGGAGCAATCTTCTGAGTAGGGAGGTTCCAAGATTAGATCCCTGCACGATTTGGTATTACGGCTACACAATTCAGATGTTTCACCATAACAGCCCGTCGATATCATAGAGGCTGTGGTGATGTTCTTATGTTGGTGGCCTATGTAGCCCGCCAAGTACTGTCCATGAAGATTCATTGATATTCCTTCGAGATCGTCAAGGGCCCAGAGTTTCCATACCCACCCTAAAGCACCAAAATTAGATTTCAGTACCATTCTAAGGAAGTAGTACAATGTACATGGGTACCCTAAATCAGACACTGGTGGCTTCCCTGAATCCTGAGTTGAATGGGCTGCCCTACCTGGAAGAATACTGGAATGAACGTCATTCAGATTTGAAAGACAGATGTCAGTGGGAACGAAAACAAGGTTCAAAGACTAGTTTGTGTGAACTAGAAGGACAGGACCCTAGAAGTACCACTCTTATCGCTTCTAGTTGAGTTTCATCAGAGAGGCCGTCCCTTTAGGTTTGTTTATTTGTTCGATGAGGTTTGGGACTACATCACGTGTTATATGACTCAACCGTGACTGCTATGCGTAGGATTGGCGTAGGATTTGCATAGGATTGAGAATAAACGAATGTACTTAGTAAGTATACACTATAATGAATGTATGAATGTAAAAACTACGTACTGTGTTCAGTAAGAAATTATATTAGTACTAGTAAATTAGAGGTTGAATGAATATATCTTGTTACACAAGTGACTTGAAGTTGTGATTAGATCAAATCATCAAATCATATCTACCTGGATGAGATCTTGGAGAATAGCTCTGGAATAACACGGCGGTGACCTCGGTACTCCTTTGCAGCCCATTCAGCTTGCTTCCTTTGCGATAAGCATCCATGGAACCCCACTGACCGCGTTGCAAACCAACACATGGAGATAAAGGGGGTTTCTTCCAGAGAAGCAAGTACGTTCCGCTCTAAAAGCCTGCTCCTTTAAATTCGTCTGTGGCAAGCTGAGCCGGGTTATTGTCATTTGCTCATTAAAAGTATTTATAATTTCAAGATGCTAAAAATGCCAGTGGTCTTTATCAGAGTCTGGACTCGATTTTCGCGTTGTGCATAGTGTCCAAGATTGAGATACTGCTTGGCAGTGCTTGCTGCGCCTTCCCATAGACCCCCGAGGGCTATTTTTTACATGCGACGCGCCTATATTGCGTTCTCGGGGTTTGCTCTGATTTTGTCCCAAAAGGAAATTAGAAGAAATGTCATGAATTGACATTCTTTGGTCATGTGAAGTGATGTAATCCGAGCCTGAGGTCGCTATACATAGACTTGAGCTGGTCAAGGTCTGGTAACGGTAGGTTCATCAGAACACCCGCCCACGTGAAACGTGAGGTGTCGAGACGACGGGTCCGATAACTTTATCCCGAAAATGTTCAAGTAATTATTAGCCTGAGACTCGCCTCTGGATTTGTGGATGATACCTGTAACCTTACTTTGATATTGAAGCTTCCATTTCTAGGTCTTTCTGCTCTCCTTGTGGTCTTATGTTGCAGAGATGGTCTGACTTTTGAAGCTTTGTTAAGATATTTTTTGGCAGAGGGTACCTGGTATCGAAGCAATCATATCATCCTTGAACCTTCCTTCACTCGAAAGTTGATTCTCGACTGGTTAAAATTCTTCCAAACACACATTAATTAGTTGGCGGGAACTGTATGGATTTTGTCACCAATGATATTTACAATGTGTTAGGTCATACGACTAGTAAGGGGAATACGTAGAAGAAGAAGTTTTTCCTTTATGGTTGCGTGAAACCATTCCTTCCGATGTAACCGTTGAGTTTCTCCCAACGCTCGACTCAGCGACTCGCCGCGCCTATTGGTAAGCTAGTTAGCAATGTTAATGAACACGGACAGTAACCGAAATAGAGACCAACCTGGCCCTGACTGGGAGCCTGTGGTTTGAGCGAAGTAGCTGGCGCCCTTGCTCTGGAAGCATATTGTGCTTGGATTCGGGGCGTATATGACTATTCGCAACAGAGTGAGACGAAAAATACTAAAGTTCAATATTCTCGTCTTAGCAAAGAATGAGCGTAGACTAGAATCAAGTCTTTGAGTGAACGTGGGATGTCACAGCGTTACACGCTTCTTCTTCTAATACTCCCATCGTTCACCCTCAGTTTCTGGCTCTCTGCCTCGCTCTCGCTTGTTTTTCGCTCTTTAAATTAACTTCAACACTTTCCTTGAGTAATCACTCTCTTGCTGAAACACAAACCCTAAGCAATACTTTAATCGCTTTCTATATACTTATCAAATCCGACTCCCTAGAATACTATGGACGAGAGGATTATTAATAATCCCCACCTAGAAGTGAGGCCAGACCACGCTGGACCGCACTACAACGTCCTTCGAAACATTCTGACGCAGAATGGGATGACTTTGGAACAAGCCATACAAGCTCTCAACGAGTCATGGACGCAGAATCATGACGAACGCGTCCAAAGATGGGATCAGCAGGTAATCGACGACGCCAATGCAGCTGAAGAAGCACTAGGGCAACTGCAGCAGGAAGAACCTCAGGCAGTTCAGGTGCCCCTGGAACAAGACGACGACAGAGCGGAGCCTGAAAAGAAGAAACTTAAGATGAAGGATTTCGACGACTCCACTACGGTTGGCAACTACATCGCCCCTAGACCAGCGCAGTACGCTCTAAAACGAATCGAAGACTTCGAATACGTTGAGCTGTGGTACCTCACACCTGAAGGTTGTGCAGATGCCACGCAGCTTCAGCTCACGCAAAACGACGACACCTTTGGGCTAACCAAGGTCGACGACATGGTCACATTGAAATCGGTATCCTCTCTCAAAGCTGCTAAGAACGTCATTCCAGATAACGAGCTAAGTTTTCGCCAAATGTCCATGGCCAAAAACGCTTTCATTCCATTGATGACCAAATTCCAGTGGTCCGAAAAGGCCATTAACGCCTTTGCTCAGTTCTTTACGCAACTCGAATTACACCCCTATCGCCAGCGTGAATTCGGAGAACGAGCCCTCATTATCTACCAGGCTAGAGTGCGACGCGAATGGCACGATCAACTAAGGCTGGGATCCGCCTTCAACATCGGCGTTATTAACGAAGATTTACTACAGAGTATCTACAAGGAGATCTTGGATAAAGCTCAGCTATCTTCTCTTAACGAGGTCAGTTTTTACACCCCTTTTCTTATGACGACCATCAGCTAACCCTGTTCCTCTCATTTTCCTCTTCACTTATCTCATACTGTGCCAAACATTATATTTCACACTGTGCACCGCCTAACTCATGCACCACGCACCATGCACCATGCAACATGCAACATGCACCATGCACCATGCACCATGCACCGCTCATCCGAAACGGCCGGTTTGTATCAAATTCAAACCTGTGTATTCTTTATCGGCATACAAAGTTACGGGTAGCCCACAGCAACATGGCTGGGCAGGAAGGTCGTCAAGATACGACGCGAACCCCCAGGCGGCGTAACTACCGCAAGAAGGAGCAGCACTTCAGGACGGCCAGTGGTAGTGGTCGTCCCCATAATCCTTCACGCTCACGTTCACCTACTCGACGAATTGCAAACACGCCTTCCCGTCACCGTTTATCCCCTCCTCCATATAATCGTTACCCTAACCCTCAACAATCTCCTTCCAAACACCACTCTTTTCCATCTGGCGCAGTCTCACAAGGCCCAGCAGTCTGTGCCCTATGCCTGGCCACAGACCCACATGACACTAGGAAGTGTCGAGCAGAGACGTTCTGGGATGGTTCCAAGGCTAGATGTAGGAAAAATGAGGAAGGAAGGCTCATCACCCCGGCTGGTACAACCTTATGTAACGATTGGAACAATCGCCGCGGATGCACCTCGAGCTCGCACGAACAGCGTCACGAATGTTCTGGATGCGGAAACAAGGATCACGGGGCTCAAAGATGCCCTCGAGCGCAGAAAAGACCAAGCGCTAACACCTTATAACGCTGACGCCTGGGAGGCTATTCTTCATCAATGTAACTTACTTGTCAAATACCCAAAGCTACCTTACAGTCTACGAAAAGGCTTCGACGCCGGAATTCGACCTATTTACTCTACTTTCGCACCTGCTAATAGTCCCACCTTGCTTCAACATCCAGAAGCTTACCAAGAGGTGGTATCGAACGAATTCAGACGCGGCCGTTACATTGGTCCGTGCACACGTCAAGAAGTCGAGTCGCTTATTGGACCTTTTCAATCCTCACCCCTTTCTTGGGTACCTAAACCCGGAAAGCCAGGCAAATACCGTGCAGTCCACAATTTCTCATATCCCCACACCCCTACTCCTACTATATCTTCTATTAATTACACTATCGATGCGGATATGTACCCATGCACATGGGGTACGTTCGCTACCATTTGCTTCACCATCTTTAATCTTCCTCCCGGGTCTCAAGCGTCCATTCGCGACGTTGCCGAGGCATACCGAACTATTCCCATCATTCCCAGCCAATGGCCTGGTCTCGTCGTAAAATTACTTGGAGATGATGTGTTCGCTATTAATATTTGTAATGACTTTGGGCTCGCATCAGCAGGAGGAATTTATGGTGAGCTTGGAGATGCAACCACTGATGTTTTCCGCGCGCGAGGTATTGGTCCACTATCGAAATGGGTGGATGACCACATATTCTTTCGTATTCTAACTGAACATATTGCGGATTATAATGCTAAGCGTCGACAATGGCATTCTATCATCATGGAGAATGGCGGACGATTACAGTCCGGTAGTCGTTATTGGTACCAAGGGGAAGCCCTTCCTAACGACCTTCCAGCAGAGCTCGACGAGAATGCAGCATGCCCCTTTTTGGATTTTTCAGATCTCCCCAATCGATCTGAATCCGATTCTATTTTCTCTTACTGTGACTCAGACATTGATGCTATTTCCGAACAGCTCGGAATCCCTTGGGAATCGTCTAAGACCATTCCATTTTCGTCTGTTGTGCCTTATTTAGGCTTCGAATGGAACCTGTCAGATCGCACGGTTGCCATCACAGAAAACAAGAAAATCAAATATAGGACAGCCATCAGTGATTGGCTCGCACGTCCTACACATACATTGGAGGAAGCTCAACAGCTTTACGGAAAACTGTTACACGCTAGTTTGGTTCTGCCGGCTGGCAGGGCTTACCTCACTGGGCTTGAGACGCTCATCGGCTCATTTAATTCCAACCCTTTCATACCCCATCACGCTCCCCGTCACACCGCCCTAGACCTTACCTGGTGGCTCAATGTCCTCGACTCACCAAGAACCATTCGCCCTATCCCAGGCCCATCCCCTGTCACAGACAAGAGGGCCTTCTCAGATGCCAGCTCAGGTGTGGGCATCGGCATTGTTATCGGCAACAAATGGCGAGCATGGCGCCTCGTCCCAGGCTGGAAGACAGATGGCAGGGATATCGGATGGGCAGAAGCTATTGGCTTCGAATTTCTTGCGCTTACTCTCTGCCAGGCAAGCCAACCTGGTGAGTACTTCCGGGTCTTTGGTGACAACCGAGGGGTCGTTGAAGGCTGGTGGAAGGGAAGGAGCAGAAACTGGGAAACTAATAAAGTATTCCGCCGTATCCACGACATCGCAAATACTTACCAATGCTCTTTTATCACACGCTACGTTACAAGTAAAGAAAACCCAGCAGACGCCCCTTCGAGAGGACTCTACCCAGCAGCTTCTCATCTCCTCCCAGCAATCGACATTCCAGAAGCTATCCGGCAATTTGTCATTGATTTCGACTGCGAGACACCCTCCTGCTAACTCAACTATTAACCCCGAGGAGGCATTGCCTATCCCTGCTCAGGACACTCCCCTGACTACAAACCGGGTTCGACAAAACAACACGCCTATCGGAAATCTACCAACCCCAGACATCCCTCCTATCAGGACACGGCCTTCCAGGCCCTCAGCTTACAATCCGCGTCTCGCACCCGAACCCTCTCCGTTACGCCCTCATTGCCTGGCCCGAGACCGGCTTCGACTCTGGATACCAGCACCCTCTGTTCGCAGTCGTCACACCACTGCTCCGGAGGAAGACATCAGTCATATCTTCGACGTTATGTCAAACGCATGGGCTGATTCCACTCGGGAATCATACAGCGCTGGAGTCCTCGTCTACCATGTTCACTGCGACAAGAAGGCCATACCTGAGGAGCTACGAGCTCCTACCAGTCAACCAATCATCACTACTTTCATTGCGAGTCTAGCTGGTTCTTATTCCGGCGCTACTATTTCTAACTACATCCAGGGTATACGGGCCTGGCATATCCTTCATGGGTTAGAATGGAAACTCAACCCCTTGGAAATGGATGCCTTGCTCAAAGGAGCCGATCGCCTCACTCCTCCCTCGTCGAAGAGAAAGAAGAGACAACCGTACACCCCCGAGTTTATCGCTAATATTTGTCAGCAGCTAAGGCTTGACGAACCATTCGACGCCGCTGTGTTTGCATGCCTCACAACCTGCTTTTACGCAGCAGCCCGGGTTGGGGAGTTTGTAGTTCCTCGACTAGATGCCTTCTCCCCGTCTCATCATATCACTGTTGCCAGCCTGCGCGTCGAGCGGAATTCAGGAGGCTTGGAGGTCACCGTACTGCATCTTCCTCGCACCAAATCGGCCCCTCTCGAAGGTGAAGACGTATACTGGAGTCGTCACCCAGGACCTACCGACCCTTACGATGCCCTTGACAACCATCGACGAGTCAACAACCCTCTAGAGGGCACCCACCTCTTCGCCTATAGGCACAAGGACCAGCTGCGTCCGCTTACCAAGCCTGCCTTTGTGAGACGGCTCACCTCTGCGGCTCGCCAAGCCGGTCTCGAGCCCTTGCAGGGGCATGGCATTCGTATTGGCGCCACACTCTTTTACTTGCTCCAAGGAGTACCCATGGAAGCCATGAAGGTGATGGGGCGTTGGAGTAGCGACGCGTTTCTGCGCTACCTCAGGAAACACGCCCAAATCCTCACACTGTTCATCCAGGCCAATTCGGAGGCCCACGAGGCCTTCTCGCGCTTCATTATCCCTGCCCAGTCCCTCCTGCAAGGACGGCGTTGACTTACTATGGGACACACTCCTCACGTCACCTAGGGAACACGCATAGTAAGCCTAGCAGTCTTTCTCCTAGCACTTGGGTAACGAGACTCACTCGTCGCGTCGTCAGACTCCTAAAATTCGGGTTTCGCAGCTCGTCTCTTTCCCCCAGTCTAGTTCGGGTCACTGCTCGGGTCGGGAAGCGCTTCGCGCTTTCACCCAAATAGCTTACTGCATTCGCACCATAAATAGCCTCTAAATATTTTAGTCTGCCAATACACCTACACCCTGTTCATCAACCATAGTTGATACAGGGTTCATCTACACTTGACGAAACAAGAGAATACGCAAAGAAGAAATTAAACACTGCTTACTAGAGTAACTTGCCGGCGACCATCTGCGATACTTTTTGATGAATACCAGATATTGATATTGGCTCTACTCTCTGCTGTCTCGTTATATATATGCTCAATGTTCATTGTCTTTATCTTTGATCCTTTTTGGTGTAACTTTTCTTGCAGATTATCTGCCACCTTGTCGATGGGGACATCGGCACCGTAGACGTCGTCTACGATAATATGCTCAAACTCTTCGATTAACTTCTCGGTCTCGATTGTCTCAACAGCGGTGCCAGCAATGTAATCGCCAAGCTTATTGGCCATCATAAGCGGGCAGATGTTGCCACTATATGTGGGAGAATGTATGTGAGTGGCTGTAAATTGACATGTATATAGGAAAGTAAATATACTTAGTAAGTCGGGTGAGGGCTGTGTAAAAATCAACAGCATTCTGGAAAGAAAGACGCCGTCCATGAGAAGGCAACAAGAAATAAGAGGGGTCTTACATCATATCCGCTCAGTGAAGGTTCACAAGCGATGACAAACTGTACTAACAAATCAGTTGAGTAGAACATATGAAAGATACCGTTCAATTTACTAGTGTGATTCCATGTTCTGCCATTTGACGAGCGATGTCTAGAGGATCGTTCTCTGTAAAGAGGTTCAGTAAACATATATTGGTGACCAGGATAATACTAACGTACGATCTGGAGACTCAGTGAATCCATCCCCCGTTTTCTCAACGCCATGTGGAGGTGAATCAGTAATAAGGATGACCATCTTCACAGCATTGTCATTCCATTCCATGTCTAAGGCTGCAGCCAGCGCCGCAGTTTGTGCCTCAGGTGCATCCCCACCACCCGAAGCAATGAGATGTTTGAGATTCGTCTCCATAATTGAGTTATCATTCGTGAATCCGAATTTTTTCATTACGTAGGTGTTGTCTTGAGGAGGATGATCTCGAAAGGCAATCAGTCCAAATCGAATCAATTCTTTCTTGATGCCTGCAGAGGCAGAGATCTTTTCGCATATGCCGCGGGTGGCTTTCTTTGCGGATTCAATGTAACGTCCTTGGCTGCCTGTTGTGTCCTGCAAGAATACAATGTCGCTGGATCACCGTCAGCGCACTGTGGCTTGGAACCTGGGATGTTGGGAAACTCACAGAGATCTGTCTCTATCAGTCCCATCAAGTGGCGTGTCCGTTTCAATAGACTTGGTGCCAGTGGAGCCTGGACTAGCCTGCAACAAATCGAGAGAGACCATGAGTTTCGAGCTTATAGCCTAGAAGGGTTTCGCAGTATCGTGCAAAGGTGGAAATGAGAGGCAGTTTCGAAAAGATGAACATCCTGCAGACACAAGTGACACTGAAGTCTTAGTCTCAGAGCGGGCAATGCACCAAAATAGAATAGTTGTGCTTACCAATCGCTCCAGTCCCAAGCGCACATCAGCTACAACGAGAGTTCGATGGTAAATTGGTGCAGTGAGTCGTTGGGAAATACGTTGGAAATCACACCTTTTTGCATTGATTCGCTGATATCTGCCGAATGTACCAATGTATAAGTCCATTCCCTGGCTCTTTGATATGCAAGAGCGAGACTGATTGAATTTGGCCCTCCACCACTGGCACACTGTAAGTGGGTTGCAATGATATCGGTTGCGAGGTGTGTCACAACCTCTCACCGTGATGGGAAGCTATAGCTCGTGAATAAGAAGTGCAAGCGATATCTGATATCTTGTTAAATCCGATGTTTGTGGTTGTGAGTAATTCTTAGCTGAAAAAGCCTTCCTTGAGGTTGCCAGAACGACGACGCCTTGAGCAAGTGACGAGTCACCTGGGAAGTCAGCTGAGCACCTTCTACTTTGGATAAAAGACTTTCTCGATATTATAGTAGGGCAAATTTTTGTTTACTAACATTGCCAGCCGCTGAAAATTGGTGTCATTAAGTCTGTTATTGCCATTATTTAATAGATTCGGATCACTGTGTAACAAATATCTCAAGTACGAGTACATACAACATGTGTTCTTCTAATATAAATGTGTCAATGCCATGCCAAGTCAAGTTGTCATAAGTGGACGGAGCTTGTATCCAACGGTCAACCCCAGTTCGCAATAACGTTGACATGCCGGAGGGGCACTAAATTCGGATCCTGACCAACGTTGGAGGGTTCAGTCTCATGTCTGACTCTTTATTTAATCCACGAAGGTCTCAATACACCAATTTAAAAGCAACGTCATCTTTTCCCTCTGTGCATCGATTCAGATGGCCATACAATATCCAGTGCTTCCATGGGAGATAACAGACAGCATCATCGACCATCTTCATTCCGACTTGCGCGCATTGGGCATTTGCAGTACAGTGTGCTCTGAATGGCTCAGTCGTAGCAGATATCACACATTCTCTACCATTCAGCTATGGCCATGGCGCATACACAGATTCTTCGAGCTTGCCAAGTCCCGAAGCTGTACATTTACGCACTATATCCACCGAATTGAGCTTGATGATCTGAGAGCGAAAGAAAGGGCCCAAAATATTCGATCTGGACTTCAGGGAAACGATGAAAAGGTCCTGTTCCATGAAGCCATGGCTCAATCACATATTCTATGCTTCTCCCAAGTCAAATCCATGCAGGTGAAAAACGTCGATTGGACCGCACTATCGCCGATACAGCAAGGAAAGTTGCGCGGACGGTTGGCAAAGTTTTACAAACTGAACAGACTTGAGTTCCAAGGAGTCATATTCCACGACCTTCGTGAAGTCATCCGTGTCGCGTCTTCCTTTCCATCCTTACGACAACTTTCCGCCCATGTATCCTTCCTGAAATATCCCGAATACGCCATTGCTTCGGCTTTGACCCTTCGGCTGCCGTCCAATGTGCAAACGATCGAGCTGGGAACAGATGATGGGATTCCAGTAATCCTGAGCTGCCTCGCTTCCGGAAACTTGTTGGCGTTGAAACTGCAAGATATTAAATGTAGTCATCTCCCATACCTTTCAACCACATTGAAAAGATCCGAACCCAACCTACAACACGTTTCTTTGGGATTTGCACGGGAAACCTTGCAGATGGTGGGCATAGGTACGCTCTGCTTGCGTTTTTGAAGTCATTTGGGATTGAATCCTCGGACCTAGATGGCTTCGTCAATGCTGTCGACTTATCTCGTTTAAGTCAGCTGCGAACGCTATGCATCGAAGGTCTCCGAATTCAGGAAAACAAAAACCTTTCCGTAACAGAAGCAACTCTCATACCAATCCTCCAGCGCATCGAGTCATCCTTCCTCGAATCTATTGACTTAAGGTTCCTACTAGACGCTAATGCTGCTCTGGCCTGCTTCAACTGGCAAAGTCTGGAATGCGTCCTGCTCGTGCACCACTTCTTCGGTTTACAGTTCGTACGAGTCACGATTGTCCTCGAGGAGGCAAGTACACATAAGCGGGAGTTTAATGAGCGGTGGATACGCGGAGCGATGAGTGATCTCAACAGTCGGGAAATTCTGGCTGTCCGGGTCATCTAGTGATTGGTGCCAGATGTCGGTAGTTTTGCCTGAAATAACATGGGACATGAAGTGTCTATGTCTCTCGTTCTGGTAATCCCGGTGCTAAATGGTCTTATGGTAGAGTCGGCGGGCTGAATCAAATTCTAAAGAAAGCAGATCACCATCCAAATGTTAAGGAAAATTCAGGGAAGGAATGTAAAAGCCTGAGTCATAATGGAAGAAAGAAAGGGGGGACGGACGCTTATCCGGGGTCTTGAAGATAAGGTCTGGCGAGTCCAAAATCAAATTTACCTCCGGAACGGTCACATGGTCACTCATTCACTTAAAGGAGAACCATGATGAGCACAACTGTTGAAGTCCAACTAGTTGACCCTATACCAATCCCACAAGCACCAAAACCTATAGCTGGCCAAAACAGGTTAAAGCAGGAGATGTTGTGAAGACAGAAGCTGTACAAACAGGAAAAGAGTACAGTACGCGAAAACATTCCCCCCCCATTAAACAATTAATCTCATCTTCGTCTCCTTCCTAGATATTTTGTGTAATAAATGGGCGGGAGGAGATTGAGAAGACAGTTACTCGAAGTGCGTACTCAGAATTCAGGTTATTCGATTTTGCTGACAATCAATCTTACGCATACGCAGTAAGACCAAATCCCTCAAACGCGACTCTGGGCTTACACGTGCCAACACTACTGGCATGAATTACATATGTCTCTTCTTCGCCCGTGGATGCTGTTCATACGGCTGGGAGTGCGAATACTGACATACTCTTCCCAACTCTATGGATACTATGCCCGATAGCTCCAAAGATCGTTTTGCGAGGGACAAGTTTGTGGATTACAGATGATATGGGGGATGCGGGCAGCTTCAATAGGCAAAACCGGACACTGTATATTGGCAGGATTAAGGAGACTGGAAATGGGCAGGAGGCGAAAGAGGTGGTGACGAGGCATTTTAGGGAATGGGGGACCATTGAGAGAAGTAAAGAGTCTTCCTTCTTTATTTCCTTTAATCGCTATATGCTTACATTTCTCTCAGTATGAGTCCTACAATACCGTTGCGTGGCTTTCGTGACTTATGTCTCCGAGTTTCACGCTCAATTCGCTAAGGAAGCTATGGCGTGCCAGTCGTTGGATAATGACGAAATTCTAAACGTCCGCTGGGCAACAGAGCCCCGTGCAAAAAGTTGCCGAGAAGAGACGGTTAGAAGACATCGGTCAGGAAGCTATTAAAGCACGCATGGACCCTAGGATCGTGGACACAATGAGAGCTGTGCATTGGAGGATGGTGTCATGGTGGACGATGGTGATGAGGAACAGGTAGGCTACATTGAAGAAGAGGATGAACCTGAGTCAAAACACAGGGGGCTGAACTCGAAGAGTGGGGACGTCCATTCAGAAACACCTTCCCCACCTGCGGGTCTGCTGAACCACCGATACTTTGGAAGGTTTGAAATATTTCGCAAAATCAGGAGCCAACATGGACTTCCTCCTGCTCAACAACGTCCACCGCCATTACCGTCGAAGGACTGGGGGATTATGGAAGTGATGAGGATGATTAGGTAGTTGTTCAGCGCTCAACATGAATTCATCCATGACCTTCTGTTTTTTCTTTGTGAGATGTTACATTATATTATATCTCAAATGTGACTGTATTGTCAATTGGTATCTGGACCACTCAGGTGTTGGAATAATAATTTCTTAATTCCATTCCCATTCCCAATTATGTTGAAACACCATATGATTTATGATCTATAGTATGCACATTTTTATGTAAACAGTTATGTATGCTACACATTTACCTCCCAATACTTTATTGTTGCTCCCACATTCTTGAGTTTGTATCTGAGTTTTCAACATCAGAAAACATAGGAAATGTCCCCATAAATGTTGCCTTTCCTTGTAAACCACAGTGTTCTGGTGGCCCTTGACACAGCAATAGCTTAGGCATGAGTGAGTAAGATACAGGATGTGAAATGATTCAGTGATGCTGTTTCTCATGGAAACTGCTGACAGGTGTGACATTGCATCTAATCTAATCACCACCTTTGCTCTCCTCACCATCTTCCTCAACATTTAATGCTTGAAAGTCCAGTCTTTTGTGGACCTGTTTTGGGGTATGGGCTTGGTGAGGTTTGAGATTGCCTGCCCAGACCCTACTCTACTGTATCCTACAGATTCCAACCCAAAACCCAGGTTTGAAAACCTGTGATAATCTCTATATGTGTTACAAACTTTTCTTTTTCTCTTTCTTATCTTCACTGAACATGTTGCTGTTTCACCTACATATGCTTTACATCCTCTTATCATTATTGCTTACATTCTTTTACCTTCATCTTTTCATTGTTTCATATGTGACTCACACACATGCATATGACTCATTGCATGAGTTGTTTCTATCTTTACCTATGACTCACTTTATACATCATCCTCATCCTTTTCATATAAATACTGCATTTACTTCACTTGTATTTCTCTAGCTAGTTCTTGAGAATATTACCTGCTTATCTCTCTCAATCTCTCTCAAACTCTGAAGACAATACCTTGAGGTGATCTCTTGGCATTCTTCTGAGCTCATTATACAAATGAACAACTTTTACACAACTGTTTACAGTCAGAATCATCTGAATTGTTTGAAATTGTAACAATATGTGCTTGTTATATTTGCCATACTGGTGAGGGTGTCTGGATGTTTTGTGCTAAGCAGCTGCTTGCTCCTGTCCATAACTTGAACCTGCAGCTGCTCAACCCCAACCCCTCTGGATCTGATGCTAGAAAGCTTATAGACCAGATATTTTAATAATCTTGCACAACAGAATAGTAATGAAATAAAAATCACACTCAATTATTCTAAACATCATATATATCCTACTCAATACAAATATATTGTAAAATACAGGCAGTTGGTTGAAAAACAGGTGATTGGTTGAAAAAGGGGTGATTGGTTAAAAAAACAAGCAGTTGGTTGAAAAATATAGTTGGTTGAAAAACATAGTTGGTTGAAAAACAGGTGGTTGGTTGAAAATGCAGTTGGTTGAAAAATGCAGTTGGTTGACAGACAGGTGGTCAGTTGAAAACAAGGCAGTTGGTTGAAAAACAGGTGGTTGGTTGAAAATGCGGTTGGCTGAAAAATGTGGTTGGTTGAAAAATGTGGTTGGTTGACAGACAGGTGGTTGGTTGAAAACAAGGCAGTATCGTGCACCAATACTGATTGGTAGCATGGGTAAAAAGCTTAAAAGTTGCCATCATGAAAATAAAGTGGACTTTGAATTCACTTGCCTGTTTTGGAAGCGGCCCTGAATCGCATTCCTGGTCAATAAAAATCATTCATTCAACATATTCTCATGTAAGATTCTAGCACGTATTTGCTCAGTGTTTGCGAGCAATGAAGCAAACAACTATATATTTACCTAGCACATATTTGCTAGGTATTACTGTAAGTAAAGATATATAAAGATTACAAATGAGTCTTACCTCAGTGTTTGCAAGCGATGAAGCAAACGACTGAGGGAAAATGAGTACATGACAAAAGGTATATATGTTAAAAGTAGAAAAAGAGCTAAACTACAATGAGGAGAACAAAAAGCAATTGTAGAAACAATAAGGAATATATTAACTACAGTATTGGGTTATGAACAGATGTTTCAAGAGCTGAGAGACAAGAGAAAGTAAAATGGGAATATGTGACAAAATGAGTAGCGGGCATCTACTATACCAAATATGGGCTCGCAGGAGTTTGTTATTCCAACATCTCAATGTCTCTCACTATGCTCTTCATCATTTACACTATCAACATGATCCTGCACATCTACCATCCATTTATTCCTTGGCTAGTGATACAACAAAACAATCAATCTACTATTCACATCAGTCATCAGCTGTTACATTCCATCATACATTACTCCAGTCCAGCTCCATCGGAGTTGTCTCTGGA
This sequence comes from Phlegmacium glaucopus, assembly GCA_015039465.1. Lineage (NCBI taxonomy): Eukaryota > Fungi > Basidiomycota > Agaricomycetes > Agaricales > Cortinariaceae > Phlegmacium > Phlegmacium glaucopus. The sequence continues at coordinate 1,205,801 of MU130477.1, read as the reverse complement.
AGTCCGTACTCCATACAGTCACTTCCCTCACATCCCAAACTACTCCTTCTACGTTCAACCCTGAGACTTCTCCATGTCATTCCGGTTCCTCTGTCTATACTCCGCACCCATTACTACTTCTTTGCCACTACCACTATTTCTTTGTCATCATGTTCCCACTATCAGTCAGCACACCAGCCATGGATTATTCACCCCAAGAATGCAGAACCTTTCAGGAGCAGAACGCAGCACATTATATTTATACTTTATATTTCGGTTGCAATTCCTTTTATTATTTAAGTACTTGAACTTGTATGTTTTCCCTCAGTTCAAATATCAACATAGTTTCCTCCTCCTAGTCTTCCTCTAAGTTACTGCAACTTCTGGTTCCACTCCATTCCGTTCTTACTCCGAAATTAGGACACAAAGGTTTAGGGTAGCACAGCACATACACTGAGGCTATAGTCCTTTCCCGTTCCGTGGTTCCGTTCCGGTCAAACTCCGTCCGATACTCCGGAATAAAGTTCTCAAACTTAACATCAGCTCATGTTTGATTGTATCTATGGCCCATCATTTCAATAATGGCCCATCTATGGACACATCCGCTACATCTCCCATTATGTAAAAGGCTTTGTCATTGTTGTTGTGGCTATTGACCCACAAGTCTTCCCCTCAGCTATCTACCTTGCCATTCCTTGCTCCTGGATCTCACTCAGCCCCCTATCCTTGCTTATCTACCATTTATCTTATCATTCACTGCCAAAACCAACATTCATGCAGTACCCGGATCCTTCCCACCCTCTTTATCACACTTTAGGAAGTCCAGGAGGATCACAACTAAGCAGGAGTTTCAGATGAATCAGCAGCAGAGGATTATTCTTGCAGTGTGTCAAGTGTTATCAAGGCTGCACTGTTAGGGGACATTTACTATTGCAAAGGATAATCCAATACAATTGTAGACTTAGAGAAGATGGTACTGCCAGTAACCAAGTTTATATGAAGGTGTCATCTACAGATGACACCTGCTATCTAATATACATGAGGACTGGAGTAACTACCCTTGGCCCTGATAATGATTGTATGTAAGAAAGTAAATATAGGACACATGTTCTGTGAGGAATGTGATAAGTATCTACCTGGGGACACACATGTAAACTACTTACTAATAGACGGTGGGTGGTAATCCCATGAGTCCGTGCTTACCAATGTTTGTGAACCAACTAGCGGGAGGTTGTGATGGAGTATGCAGGCATAGGGTTACCAAAGTTCAGTTCAGTTCAGTTCTTCACCTCCTCAGCATGAACTGAACTGAACTGTTTGCATATGGTCCTGAACTGAACTGAACCATTTAAGAACTGGTTTGAACTGAACTGAACTGAAGAACCATTATAAAATCTGAAATATTACCTTTTTCTGAAAATTTATTGTACAAAGACCTTCCTTAGCCCTTAGCCACTTGATTTCCACTTACATATGATCTCAGAACTCCTCTAGAACACAGAAAACCATTGATTTATATTTATTTTCCTAAATAGGCAGTACTAATCTATGCTGACATAATAACATCACATACCAAGTCTGGCCATTACCTCCTTCCTTAGCCATTATTTCATGCTAAAAAGGACTGCCAAACCATTCCAATGTTCATAAATTACTGAAGGATCACTTTCCAGAAAATGTTAAGTCAAAAGAAGAGAATTGCCTGGCCTTCTAGGACCTAACGGTTCAGCAGTTCAGTTCAGTTTGAACTGCATGAACCATAAATCTCTAAATGCCTGAACCTGAACTGAATTGAACTGAATTATCAGTTCAGTTCAGTTCAGTTCAGGTTCATGAGTCAGTTCTGAACTGAACTTTGGTAACCCTATGCAGGCATGTGTGTATGTACCTATGTAGTGTCCTCTTACATGCATGACATGGGATCATGGGCAAGTGGTATTTTCTCAGGAACAAGGCTGTGCATTTCAAGTGTTGACTCAGGACCTTTCACATTTTGACATGACCACACAGCTATGGAGTTGATATATTTTTGCTATTGGACTATGCACACTGCCTTTTCTTGTTTTCTCTCACACTTTGACATCTTACAGATTTTTTTTATTGTTCCTTCTTCTTTTCCATTGTTCTTTTCTTCTTGCAGCTGTCATCTCTTCATCTTTCTTCCTTTGACAGCACATATTTCTTTTTATTATTATTGTTCTACATAGCCTCATCCTTAGGGTATAAATACTGCTCTTTTGTACCAGGATAGGTAGTTCCCCTCAGTTCCTCTCAATTCACTTCTTAGTCCCCTACAGTCATCATCTCAGTGGAATTCTAGAGAATTCCTCCCTCTAAGCTTGCTTTTTCAGCCTTTAACTGTTACTGTCCCCTATTGTCTACTGCTATAGTCTTACTGAAGACTCTTTCTCATTCATCCTCTTCTCTATACTCTCTCACCTCAGTCACCTTTCAAGACCTTCATCCTCATCCTCATCATCTCTACTCTTACCTCCTACCTCTGTGTGTTACAAGTTTAAGGCTAAGCCTTCCCTAAATGAATATCAGGGAGTCCTTTGACCTAAAGAGTGGTCCAATGCTCTCTGGTTGTCCTTGTAGTCTTCATTGCTCTTCAAGCAGTCTAGGCTATAATCACTAACAACAATTTATAGCGGTATAAATTATTGTTAGTGATTATAGCCTGGCTCACACAATATCCACATTATGGACTTTTTTTTAGTAATATACAGATACCAGTATACCAGCACCTACCAACCAAAGTGTTGGCAGGTGACCTGGACCTGCAGGTATTCCCATAGGTGTACCTTTTGAGTTAGCTTCATAGGCTTGGACCCATGTCCAGCCTTAAGTTTAGTTTTTGAATGTAATTGGACCATTCTGAGTCATGACAATTGATAAATTGGACCTTTAAACACCACAACATTTGATCCAGGGTCTTTTTCACCATTTTCAGAAAAAACAAAGGCTCACTAACTATAATATAAGTACCATAGATGCTTGAATGTTTATTGAACTTTAAGATAATCTTTGTTTAGTAGAGTTCCAAAGCTGGTTTCAGTTACAGGCTGTGCCTTTTCCATGATTGCTCATTATGATTTTTGATTTTCTGTTCCAAACATAATACAACTGAAAGTAAACAAGGTAGAGTAAAAAAAACACTATTACACTTTGATTATTGAAACACTTCAGTCCCTTTCTAATTTCTTCCTTATATTTACAACTTTAAGCTCTGTTTTCTCTGCTTCATCCCACCTTCCCTGATGATGCTATATACTTGCAAGATTTATCACACTCTTGAGGGTGTCTGGATGTTCTGCACCAAGCAGCTTCTTCCTCATGTCCAGCACTTGAATATCCAGCTGCTCAGCCTCATTTAACCTTCCCTGATCCCTGTATGTGCTTGCTATATTTGCCATACTTTGGAGGGTGTCTGGATGTTCTGCACCAAACAGCTTCTTCCTCATGTCCAACACTTGAATATCCAGCTGCTCAGCCTCATTTAACCTTCCCTGATCCCTGTATGTGCTTGCTATACTTTCCATACTTTTGAGGGTGTCTGGATGTTCTGCACCAAGCAGTTTCTTCCTTATGTCCAGCACTGTTATATCCAGCTGCTCAGCCTCATTTAACCTTCCCTGATCCCTGTATGTGCTTGCTATACTTGCCATACTTTTGAGGGTGTCTGGATGTTCTGCACCAAGCAGCTTCTTCCTTATGTCCAGCACTGTAATATCCAGCTGCTCAGCCTCATTTAACCTTCCCTGATCCCTGTATGTGCTTGCTATACTTGCCATACTTTTGAGGGTGTCTGGATGTTCTGCACCAAGTAGTTCCTTCCCCATGTCCATAACTTGAACCCCCAGCTGCTCTGCTTCATTCCACCTTCCCTGATTCCTGTATATACTTGCTAGATTTGCCATACTATTAAGGGTGTGTGGATGTTCTGCACCAAACAGCTTCTTCTTCATGTTCATAACTTGAACCTCTAACTGCTCTGCCTCATTCCATCTTCCCTGATAATGGTATGTCCTTGCTATATTTGTTATACTGGTGAGGGTGTCTGGATGTTCTGCACCAAGCAGCTTCATGCTCATGTCCATAACTTGAATCTGCAGCTGCTCTGCCTCATTCCACCTCCCCTGATCCCTGTATGTGCTTGCCAGATTTGCAATACTGTTGAGGGTGTCAGGATGTTCTGCACCAAACAGCTTCTTGCTCATGTCCATAACTTGAATCTGCAGCTGCTCTGCCTCATTCCACCTCCCCTGATTCTGGTATGTGCTTGCCAGATTTGCAATACTATTGAGAGTGTATGGATGTTCTGCATCAAGCAGCTCCTTCCTCATACCCATGACTTGAACCTCCAGTTGCTCTGCCTCATTCCACCTTCCCTGATTCCTGTATGTGCTTGCTATATTTGTCATACTGGTAAGGGTGTCTGGATGTTCTGCACCAAGCAGCTTCTTGCTCATGTCCATAACTTGAATCTGCAGCTGCTCTGCCTCATTCCACCTTCCCTGATCCCTGTGTATGTGCTTGCTAGATTTGCCATACTGGTGAGGGTGTCAGGATGTTCTGCACCAAGCAGCTTCTTGCTCATGTCCATAACTTGAATCTGCAGCTGCTCTGCCTCATTCCACCTACCCTCATTCCTGTATGTGTTTGCTAGATTTGCCATACTGCTGAGGGTGTCTGGATGTTCTGCACCAAGAAGCTTCTTCCTCATGTCCATAACTTGAACCTGCAGCTGCTCTGCCTCATTCCACCTACCCTGAGCCCAGTATATGGTTGCTAGATTTTCCATACTGGTAAGGGTGTTTGGATGTTTTGTGCCAAGCAGCTTCTTGCTCATGTCCATAACTTGAATCTGCAGCTGCTCTGCCTCATTCCACCTCCCCTGATCCCTGTATGTGCTTGCTAGATTTCCCATACTGGTGAGGGTGTCTGGATGTTCTGTTCCAAGCAGCTTCTTTCTCATATCCATAACTTGAATCTCCAGTTGCTCTGCCTCATTCCACCTTCCCTGAGACCAGTATGTGACTGCCAGATTTGCCATACTGGCTGTAGTCTGTGGATGTTCTGCACCTAGCAGCTTCTTTCTTTTTTCCAGGACTTGAACCTCTAGCTGCTCTGCATTTCCCCAGTCTCCATTCTCCCACATCACTAGTGAAAATTTGCTCCATTTATCATCATAGTACTGCTCAATAACTCCTATCTGCCTTTGATGTAACTCATTTGCCTTAATATGTGGAAAGATCAACCGTCGCAGTGCATAATCCTGACTTTCAAATCTCCATGGAATTGCACAGGACAAGATGATGCTTCCCATTTGACACATTCTTTGCTGCTCAGATTTTGACATTCTCTCCTGACTCCAGTAGTGCACCAGAGGATGAACAGAAAACATTTTAGATGATTGTCCTCTTTTCATCAAGGAGAATGAGAGAAGGACGCCAATCCCTTGTCCAAATATGAAGTCATCCCAATGACCATCATTGTCCAAACCAAGCAGAGTATGATCCAACAAAGTGACTGCCTGAGGTAATCTTTCAGCTATCTCACTACCAACATGTCCCATGGCCTCCTCAGCAGCAGATTGGAATATGTCTTTAGAAATATTGCTATGATAATAGAAAGCACATATTTGAAGAATTAGGATTGCAGCCTGGGCTGCTTGTGCATCTCTAGCAGTGGAATGTCCACCAGCTCTCCTTTCTATTTCTTTGAAAGAAAGATCCCAAGTCCCATAGACTGTTTTATCATACTTTGATGCCCCTGTGTATGTAGCATCTGACATAAGAGCCTGACAATGTCCTGAGAATTGCCTCAGATAGTGATTGATATCACATTTCCCAGCTTCAATATAGGCCCCAGCATGATCAATAGCAAGAGGAATGCAGCCAAGTTCAATCACAATATTTTTGGCAGCTTGAAGATGCTCAGGTAATGGATCCAAATAACTAGCCTTGAGAAGTAGATTTATAGCATCTGGCTCCTCCATTTCCTTGATCTCAATTCTGTTCTCAACTGAGACAATCCTTCCCATGGATCGGTTTCTGCTAGTAATGAGAATATTACCTCTGTTACCTGGAGGAATGAACTTGACCACCATCTCTGGAGGAGGATCATCAGCATTATCAAGCACCATCAACCATTCTTCTTGAAGAGAAGATATCCACTGGAGGATAGCCTCAACTGAGCCATCAACACTGGCATTTTGTGCAGCAGGAAGGCTAGATATGCCCTTGAGAGACATTCCAATGCTCTCCTGAGAGGAAGCATCAACCCAGAACACATGTGAAAAACTAACAAGAAATGAATCCAGTGTTTTGAATGGCAAAGTGAAGACCTTACCTGTCAGACATTTCTTCTATGAACTTGAGACAAATCTGGGTCTTCCCAATCCCTCCCATTCCCCAGAGGAGACAAGAACACCTTGACATCAGTCCAGTAACAAAAATCTTCCTAAGTTTATTTAGTACATCTTTCCGTCCAGTAAAGATTGGGCTGGAGTCGGGTCTTTGAGTTACAGGGAGATTAATCTGCCCTTCACCAGTATTGGCGGGGAGAAAATTGTAGTTCTCGCAGTTAATCTATGTATGGTTATTGCTAAATCATTTATAGGACCCTATGAGAAAGACTTACAAAAGTGCCGCCAGCGATCATGATCTTCTGGGCATTCCCAAAGAGACCCACAGCAGATTGTTGAGGCTGCTGATCATCAGCGAAAACCGAGAACACATTGTGTAAGCAACCCACCGAGGGATTTTGTCCGGATTCCGTGGTTCCCAAGATGGCTTGCATTATGGAATCAGGCGAGGAGGGCGAAGGTCCTTCCAGACGGGCTACAGGAGCAACCGCCAAAGCGGAAGGCGAAGTGGAGACTTGGAATTCATGGGTAGCCTGATCGACGACGATTGAGTAATTATGGATATGATGGGCTGATTTGAACACCCACATCAACGCCAGCGGTTGGAACGCTTACAGGAGCAAGATCATTGATAGCCAAAGTGGAGACCGAAGTAGAGACCCGGAGTTCATGGGCAGTCTGGTCGATGACGATGGTTCAAAGATGCAATGGGATGAAGTTGAACACTCACAGTAACGCCAGCGACTTGAATAGCTTGTGCGCTTGCAGCTATAGCACTAGCCGGAACGGATAGCATGGGATCAGCGGTGCTTGTTTTGATAGTCGATGTCGAGGTTGCTGATTCAGAACTTGATACCAGAGCATCGTTGATGGCCGTAGATGAATATTTTGATTTATTGGACCAGAAAATTTTCTTAAAAATGCGCTTCATACCGTTTTACAGTGAGTTGTGGTGAGCGACAAAGGTGATGATGAGAGTGAGAAAGAAAGATGCTCTCGATTACATAAACAGCAATCTGATCTTTACGATTAAGGGCACATCAATAACATCTTACGAAGGAACTCTATTCAACTTGCTACTGTCGCTTCGATATCAGGACCAACCGGATGATGGACTTAGTTCCGAGCACATGGTCATACGATTGATGGAATCCAACTTCATGCATCATGCCTATCTTCCGTTCCTAACCGAGTCCCTATTTTTTCTTTGTTATTCTTGCGTGTAGTATGACCATTGAAGATCTCGAAGGGAACTCTCCGATGACAACCATGTAGATCCTAGAAACAGAGAAATAACGATAGCATTGTTATCCCTGTGTCATGCTCAGCGCCTAACCATCGTCGCCAGAACAGACGTCTGACAGATCTGGACAACATTATCAACTAAAAGTTCCGAGAACTCGTTATGCAGTATGTTCTCTACCTCAGCCATTTTTCTTGTCAATGTCAATTACCACTCTTCTCATTAATCATGCTGCACGCACAGTGAACTTAACAGCTCAGTACACATGGTCAAACCGCCCAAACTGAGTCATTATTCATTTGTTAACGTGGGGGTGAGGGGTTGTTGATATCTATACTGCCCATCTTCATTGTTGTTACTGAATTTGAATTAAACTTGTTAAATCAATGGATTACGGACAAGTATGTAGTAGACAGTGTGTAGACGGAAATATTCCAATAATGATAACAAAATCTACTGCCCGCTAGATGTTGGACGGATGCCCAAGGAAAAGCGCATACTTCTGGCTAAGGAGCATCTCTTCCTCGTCCGTCAGCTCATCCCAGACAACTTGAACGTAGCCACAGCTTTCGACTCAGACCAGTAGAATATCATAACTAGGCCCTGCCAAATTGGCCCTAATTTTTTTTGCGACTCATCAAGTTTCCAATGGATCCGAAATCGCTCTAGCGGATGTAATCCTCTCAGTTGTTTCATAAGAGGAATAAGAATTCATGGATTTTTCCATGAGCTTATCTCTTATGACTGTGTGAACCGTGGGTCACAATCACCCACTGCACCCACTCTAAAAACCCCATTAACTTTTGAACCATTTTTGCTGTTTTATATGAAACTTTCTGGGACGAGCCCCCTGAGGACTATCAGGTCTTTATTCAGCATGAATGCATGGCCTTCTTTTTGTAGAATGTTACGTTGTATTATATCTCAAATGTTGATTCATGCATATGTACATCATTTATCACAAATTGAACGGGGATTTATAGGTTGCTTACTCTGTACCGCCACTGCTACCTTCCGCCACTCCTTCATGCACGCCTTCATGGTATCCATTCTGCAATGCCAAATTTGCAATTCGCAGTTCCTCCTCCGCCAAATTATCTTCCTCCTGTTCGCGTCTGTACCGATTGAGATCCCAGTCGTCAGACGCATCGCCATCATCTTCATCTTGGAACCATTCGGGGTTGTATTGGAACTGTGAAACATCATGCGATGAGTAAAACAAACGAAGGCGAAGGCGACAGCCAACGTACGAGATCTCTGCCACTCATTCCGCTGCTCTTTCCTGCGCTGCTCTGGAGCTCCTTCGTCTTCTTCAAGGCTTCTTGTTCCGCTTCTTTCTTGTCCATTCGTGTCTTCTTCCATTTGGCAAAAGATTCGGGCGTTACTGGCGTTAGATTGGGACCCAATTTATGTCTCTGTGGAACTCCAATCAGCATACTCGAGTGAAGAAGAAAAAAAGAATCAATCGAACCTCGACTTCCAAAAATTCCTCCAAACTGATAACATTTGCTTTGGCTGCGTCCTCTGCTGCTTTCTTCTGAGACTTGAGGACGAATCCTGGTGGTAGTGCGTGTCGATACTGGCAATTCTCGCCATTAGGGCATTCCCAGAACCAACCGAACTTCTGTATCTCGATTGCTTGAATAAAATGTTTGCATACGATCTATTGATGAAAAAGAGTAAGATAAGCACAATATCGACGAAAAGATGTCAACTGACATCAGTTGTAGTTCGTGGGTTCCCTGCTTTCGACAGCACCACAGTTCGGAGTTTCTCTTCATCCCAGTTCTCCATCGTATCTGCGATCGAGTAATGATGAGTTCAGAAACGAAACTAAGAAGAAACGAAACCACCTTGAAGTTTCTCCTCCCGACTATCCTCATACAAATTCTTCTTCTCCACCTTGCGTCCTACGTTAAGATCATGACTGAACTTGCATTTTGTTCCTTTCTCACAATTACCCGCCTTATAGAAGGCACACAGCACCGTTTTTGGATCCACTCCCGGGGGTACTTTCTGCGTCTGAACGGGTTTCAAAAGAGCCGCTTCCTCCTTCGCACGCTTCTCTTCCTCTAGCTTAGCTTTGGCCCGTAATGCCTTCTCCTTCTCCTTCTCGACTGTTTCACGGGATTTGCCAGTCATTGCAGCCTGGGCTTGGATTTGCGCAACTTGAGCCTTGACTTTTGCGGATTTGTTTTTCTATCATGTTGACACTGAGTCAGTTTCACTTATCAAGAATCATTGGACAACTTTGCATGTGAAATGGCGTCGTATACATCGGGACAAGAAATAACGAACATTTTTCATTCCAAAAGTCTAGAATAATCATCACTATGGTCAATTATTTTTGTTTACATCGTTTCCATGAAAATGGCAGTTTGATCACCTTGTCATCCTTGACTTTACTGGATGAACCTGATGCTGGCTTGGCTTTGGGAGGCATCGTGAAGGGTATTTGTGTTGGAATCAAGGATTTTCGACTGGAAGATGAAGGTGAGTACCTTTGATCTGCAGTGTGAAGGACAAAATAGTTCCAACTGATATTGGTCACGTGAATTTGACTCCACGGTCACCTCATCCTTACAATTGAGGCAGCCCACTGTCACCGAGGACGCGAACGCGAGCACGCACGAACGCCAGCCTCAGTTCCCAGAAACGCTTCCTCCCACTTCAACGCCTTCCACTTTCCAAGGTTCTTTTCCTTGACCACGATCCCCAAATATGACTTCGCTGCCACCCAAAGTTCCTAAGAGACTTCGACATCTGGCGCAAGTTGTGAGCGCATATGATATCTGCTTGAGGCTCGAGAAGTCTCTTCAAATGTAAATGTCCATCGACAAGGGCGAAGACGTTGGGCAGGACATGATTAATATTCGAATTCTTGGCTACCTTATACACTTTGTGCCCACAGATCGAGGGTTGAAAACGGTCGTCCAAGAGATCGGCTCGTGCGAAGGTGAATCCGCCCTTCTTGCCATTGGGAAGATGTATTATGATCATTATATCAGGGCGTGTACGATCCCAAGCCTACTTGTATACCATGCCATCTGATGCGGTCACTCAGTTAGAGCCAACAAAGGTCGCATACCAACTCCCTCCAATCACGCATCTCGACCCTCGTTTAATATAGCAGATGTCATCAAGGCAACCTTGGTGGAAGCTCCTCAATCCCATATTGAGGCCAAAAAGAATGTCGGTATTGTCTCTCTTACCATGAATCCTCGCTTATTGGCAATTGTCAGGCCCTGATTCGGGATGGATATCGCTGCGTTGTAACTGGGAAATACGACACGCTCTCGGTAACGGAAATTCGAGAGCTGAACGACCTTGTTTTTTCGGACCCCAGTTTGAGGAGCGAACCGACGCAGTGTGCATACATATTTGCCGAGTCCACTAACTCCTCCATTGAATCAGGCTCAGCCAAAGTATGTCCTCCTGTTTAATTTTCTTTCTTAACTCTCGATAATGATTATCTGTATATAACGGGACTATGCTGCTACGATGTGGGCGGTCATGAGTCGATTTGGCCATGAAGAACTTCCTGCCGAATTGAACGGCCCCAAAGTTCACCGTTTGGAAAACGTAATGACTTTGACGCTTGCATTTCATGCGCATTTCGATCAATTATCAATTTGGTTTGTTGCAACAGTGCGTCTGACCTAACCTTGGATTTTTGACTACGCTAACATGTTATATGATGACAATTACTGTATCAGGACGAAGAGAACAAATATAAGCTAGAGGCGATCGCGACAAAGGCCTACATCCTACGTGACTATCCGGAATATGTCACATTCACAACCCCAGATGCGGTCAAACTTCTGGTTCCATCTGCAACTTACCTCGCCATTCATGCTGCATGTGCCAAGGTCGCTCATTTATCAGGAGCAGGTGAATGTATCGATAAGTTCTACCGAGATATGGAGGACGGGAGGACCCTCGACCCGAATGGCGCCTCTGCAGAGATGTTGGAGCATGCCATTTTTGAACTACAGGCATCTGGATATGAAGTCACCGCTTGAGTACCGTCCCACGATTATACTTTATACTATCCTGGAATCTTTTCTGTTTGTATTCTTAGTGCGAAAACATTTGAACTCTGTTTCGGCGAGTTGAGTGCGATTCGTACGTACCCTATTCTGTGTTCCTTTCATCCCCTTATACCATTTTGTTTTCCTTATCTTCATTCTCAATCAAAAATTTCGTATTCTGGTGTCAAAACCTTAGTAGATTGCCATGGGAACCCGAACAACGAGACCTACGTAGGAGGCGATCAACCGCAACTAGAATTATCAAAGCAACAACCGGCATTTCCTAGCATCGTTATACCCCTTCACATGACCTATTACAATCCTTTAGTTTTTGTCCCCTAGCTACTAAGTTGAACTATGCTAAACCCACCTTTTCAGGTTTCGGCTGGTCCTTACAAGAATTGCTCAACTACTTCCATTTACTTTCTTTGCTCATCCTTATCAACGCTGGCTTTATTCCGTAAGCTCATGAAAACTGACGATCTCATTTTCATGCTATCGCCATCTCTTACAAGACCTCCTTTGTGTTCTTTGCTGTTCCTCTTCCACCTCGCCAGTTTGGCTCCCCGCAGACTACTTCCAGCCTTCTCTTCTCGGATATTTTATATCGCACGTTGAACGGTTGAATGTACGACATTGACATTGGATGCACATGGTTCTGAGACCGACCGCAGCGCTACGGAACAATGTGAACCCTGGCATGATTCTCACATTGAATCAGTATAGGGCTGACGACGGCAAAGCCCCGCTACCTACATGAAGCAGGATTTATTTTCAAAGAATGGTAGTGTTACGTCTTACATGAAAATAATAGAGCGGTTATCTTGGGCTGCCTGTTAGGCATGTATCCTTGGACAAGGGACGTTTCCAACACGGTCATCACACGTAGGAATACCGTGTCCGATGGAGCTTTGATGTCGAAGTTGACACTGTTCTATGGATCATCACCAGCTAGTGGACAGTGTTGGAGCTGCACGAGTCGCCCATTAAGCATATAATTTTTCGGAGCAATTCCCAGGTAAACACTTAAATCGCGGCGCTGTCTCGTTGCTTATTACGACTAGTCTTTGACAGTGTTCTGTCGAGGTCAGTCATAACTTTAAGCCGTATATGCAGCAACTATGCCTGTCTCTTTTAAACCTGTCAGAATGTTAAAGCGCACATATGTTTCTCGTAAGTAATTCCCTGAGATTATATTGTTAGAAAATTCTGCTTGATACGGTTCAAATCTCCCAGCTGGCCTCTACAGCTCAGCACGCGTCATGCGTCCACGACCTTGGAAACAGTGGCGCTCAAATCTTGTCGCCAGATGACTGGCACCGCAAACTTAAGCTTTTGATGTCGGCGGTCTTCATATTAGCTCGGAATTGAGACAATTTTTTTTAAAAAAAAAAAAACTCGGAGTCAAATCAAATGCCATAGCCCAGATGCAATTTACTTGGCTGATCAAGCAATAGAGGGTTAAAAAAGAGAAGAGACGTTTACGGTTGGGATGGGGATGGGTTAAGGTTTCCCATTCGTGCGTAGGGAGGAAGCCTGCGATTGATCTCCCTCCGTGCATATTGCATTCGAAGGTAAAGTGGTGGATCAGATGAGATGTTGTTGGCTGCACCCCAAGAATCTACATCCTCTTCTGACATTGCGATTCGGGTTACGACATCGATGCGCAGAGGAGGTGGGTCGTAGAGTTGCCACGTGGGTGTGGATCGACATCGGGGTTCCTGACACATTTTGTAAGATCAGAAAACTAAGCATGAATGAGCTGAGGGCGCACAATATCATGTTCCTAATGTCAAACAAAGTTTTGATGGATGAAGTTGTCACTCATGCGGATATTATGTGTTGGTCTAGACGTTAAACAACGTAGCGCCCAGTGTCAGCCCGTCAGGGAAATGATGACGACTAAATATAGATGTTAAACAACGTAGCTAGGCACACTGTTAATGTTATAGTAACGGTGTGGATACGTACCTCAAATTGTGCGAACGTCGGAACGAAAGTATACGAATGAATGTCAACTCAACAAAGATGATCTACACTGTCCGGCCGGACAAGTGGAAACTTGCGAAGAAGTTCCAACCATTACGCAGATGTTGTTGCACAGTGCACACAACAAAAAGTTCATGAGAGAATAGCAGTGAGTGTATAACGCACATTTTCACGGCCATAAATTACATAGAATCCTGTTTGCACAAAGTTCTAATAATTGTGAATAAGAAAACTTTAGGGGTAAACACTTTTTCAAAAAGTTGTGTTTTGCGACGGGCATTAGATTTTTCGGACATGCTCCATTGGACCATTGCTCCTGCCCAAGGTCTAGTACATGATCAAGGTTGGATGTAAACTTAGCAAAAAATAATCTTATTTCGTACAGCCTACAACTACAGGCCTTCCAAGACGTCAATCCTTCAGATTCTTAGCCGGTCTCATCAAGATTTTCCTCACTTCACCCTCGTAGTTCCTTGTGGCCACTGTCTTCTCCAGATTGTCACGAAGCTGGATTTGCATCAAAATATGCTTGGCCTTCTCAATCCAAACTTCTTTTATCCTGTTCAGTTGTGCAACTCGCTCATCATATGGTAGATACCAAGGCGTTTGATTCATTAGTGAAGGTTTCCAGAATAGTACGATGGTCTGCAGATGATTCAGGTTATTAAGAATGTCGATCTACCAGACGATGGAATCAGCCGAGTCTTCGCAGGGAAGGAAGACACGTACATGATAGGGGTGTGATAGAGTTGCTGAAGGAGATACCGTCACGGCGCGGAGGTTTGGGAGGTTTTTGACGATGACTTGTGGATGTAAAAACCGTTAGAATTTTGCAATGCTAAGGTAAATACTAAAAGGAACTATAGAATCGTACATTTGGAGGTATTGTTTGTCCAAAAAAGGTCAGAGAATTCTTCAAGTACTTCCAGGTGAGGACAATGATTTATTATGGTGTGCAGGAACGGCGGGGGCAGCTCCCATCGTTCCGTATAGCCGATGTGTCTTGCCTCGGGGCAAGATATAATCAAGGATTTGCTCGAGTCCATGACGAAAACATTACGGATCTGAGGGTATGAATACTTTTTGAAAGTGGGTTCAAAGATCCTCCCCAGAGATCGTCTAGAAGTTGTAGTGACATCGATCTGAACTGTATGCAGGTTTGGGAATAGACTCAAACAATGCGCCAATTCAGCAACAACGGTGTTTATTGAATATTCACCAATGAATACGTCAACATAACTGTTCACAAGTGAACAAGTCGCAGCACGGATAATTCAAACAGAACTCACTTAACATATTGGGCCAACTGCGGATTACGGACGGTAACGATTTCTAATTGACGAACGAGTTCTATCGTGTACTTTTTGAGTCCTTCCCTGGTGGACCAAGGGCCACTGGTGGTCAGATATGGAGAATCTTCCTCAGTATCATCTTGATCCCTGATTTTCATTCCCTCACGTACTTCGATACGCTGCCATAGGTAACGCCAGAAGAATCTACGAAGTGAACGCGAGGTTTGTGACAGAGACAGGAGCGTCTCATGCCTAGAGCGACGTCTCTCTGGATACGACGGTGACTCGGGAGTGATTGGTGTGGGAATAGGTACAGATGGTAGATGAGACATGATTTCGAGGTATATCTCATCAGCCAAAGTTGGGAAACCGCGAGTGTTAATAGCTTGAGCGCTCAAAGAGGTTTGAAGTGCGGCAGCCTGAGGGTCTTCAAGTTGGAGGCGACCTACTACGGTGCGCCGTTTAGTACGAGGGGCCATATATTATTGGTGATGAACGGTCCACAGAATCACTCAAGGCCAAGTTAATAGATGTCAGCGTCAGGATTGTAGTATTTGAGAACTTACCTGCTAGAGGCTAGTCACGGTGGGGAGAGGAAGACAATGAACAGCGCTACCGAAAATGACTACGACAGTCCAGCGTTGTACAAGTCAGCAGGCTGACTCGGGGAGTCGGGGTCAGAGTGGTCATAGTCTCCCGTAGTCAGACTAATATAAAATTCGTAGTCTTTTTTTATTTGTATTGATTGACGACTTTACTCTGACCAACCGTGAAAAAAGACTACGTATAACCTACATGTACACCCGCTACGCTAGTCTTCCACTCATGATCACTGCTCGGCCCTTGGATCTCTTCTACTTATTACACTTTCTTCGTGGTAAGTCTTGCCTCCTAACACTTCTGAATCAGCTCTATGGATGAGCACAGTCGCATATCCCCGGGCCCGTCACCCCGTGACCCTTATCAACGACTTAACCCTTCCTTTATGACCTCCCAGAACGCCAGGCTCAGAGAAAGAGGACCTCGACAATAATCAAACAACTAACCGCTGTGTTTATTATAAGTGGAAGTTGCCCAAGATCGAGACGTAAGCATTTCCAACTTGAACCTATACTTGAATTTCTTGACCATGAAAGGCAATTGCAACGCTGCCAACGCATCTGTGAAAATACCTTGCGGGAATACCCTAGCGTTGGAACCGATGAACACACCTTGTACTCAAAGAGTTCGACGCCGGATAAGTTTCACGGAAATGATATTTAGCTTATCGAGATTGGACCGATGTTTTGAGGGTGTCAAAATGTGTAGTGAGGTTCAAATTCACCTGAGCGCTAGTCTGTTTCTGAACAACAACAATCGCATGGACTTATTCCTCTACCTAGTGCTACTTCACTGTCGTGTCCTGTCTGTCATCAATACTCAGTACGGAGGATTTTTTTTGACGAGACTTTTGGAATCCAAGTATGTATCCTCATCCTGCGCTTTCCTCGTCCAGCTGGAGCTGATGGCGCTAGCAGGCGACTGGTATTAACCATGATCGAGATAAAGATTTCAAACCTCGACTAGCGGATATAATAGGAAATAACCAGGCACGTGCCCGCGCCTCAACGCGTAACCTCGCGTAACGCGTTGAACACCACGACGAGCGCTCGAGAGAGAAGAGCCAATCACGATGGCGAGAATACACGCCCCCCAAACGCCGACGACACCTGCAAGCACATCTTTTCTCACACAAGTCAGCATATCTCTCAGGTTGGTCGATGGTTTTACCCCACTGCCGAAGAAGAGAAGGATCGCTCGGACATTCACAGGAGACGAAATCACCACTATGCGACTGGAGCGAGCCCAAAAGGATGCAGCAGAACCAGAGGTTGAAGCAAAAAGAAGAGGCTGCCAAACTGGACAGAGATCTCGATGAGATACCAAAAACGTGTCTTCGACAACAAACGTCTATGTAGTAGTAGGCTGTGTTCATGTCAAATCCTTCATTATTTCTCACGATTTAACTACATTAACCCCCCACTTTTCCATTCTCGTTCTTTCCTCTTCGTCCAGGTCCAGGGGAGCTATAAGATAATGTCGTCGGCGGCACTTCCTCGAGTTATAAATGTGGATGATGTTGACTCAAAAATTCAGTACACTGGTCCATGGTTTCTAGACGAAGGCAGTCAGAATTCTCTAGGACATAATGGTCCCCCTTACCTGGGCACACTGCACGGTACCAACTCGAGTGCAAGCCTTTCGTTTGCATTCAATGGTGAGCACTATCTTTAAAAGTACATCAAGTCGTTAATCGATTGGGTTTCCATGTTCAGGAACCCTGTTCAGAGTACATGGCACCATTAACATTCGCAACGATTCCGGAGTGGTAGATCCAACATGGCAGTGTTTTATCGACAACATCAGTATCAACCCAATCCCTCCCTCCCCAGATCCACAGAATAATTGGATCTTTTGCGAAGAAGACACGCTTTTGGATGGACCACATATTATAACTGTCAATGTTACGGTATTAAAAAGCCAGACATTTTGGATTGATAAGATTCAATATCTTCCGTCCCCTAGCGTACCGCTGGATCAGGCAGCAATCGTCGTAGATAGTGGAGACCCTCAGTTACAGTATGGACAAGGGTGGCAGGTTTGGTATTATGCGAATACAACCACCGTGACTGGGTCAACATTTACTTACAACTTTATTGGTATGCACGTTATATCTCTATCATCGGCAATTGCTGTTGTCTCACATGCTGTCGCGACCTTAGGCGTTTCCCTAAGTTGGTATGGTCCTTTAATCCCGGGCTTCCCTGTCGGCTCATCGTCAGTAACATACTCCATCGACGGGCAAACACCTACCAGTTTCCTGCTGCAAGGTGTTTCAGCCGATACACCAACAACTAACAATCAAAAATTCTTCGAGACCGCTCAATATCCCGCAGGACCTCACACATTGAAAGTGGTGTATGAAGGAATAAATTCAACGCCTCTTACTCTGGATTACCTCATAGTCCAAAATGGTACACTACCGTCCACAACGACATCTGTATCTTCGCATGCGACTTCTTCCACCACTGGTAGTGTGACTTCTTCCACGGCCACCACTGGCAATGGCACAGTCATTGGCACTTCCAGTGCATCAACTCCAGTGAAAGGTTCTCCAACCGGTGCTATTGTTGGCGGTGTGATTGGAGGCCTTGCTCTCATCGTCCTTACTATCTTAGGGTTTCTTCTTCTACGCCAACGTCAGAAACGTGCCACACAGGAACAGGCAAGGGAGCATTGGCATCAGAATCCCGGACCAGGGCTCGGTTAGTTAGTCCGGCTGCAGGCCTGAAAAAAATAAAATTGAACCTCTCCAGGACCAAGCTTCAGAATGTCAATTTGAGAGTCTAGAGTATGTAAATATGTGTAGGAATAGTATCTGTGGGATTACAATGTGTAAAAGCAATTATTGGCCCCAAAAAGAATAATTTTATTCAAGATTGGTACATAATTAAATTTACATCCTTATACTCAAGCTCAACCTCAGTTTTTCAATCCCAGCTTTTCTATAGTATGAATTCTCCTCTGCAGGCACATAAAGAATGTTGTAATAAGCATGTAAGTACACTGATATAAATATATCCACAGATTAAAATGTAAACAAATTGGGCATGAAACCGAATGCCAGTGGGTCTCTTGTCTTTACCATAGTTAAAGGCATTACTTACTATTTCATATGTATGATATTACTTTGCAATTGGGTGCATAAACCTCGTTGAATATAGTGGCTGCCAAACCTGAAAATCTAAATCTAATGGCACAGCCATAAATTAAAATTCTGTTCACACAAAATTCTAGTAATTATGAATAAGAAACGTTCTGTGCAAACACTTTTTTTCAAAAGTTGTGTTTTGCGACGCGCATTAGATTGTTCGAACATGCTCCGGGCTGCCAAATCAGAACATTATCAAGGTTGGATCTAAACTTAGCAGAAAACGATCTTATTTCGTACAGTCTACTAGTACAGGCCTTCCAAAACTCAACCTTCAAGGGTTCTCAACCGGCCTTAATCAAGATTTTCCTCTCTTCACCTTCGTAGTTCCTTGTGATCACTGTTTTCTCCAGATTGTCACGAAGCTGAATTTGCATCAAAATATGTTTGGCCCTCTCTATCCAACCTTCTTTTATCCTGTTCAGGTGTGCAACTTGCTCATCATGTCGTGTACACCGAAGCATTCGATAGAGTAGTGCCGGTTTCCAGAGTAGTACGATGGTCTGCAGATGATTCAGCTTCTTAAGAATGTCGATCTATGAGACAATGGAATCAGCCGAGGCCGATTCGTAGGGAAGGAAGAGACATACATGAGAGTGGTGTGCTATAGTTTCAGAAGGAGATACCGTCACGGTGCGGAGGTTTGGAAATTTATCGACGATGACTTGTAAATATGAAAACGGTTAGAATTTTGCAATGCTAAGGTAAAAGGAATTATAGAATCGTACGTTTGCATGTGTCGTCTTTCCAAAAAAGATCTTCAAATTCCTCGAGTACTTCCAGACGAGGACAATGATTTATTATGGTGTGCAGAAACGGTGGGGGCAGCGCCCATCGTTTCGTAAAGCCGATGTGCCTTGCCTCGGGGCACGATGTAATCAAGGATTGGCTCAAGAACATGACGAAAACATTGCGGATCTGAGGGTATGGATACTTTTTGAAAGTGCGTTCAAAGATCCTCCCCAGAGATCGTCTAGAAGCTGTAGTGACATCGATCTGAACTGTATGCAGGTTTGGGAATAGACTCAAACAATGCGCCAATTCAGCAACAACGGTGTTTATTGAATATTCACCAATGAATACGTCAACGTAACTGTGAACAAGTGAACAGGTTGCAGCACGAATAATTCAAACAGAACTCACTTAACATATTGGGCCAACTGCGGATTTCGGACGGTGACGATTTCTAATTGACGAACGAGTTCTATCGCGTACTTTTTGATTCCTTCTCGGTTGTACCAGGAGGTGCTGCTAATCAGATATGGGGAGTCTTCCGAAGTATCGTCTTGATCACTGATTTTCATTCCCTCACGGACTTCGATACGCTGCCATAGGTAACGCCAGAAGAATCTACGAAGTGAACGCGAAGTTTGTGACAGAGACAGGAGTGTCTCGTGCCTAGTGCGACGTCTCTCTGGATATAACTGTGACTCGGGAGTGGGAATAGGTACAGACGGTAGATGAGATATGATTTCGAGGTATATTTCATCAGCTAAAGTGGGGAAACCGCGAGTGTTAATAGCTTGAGTGCTCAAAGAGGTTTGTGGTGTAGCAGCCTGAGGACCTTTGAGGCGAATGGTGCGCCGCTTATGAGGGGCCATATATTATTTGTGATGAACGGCCCACACAGTCCACAGAACCGCTCAAGTTAAGTTAATAGATGTCAGCGTCAGGACTATAGTATTTGAGAACTTACCTGCCAGAGTCACAGTGGTAATGTGACAATGACAGCCAAATTTCCACTTATGAAAGGGCACATGCCAATTTTTCCTTTTTGGGAAATATGGGCTTCCGCCAATGGTCTGGTCCATTCATGATAATAGTACAGTAGTTGGATATAATATAGCAGAAATCGCTCCGTTAAAAATCACCATAGTACACCTGTATATATTCGTACTTACTGTGTAACACGGCTATTTTATTAACGACATCCGCACGATTTTCACACGAAAATACACACAATCATCAAATATGACTTCTCACTGAGATCGATGATGTTTAGTCCTCTAGCTTTTGATTCTGGACGGTCCTTAAATACCTATATCTAAATCCAGCGGGAAATTTGTCATTAAAGACGTCTGAGCCTCTGAATGGCATTTAATCAAAGGCAGGGGGGCAGGTTAGTAGTACACATTGCCCAAATCCAGGCGGTCTGTCTGACAATTTCTTTAACGATCTGGACAATGCATCTAGCCTCAGTTGGGCAAGGAACGTTTCCAGAGCGGTGACCGGGTCGTCATACGTGATACCGTGTCCGATGTGCATGGACTGTCGTAAGCGCTTAATTTGCTGCACGAGGATTGCAAGTGCCAAGAGCATCTCATCCTTATCGTGGCTGGCACGCAAGGCCTACCGTCGAAATTAATACAGCCTCTATCTATGATTGTACAACGGGTCCGAATCTCCGGCGGTGATCAAAGAAGCCAATAACTTCTATAATCATGATGGTAAACCGCGAGGTGCCAGTAATTTTTGTAAAATGAAAATCATGTGTGCCTCTCATCTATGAAGGCTTTGCGATGAAGCCACGTTAAAAAGCTGTGAGAAGCACGACTCTTGTTGGAGCTTAGGGAAACGCTGCCCATACGAACGTCAAACATAAGTGAAGATGAAGCAAGGGGATAGTGGATGTCAAGTGTACCCCATGTTGGTCATACGCCACAAAATCGAAGGTTAATCTGAACTTGAATCTAAAGGCCTGAGATCTCGAAGATGAAAACTAAATGTGTCTTTATTACGATCATGAAAAAAGTAAGGAAGTTCGGACTGCTGAAGAGGGGTATAGTAACGGTCGCAATTTACCGCGCTACGTGGCACTCTGAGGGTTGGCAACGGGCATTGAAAAGTTCTGAATAATAATAGGCGAGTCGACGCCGATGTATTTCGATAATAGTGCTATGTCCATTAGACTCTTACCATTTTGTAGTGGTGACCACTGACAGTCTGACAGAATCCCTAGTCATGCCTTGGCAACAACGGTTGCTAGTTATCGTGAGGTTAACTACGCGCAGCATCGTGCTCTAAGTATACGCAGGCGCCTATATTTGTCAGGGAAGGCAGTGCCATTGAGTGGTATCGGTATCATTCGTTTGTCTGTTAAAAATGGAAGATGGAGACGAAGGCAGTGTCTGTAAAACTATACATAGATAGTAGCGTCATAATAGGTGGGTAAGTACGTCGGTGTTAAGAAGGGCATTTGTAAAATATATATCGAAGGAGTCCGTGCCGGGTGGGGACGAGAAAAATAGACTTAGTGCATAGCTACAGAAGCGCTCGCGGTGATTGTGCTGAGTAGTTAGTTACGAGCTTCGATACCATCAAAGATTGTCGTGATAAAGTACGGGATGGTGGGCCGGTATTTCTATTGATTGTCATGTCACACACGGCAGAGGTTCAGTAAAAGAACTGCAAAGACTTTTTTACAGTTTGATCACCACTTATGCCTTCGGAAGGCAATTCCCGAAGGTTTTGAATTCAAAAATGACGGATGTCAAAGATGTCAACGTCCCCATGTGGCGTGGATACCATTTAGATACAAGTTATAACTGTAAGAGGTATGTTATTGTTTTTTACATTTGGAGCTTGGAGATTTCGTTATATTCGGGAGAAGTCTGCTGCGAGGTTTTCTATTAGTATTATATTGGTAGTGAGGGATTCTGACGTCGATAGTACAGTATTGACGGTTTAATGTCTTATACTATGTACATGACGAGCGGGTGCTGATGATCGGAAAAGTAATGGACAAACGGATCGGACTTAGGTATGGATTTGGATTCAGGTCCCGCTGCCGGATCATGGAAATGGGGATGGTCTTGAGGAAATTTCTTGAATGCTGCCGCCTATCCTCGGATAGCTTTTATTCCGAAGTAAAAAAAAAAGATCAGTAAAAATTATGAATAGAATTCAAAAGATTGGCCTACCTATCTATACGACTCGCTCGGACGTGGAAGTCTAATGAACTCGGAATGCATTTCCCTCGCTCCATCGGAACATGGAGCAAGAGATAATCCACGTTCTTACAACGATGTTTCTAGATTCACTGTAGTTGGCGTGTGTATGATGCACGTAAGATGATGATGATGATGTTGATGATGAATCACGATCTTTTCAGTCGGTAATTAATTTACTTATTGTTATTTAGGAAAATCACCGGAATGGGACAAAAACGTGGTCGGTCTTTATCAGTGGAACTGACAGACACTGGTCGTAAATGTAATCGTAATCGATGGATGTCGTTGACGGCCTGAATGCTAGTAGCAGGGCAGTGTCGTTGATTTAAGCAGGGATGGGTGTAAAATGGGAGGTGTTGAGTTGCTTTACTATCTGGGACTGGGTAGTACGCGCCCACGGGCCGGGATGAAGACGGATGATAGGATCCGTCGAGGTTTATCTGCCAGATCGTTCGAATCTGGGGCTTAATGTCATAAGGTGAAGAGATTATATTTACCTACTTTTACAGCATTTTGTAAACTCTGAATCAAGTAAGACGAAAGGAAGTGATGAAATCGGATAAATTGACTTTTGTCGCGTTGCCCAAGGTCTGAACTTGGGTGGTCGGTACCAAGATATATGGATTATCTGTGTATGAGGAAAACGCAGTCAGCTGAGGACAACGTGTTGTTACTACCATATGATTAATTAATACGCGGCAGGAAACGAGTACATGAAAACACGTTTATCTCATTTGAAAAGAAGGTTTTTTAGTGGGTCATGTAGCTTTGCAGTAAACTGCGGAAGGTGTTGACACTTCCGTAAGATGTATGTGGAAAAGGACCAAAATAGTGAGACGGAGGAGGGGGCGGAGGGTGCCGATAAGCGGCTAATAGTGCGGGTTGCACGGGAAAGAGACAGATTAGCGGAGTTTGTAAAGTGTTACACATATTTGGATGTAACAACACCTTCCCTTGTACCGCCATCTCCCTCTTGCTCACAGCCTTTAGTATTTCATCATGGATGTAATGGGTTCAGACAAGGGCTCAGACTATATAACTCACATTGACTTCGTTCCACCTTCCCCTCAAAGATCAAACCCGCTCGATTTACCTTACGATTACTCCTCCTTCGACCAAGCGCCTATCACTTCCCCACCCCTTCCCCATACACCTTCTTCTTATTATTCTCCTTATTCACAACACTCAGAACTCTCTTTCTCGGCGGACGATATCCTTTTGCAGGACTTTCCAACCGGCATGAACGAATACGAGCCTTCCGACTACGACGCACCCAATCAACAAGGCTCTTTGCTGATGTTTACAAACGATTCCGATTACATGTCTCCCCATTTCTCTCCCAACAACCCATCTGACTCCCATCGATCCACCCGCTCGCCTTTTGATCACAGTTCGCCGTCCAGTAACGCTAGCGGGGTCGATGAGAGTAACAATGTTAACAACCACCTTGACAGTTCTAGACGTTCGAGAGCGTCATCTGTGGCTTCTAACCATCCCTCTCCCGGCCAACCGCCCACATCGCACTCGCCCCAACCTACCTTTCAGTCGGCACCTGGACTATCAGTCACCTTTGGGAACATGTCCGTGCATACCCCGACCTGGGGCACTGTGCCTCTTCCCCAACTTCCTCCGAATCTCGGTGCACAACCCGTCCTTCATAAACCTCAATCTCCCCCTCGACTCCTCATGCCAGATGACCAGCAACAACAACAACAGCAACAGCAACAAAATGTGCCCATTATTAACGCCCCCCATGGGGACGATGATATGATGAATGGCCCTCAACTGCATATCGTACCTGCTACACCTATTAGTGGAGGAGACACTGGTAGACCTACCGATTTGTTTCAAGCAACATTAGATACTCTGAATCAAGGTTAGTTTCCTTTCTTATCTTTTGCGATCGGCGCTGATCGGAGCCCTGGCTTCTTTTTCGTTTTAGGTTCATCATCAAATAACCACCAGCAAAGCCAATCCTCTCAACAGCAACATCAGCGAGATCAATCTCCATCCAGGTTCTCAAGAACGGAGGAGAACACCGCTGCATCCTCTTCTCGAACTGCCAGCAACAACAATCTATCCGCTACTGGCGGCTTTATCTTCCCTGCAGATCCATCACAATCACAATCACAATCACAACAACAGCGTCCCAGAACTCATTCAGATCCCTGGAATCCCTACCTTACCGCGAATGGAATGGGAGGATTGGATAATTTGAATGCTTCGGGTGGCGGGGGGTTCGATTACTCGAGACAGCAGTTGCAGTCGTTTACTTTTGGCGGTACCCCCGGATCGTCGACTAATGGGAATGGAAACGGGTTTTTGTCGCCAGACCCATTGAGGAGGTCTGTTTCTGACTCGTTGGGTGCGCCAAGGCTGCATCATCGGCACTCGCGGTCGGAGGATATCAGGTTACCACAGATGCCTTATAACAACAACGTCGGTAATGGCAGTGGGTACCATCATCACCAGTCGAATTCGTTAGGCGGCACCACAGCGGCTTCTGCCTCATTTTTATTCCCTCCGTCACATGTTGATTTCCTAGCTCCTCAGCAGCAGCAACAGCAGTTCTTACACCCTTCACACGTACCCAACCTCATAAATTCCTCTTCGGCTTCCTCGTCAGCTTCGATTTCGAACCAACACGGTCTTAACTTACTTTCGGCAAATGGCTCGGCATCTAATCCTAACCTCCCAATCTCATCGTCTAACAACTCTCCTCTTCCCGTCCGTCGCTCCCTCTCACCTGGTATCGGTCATTTCCGTAGAGCCTCCTCGGGTACACGGTCCGATCGTGGTGCGGAAGTGTGGGGTTCTTTAGGGTCGCAGGGACATCATGGAATGACACTTGCAGCACCTAGGAGGATGAGCCCTTATCCTAGTCCGAATGCTAGTCCGAGAGTTAGGTATGAGGAATTGGAGTTGGACCCGGACCTGTCTCTTGGGAATGGTGCCAATGGCGGCTTGAATGGAGGTGGGAGTATGGGTTTAGGGATGGGTGATGTCGGTGAACCCCCTGTTAGTGCTGGTTTCAGTGAAGAGGTTGGGTTGAGTGGGAGAGGCACTTACTCTGGCTTCGATGTCACAAGTGCTGGTGCGGGCGGAAGTCAGAAAGCCGAATCGGTCGTTTCTACCAACAACGGCCGTGAACGCAGTCAAACACGTCAAAGCCGTAGTGGCCATATCACTCCCAACCTTACCGGCACCGACGTGTTACCCACTCAAATACCCAAAGTAAATGTGACGACTGGTCGTACAGCCAACGCCTCCCACCGACGACGCAAACAAGACGCCAATTTTGCATGCACTGTCCCAGGCTGTGGATCCACCTTTACCCGTGGTTTCAACCTCAAAGGCCATTTACGTTCCCATTTCGAAGAAAAGCCATATAAATGTCATTGGCCTGGATGTGGGAAAGGATTTGCGAGGCAGCATGATTGTAAGCGGCATGAACAGCTGCATAGCAATTTTAGGCCTTTTGAATGTGATGGGTGTAAGAAGCAGTTTGCGCGGATGGATGCCTTGAATAGGCATTTGAGGAGTGAGGCTGGAGTGGAATGTGCGAGGATTGTAGATAAAGGGAAAGGGGCCGGTGGTGGAGGAGTTGGGATGGGGAATATGGAAGGTAGGGGCTATGATTCGGCTGGGATGGGGGGAATAAGTATGACCAGTGGTCTAGCACTGGACATGGAACCGGAAGAGGAGAAGCCTGTTCCTAAGAGGCGGCAGACCGGCGGCAGTGGCGGAATGGGCACAGATACTTGGCCTGGAGTGGCCTTGTAATCGACTTGCTTACCGCTGCTCGTGATAAGATCAAAACCTCGATATCAACATGCAATCGCCTGGCTACCTCGTTCATCTTTGCTTTACCACTTCTTAGTCTCATCGCCTCTATGCTGCTGCTCTACATCTCGTCTTCCTTCTGCTCTTCATCTCATCATCTCGGCTTTCATCTCATTTTTCATCAATGCATCGCACCCGCACCGCACCGCAACCGCATAGCATTTCCAAGAATATAATTCCGGTTTTATCTCCTTCCTGCTCAATGCTTTCCTCAGCTCACTACTCATACACGAAAGGGTGTTGACGTCTCATCTGGATGTTTTTCACTCTGTTATGCTCCTGCTCACGATCGGACTACATTCTGTTCTACTTATGATCCGACTTCACATACCCTGTCTCCCCCCCTCTTACGCTTTTGCTTTCTTCGTTAACTTGCTTTTCCTTTTCCTTTTCGCTTTTTTGCCTATTATTCTCTTTCTGTTATTCCTTTTTTTTCGCTCAAAACTGTGGTCACGTTTCCTCTTCTTTTTTCTTTTCATTATATGCTCCTACTTCGCGTTGCCCAGTGCAACTTCCGCTCCCTCCTCTCTCTCTCTCTGTTCTGATTGATTTGGTCTCAATTTTCCAGTCCTCTTAATCTATTTATCTATTATGACTGTTGATGACTGGCAACCTGGAAATCTAAAAGGAGCTTACTCTGCTTTTTTGTATTTTTTTTTATGGACCGTGACGAATAGATCTTTTTTTCTCCTCTCTCTTTATCGCAGGATCGACAAAAGAAATTTCCAAAAAGAAAACGGTGAAAAATGGCTGGTGGTTTTTAGCGGCGGCTTTCCCCAAAAACGGGCGCCAACTTCCGGGTGAGCATTAAAATTATGATTACATCAGACTGTCCCTTCCTTTTTCGCTAGGTCTTTGTGTCTGTGCCTTCCAGTTCTACCTTTGAGGATGACCAGCGGTATTTTACATGGCTCCGGGTAAGCCGGGGTAAGTCATGGTCCGTTGAAAGTAATTTAACATTTACTTTATAATAATAGCACCTTTGAATCTTTGATCGACGGTCAGATGAGCGATTTCTTTTTTTGGGTCCTTGCCTGGTACTGGCTGCTGGAACACATGTGCATTTCGTAGAGCCTTTTAGAGTTATTCCTCGTCGACTTCTCTCCATCTTTTAATTTTCGGATACTCCAATTATATATACAACCGTTCGGAATGATATTCTTTCGATTTCGAAGAGCTTCAGGGTAAATTAATTACACATCTTTTAAATAATCAAATCTGTCCTTAGATCCGAAAGAAAAGGTAGAAGCATGTGATATTGCGTGCTATCTGATTCCAGGGCATAACTGTGGTTATAAATAGAGGGGGCTTCAGAAAAACGGGATATTGAAAAGAAAAAAAAAACACAAGGCACATAGACCACAGGCCCTGGACAACAATTAGCAGCTCTTAGCTCAGTTCAACATCAATATTTTGCTGGCGCTCGATCCTTTATGGGGGAGAGGAGTGTAGCTTGGGATTGAGAGACATCAGAGCGGCAGTTTGAGATGCTGCCGAAGCCAAATCAGTTTGGGCGGTCGGAGCATGTGTACGGAATTGTCAAGTTCGCTGTGTGTGTGTGATTGAGTGAGTGGTAATTGATATTGACAAGTAAAAATGGCTAAGTTAGGAAGAGAACGTATATCTGTGGCTGCCTAACGAGTTCTCGGAATTGGTTGATAATGTTCGTCCAAACCTTGACATGAATGAGCTTCAATCTTTGGAAATCGTCCGGAATTTGGGTGTCCTTGACGTCTGTTCCGGCTGCAATGGCTAGGCGTTGAGCAATGACATAGGGTTAATGCTATCATAAACCAACTTCGTGGAGTCGTTTCTCTGTCTCTACGTGGTTCTCGTCGGAGAGTTCCGTGAGATCGTTAAGATCTTCAATGATAATTCACATTTCTATACGCAAGAATAATAAAGAAGAATTAGGGAGACAAGGAACGGAAGATATACCTTTCCAGGCATTCAGTCGCATTCAGTTGTTCGACTTGGAAGACGGCATTAGCAAGTTGAATAAGAGTCTCTTCGTGAGACGCTATTGATGATGCAAGGCATATCAGTTTACACCTTCAATAAATCAAGAGAGAAAGCAAACGGACCTTCAAGTTTCTCAAAAGTGGCCAAATCTTTATTGCATATCGGATACCTGTTTACGATGTTCTTGATCCGTTTCTTGCGTCGTGGCTCACAACCTGACATCCAAAAAAAGTTATATGGGATCGGTACAAGAAACCCCATAATATCCATGAGTCACACGCAACAGACAATTTCTCCGTAAGTTCTTTCAACTCCCACCTCTGTTCTCCCTGCCGCAACCTCCTTATCTAACATAACCATTTCTAGTTATTCTTATGCGTCAGTCAACAGGGCGATTTTCAGCGAGTTGTGACTACTCTGCACTCATTCGTTTGCGATGTGCGCCAGTGAGCTCGTCCTGGAGTTTTCTGGATTTGGCTTGAAGCTTCGGAAGGAAATATTGCGGTTCAGCACGTCGTTCTTCGAGGTATCGCATGAGTTTCGCATAGTCTGCTGGTCGGACTTCCAGAACGCGGATTTTTGCGTAGCATGCTTGATCGTCGCGTGCAGGCTGCGAATTTACTAGGCGTCCTCGGTCAAGGATCGAAATTTTATTAATTTACATATCACTGGAAGAGGTGGGGGATTACGAGAAGGAGGTTTCGCACTCGGAGGTGGAGAAGCCTGTGGATGGGGACGAACTCAGGGGTGATGAGGTTCGTCCGATTGCCAAGGCACTCGATGGCGCAACCAAAAATGTTTGAGACGTGCAGTCATCACGTTATCATTAGGTCTGTTTTAGGAGACTAGTCCAAGTGTACTCGGTAAACTAAAGGGGTCAGATTGCTGTTTATGTAATCGAGAGCACTGACCTTCATCGCTCACCACAACTTACTGTTCACCGATATGAAGCGTATTTTTGAGAAAAATTTCATGTCCAAGAAATTAAAATATCCATCTCTGACCATCAATAACGCTCTGGGTTCAAGCTCTGAACCAGCAACTTCGACATCGACTATCAAAACGAGCATCGCTGATCCCACAATATCCGTTCCCGCTAGTGCTGCGGCTCCAAGCGCACAAGTTATTCAAGTTGCTGGCGTTACTGTGAGCGTTCAACTTCACACATCGCATCCCTAAGGTATTTAACCATCTTCATCGACCAGACTGCCCATGACCTCCCAGTCTCTACTTTGGCTACCAATGATCTTGCTCCTGTAAGCGTTCCAGCTGCTGGCGTCGGTGTGAGCATTCAAGCCGATCACATTCATAATCACTCAATCATGGTCGTCAATCAGGCTACCCATGAATTCCAAGTCTTCCCTTCAGTTTCCACTTTGGCGATTGCTCCTGTAGCCCATCTGGAAGGAACTTCACCCTCCTCGCCTGATGCGCAAGCTAACTTGGGATCCACGGAATCGGGACAAAATCCCTTGGTGAGTTGCTTGCACAATTCGTTCTCGTCTTTCGTTGATGATCAGTAGACTCAGGATCCTGGCTTGTGTCTTCCGACTCCCTTTGCAAATGCCCGGACTGTGTTCATCACAGGTGGTACCTTTGTAAGTCATTCTTGCAGACTGTCAATGATTTAGCAATAACTTGTCTGCTAGTATCATATTGTCAATAATTTCCCCGCCAAGATTCCTGTACCTCAGAAACCACTCTCCAGTTTATTCTTTACTGGAAGGAAAGATGAACTTGACAAGCTTGGGAAGATTTTCATTACTCGTACTAATAGTAGACTTTTGTCAAGGCGCTCTTGTCTCCTCTGGGGAATGGGAGGGATTGGAAAGACCCAGATCTGTCTTAGGTTTACAGAAGAAATGTCTGGCAGGTAAGTGTTTTCATATTACCATTCACAACACTGGATTCATTTCTTGCTCTAGTTTTTCATATGTGTTCTGGGTTGATGCCTCCTCTTATGAGAGCATTACAATGTCCCTCAAGGGTATATCCAGCATTCCTGCTGCACAAGCTTCTGGTGTGGATGCCTCAGTTGAGTCTGTCCTCCAGTGGATATCTGATATTCAAGAGGAATGGTTGATTGTGTTTGATAATGCTGGTGATCCTTCTCCAGAGGTGGTGGCCAAGTTCATTCCCCCAGGTAACAGAGGTAATATTCTGATTACCAGTCGAAACAGATCCATAGGAAGGGTCATAGGATTTCAGAATGTGATTGAGATCAGTGAAATGAAGGAGCCAGATGCTATAACTCTACTTCTCAGAGCTAGCTATTTGGATGCTTCACCTGAGCATTTACAAGCTGCCAAAAGTATTGTGACTGAACTTGGTTGCATTCCTCTTGCTGTTGATCATGCTGGTGCATATATTGATGCTGGGAAATGTGATATCAATGAATATCTGACCCAATTGTCCTTGCATCATCAGACTCTTATGTCAGATGCTATATTCACAGGAGCATCAGATTATAATCAAACAGTGTATGGGACCTGGGATTTGTCTTTCAAAGAGATAAAAAAGAGAGCTGGTGGACAATCTACCACTGGAGATGCACAAGCAGCCCAAGTTGCAATCCTAATTCTTCAAATATGTGCTTTCTATCATCATAGTAATATTTCTAAAGACATATTTCAATCTGCTGCTGAGGAGGCAATGGAACATGTTGTTGATGATAATATCTTTGAAAGGTTACCTCAGGCAGTGACTTTACTGGATTATACTCTGCTTGGATTGAAAAGTGATGGTCACTGGGATGATTTCATCTTTGGACAAGGGATTAGTGTCCTTCTCTCATTCTCCTTGATGAAAAGAGGACAATCACCTGGAATGTTTTCTGTTCATCCTCTGGTGCACTACTGGAGTAGGGAGAGAATGTCAGAATCTGAGCAGCAAAGAATGTGTCAGATGGGAAGCATCATCTTGTCCTGTGCAGTTCCAGGGAGATTTGGAAGTGATGATTATGCACTGCGACGGTTGATTTTTCCACATATTAAGGCAAATGAGTTACATGGAAGGCAGATAGGACTTGTTGAGAAGTACTATGATGATAAATGGAGCAAATTTTCACTAGTAATGGGGGAGAATGGGGACTGGGACAATGCAGAGAAGCTGGAGGTTCAAGTTGTGGACATGAGGAAGAAGCTACTTGGCATAGAACATCCAGACACCCTCAACAGTATGGCAACTCTAGCAAGCACATACTGGAATCAGGGAAGGTGGAATGGGGCAGAGGAGCTAGAGGTTCAAGTTATGGACATGAGAAAGATGTTGTTTGGTGCAGAACATCCAGAAACTCTGAAGAGTATAGCAAATCTAGCAAGCACATATTCAGATCAGGGAAAGTGGAAGGAGGCAGAGCAGCTGGGGGTTCAAGTTGTAGACATGAGCAAGAATCTGCTAGGTGCAGAACATCCAGACACCCTTAAGAATATAGCAAATCTAGCAAGCACATACAGGGATCAGGGGAAATGGAATGAGGCAGAGCAGATGGAGATTCAAGTTGTGGACATGCGGAAGAAGCTGCTTGGTGCAGAACATCCAGATACCCTCAAGGGTATGTCAAATTTAGCAATCACATACCGTCATCAGGGAAGGTGGAATGAGGCAGAGCAGCTGGGGGTTCAAGTTGTGCACATGAGGAAGCAGTTGCTTGGTGCAGAACATCCAGACACCCTCAAGAGTTTAGGAAATCTAGCAAACACATACTGGAATCAAGGAAGGTGGAATGAGGCAGAGGAACTGGAAGTTCAAGTTATGGATATGAGGGAGAAGCTACTAGGTGCAGAACATCCAGACACCCTCAAGAGTATGGCAAATCTAGCATGCACATACAGGGATCAGGGAAGGTGGAATGAGGCGGAGCAGCTGGGGATTCAAGTTATGGACATGAGCAAGAAGCTACTTGGTGCAGAACATCCAGATACCCTCAATAATATGGAAAATCTAGCAATCACATACTATCATCAGGGAAGGTGGAACAGGGCAGAGCAGCTAGGGGTCCAAGTTGTGGACATGAGGAAGACACTGCTTGGCACAGAACATCCAGACACCCTCATCAGTATGGCAAATCTAGCAAGTATATACTCAGATCAGGGAAGGTGGAATGAGGCAGAGCAGCTGGAGGTTCAAGTTGTGGACATGAGCAAGAACCTGCTGGGTGCAGAACATCCAAACACACTCAATAGTATGGCCAATCTAGCAAGCACATATAGGAATCAGGGAAGGTGCAATGATGCAGAGCAGCTGGGGGTTCAAGTTGTGAACATGAGCATGAAGCTGCTTGGTGCAGAACATCCAGATACCCTCAGCAGTCTGGCACATTTAGCAAGCACATACTCAGATCAGGGAAAGTGGCATGAGGCAGAGCAGCTAGAGGTTCAAGTTATGGACATGAGCAAGAAGTTGCTTGGTGCAGAACATCCAGACACCCTCAGGAGTATGGCAAATCTAGCAAGCACATACAGGGATCAGGGAAGGTGGAATGAAGCAGAGCAGCTGGGGGTTCAAGTTGTGGACATGAGAAAGAACCTGCTAGGTGCAGAACATCCAAACACCCTCAACAGTATGACAAACCTAGCATGCATATATTGGGATCAGGGAAAGTGGAATGAGGCAGAGCAGCTGGAGATTCAAGTTATGGACATGAAAATGAAGCTATTTGGTGCAGAACATCCAGACACCCTTGACAGTATGGACAATCTAGCAAGGACATACCAAAATCAGGAAAGGTGGAATGAGGCAGAGCAGCTAGAGATTCAAGTTGTGGACATGAGGAAGAAGTTGCTTGATGCAGAACATCCAGACACCCTTAGGAGTATGGAAAATCTAGCAACTATATATCATCACCAGGCAAAGTGGAATGAAGCAGAGAAATTGGAGCTTGAAGTTGTAACTATAAGGAAGGGAATGGGGAGAGACTGAAGCAGTCTAATCATCTTGACCTCCATACTTGCACAGAGGATATGCCTGCTAATCTGTTAACAAAAGCCTCTGGTGATGAGTTAAGGGGAGTATGACAATGTTAGTAAAGGGTGATCAGGAAACATTTTCTATTCCTCTTTCTTCTTTGATTAAAGTATATAATCAGTGTAAGTTGATAGTCTTTCAATCATCTGGAGTTTAACACTTCCTGGGATCACAAACTGTAAAACAATGAGCTCAAAGACCTATTGGATTCAGCACATGTCAAAGACACAGCATTAAATATTTGGAGACCCAGATTAGACTGAAGAATAACTAGGACCAAAGATAATCACATAAAAAGAAAAAGTGGCCAGGGCCTACTTATTTTTTCCTTGCTAGTATCCACAACTTATCACTCTTTATCAGCCTCAACACTGCTCTAAACTTCCCCAACAAATCATCATCAGCAACAGCATCACCTCTGCCAGTAAGCACATCCCAATCAATAGTCCAATGATCAAATCCTTTAATCACTTCTACTGTATACCAATGTTTGTCAAGAAGAGGGTCCTTGGAAGGAGGTATTTCTGAAATGAGGTGTGTGATTGATGATGAGCAAAGGGAGGGTATGGTGAGATTTTCAGTTTTGTTGTATATCCATTCATTGTTGGTATTGGAGAGTGGTTGGTGTAAGTAATGAGGGGAGGAATGGAGTTGTAGGAAGAGAGAGGCGCCGCTTTGAGCTGCTAAATTAGATATGTGGACATGGGGTTGGGCTAAAGGGATAGAGGGGAGATAAGGGTATCATTCAAGGTATAATGTAACATAGAATACGTACGGTGCGTGTTGTGCTGAAATGATTGATGGAATATAGCTAGAGCTTGGCCACCTGGATAATTGGCCATTGAGGCTTGTGTCAGTAGGATGGTGGCAAAAAGATTGCCAACGATGAGGGCTAAGGGCGCTAAAGAGAAAATGCGAGAGAATATGTTATTTTTCCTTTTTGAGACCCTATAGTTGTTATATCGAAATGTTAAGATAGGTCGTGAATAAAAGTAGAGCGGCTTACATCCACTGAGCGCCTCGGGCAGCTGCAACATTGAAAATGGGCACAACATAGACGATGAACCGCCATTCTTTGTGACCCAGACAGCTGATGAGTCCGATGAAGATCAGAGGGGCAAACAAGAGTGATCGGATACCCGAGTTGGTGATCAGCCCTATGAATAAAAGGGGCAGCGAGCCGAGAAGGAGTTTTGGGAGGTAGGAGGTGACATAGGTGAATGGAGGCGAGGTCTGTAAATATATATGTACATCTTGAGTAAAATGAATGGAAATGATTTAAAATGGGCTTACACCCCATTCCGAACTTTTCCCTTCCACTACGTTGAAATAGATTCCGGAGAATTCGGGCCAGATTGGATAGTTGTTCCAGAAATAAGAGTCGACTGTAATAGTTAGGGCTGTTATCGATCATTTAGTATTTAGACTCGTTAATTCTGCGCATATTAATATGACGAACCAAGTGAGCAAAGACCTGAGAGTAATCCTACTTTTATCAAGTTGACGAAACTAATTTGGTGGGTGAAGAGGAGCTGCAGGACCAATGGACCTAGGAAAAGAACTACTTCGGCTCTGAATACCACGGCGGTGAACGTCAAGAGCGCAATTGCGAAATTGATGCTTCGACTGGAAAGTGAAGTGGATTTAGGAGCTCCGTCAATAAGGAAGGATGTAGCTAGATTGACTACGCGAAGGATATGTTATGTTTGGTTTTAGTGGGAAGGATGTGATATGTCATACCAGGAATTAATGCGAACATATTTGGGATGGTTCGTCCCATCCAGAAGGGAAGGTGAAATTGTGAGCATGTCGAAATTGCAAATAATAGGCCGGTCGTTCGACCAAAACGCCTCGCAGTGCCTCTCTTAAGCAGGCAGAGAGTCCACGCGTTTAGGCTTGCCAATACGAGACGAACTATGTTCAAGAATAAGCCTGACTAGTAGTCCATGATTCTCCAACAAAATTCTGACCTATTATCTGCAAGTCAAATTTAGTCGTAGCGAGACCTAACCATGTAGCCAGTTGAATGACGGGTACTGCAATCCAGGCAAGGAGAACGCTTCCGATAAATGTCCGAGGCACCGCGCCAGGGAATGTGAATTGATCATACTTGTAGTTCATTCATGTATAAGCACGAATTACTAGTAACAATTTTAAGGGGAGGGGAAGTTTGGCGAACGCGCACATTGTAGAGGTTGTCGATCCCAACACCGTACATGAGGACATCGTGGGTAGCATGTAGATTGAAACTTTCTTCTACTTTTGTATATGGGGCAAGGAGAACGTGGGTCCACGCTGTGGCGAATATAAGAGCATCTGACAAGCTCATGGTAAGAAGTGGTCCGCTCGTTGTTTGTGTGTCAACAAAGTGCTCCAAAACAGGTTTCCTCATCTCTCATCCGACCACATCACCATCTTCGGTGTCTGTAGACATGGGCTGGTCGTTCAAGTCAGCTGCCTTCATAAGAATACTTCCAACGTCTCTACTGCTTCTCCTTCTTTCGCCAGTAGGTCTGGCAGGGAGAAACCAACAAACTCCCTCAAACCTTACCTATCTACCCGAAGTGAGTTGGATCTGTAGTATTAGCAAAAAGTACTAATCTAACTGGGAACAAAGGGCCGAAATGTTCTGTCGGACATGTTACCACCTCGCAAGTCGCATACCCCTCACTCCCTATGACATTCTGACTATGACTTCGCAGGCAAATGTCCTCCATGTTTTAACTGCATGCTGCCAGCCTTCACTTGTGGTCAGTATGGCGAGTGTAACGAGTACGACGGTCAATGTAAATGTCCATCTGGATGGGCTGGA
Organism: Phlegmacium glaucopus; assembly: GCA_015039465.1. Classification (NCBI taxonomy): domain Eukaryota; kingdom Fungi; phylum Basidiomycota; class Agaricomycetes; order Agaricales; family Cortinariaceae; genus Phlegmacium; species Phlegmacium glaucopus. Next base: position 1,169,614 of record MU130477.1, on the reverse strand, counting down.
ATTGATTGCTTGGTTCCTCGTATGTATCCTGAACACGCTTTGTTACTGCTGCGGATCCTCTAACTCGTTATATGCGTATAGAATGTGACTCGCTGGCAGATGGTGATCACCGTCGTCCACGCGATGGCGATACCCCTTGTGAATGTAAGGATGGCTGGGAAGGGATCAACTGCAACGGTACGCATTGAAACGTTCTTTCCGAGTTTCTGGTCTTACATACTTTATCTAGTATGTAAGAACGATGACGCTTGCGTTGGATTCCCGCTTGCTGGGGGCATATCTGGCTTTGACGACGAACCCATATTAGCCAACATGACATGTTACAAAGGTGGCGAAACCGTTTTCAATAATCACCAGATGTGTGATGTTACAAGTACGTCTTTCTAGTCGCCAATCTTCCTATTCTTATTCTGACTCTCACATCAGACCGTAAAATTATTGATATGCTTCCTAATCGCCCGCCACAGGTCACCTTCAGTTGCGACACCACAGATAAAACTTGTGCTTTCCAATTCTGGACAGCACAAGTCGAGTCATTCTACTGTGCATTGGATGGATGTAATTCATCCTCTATCGGATTCGGTGTCAACACCTACACCTGCCAAAAAATTAAGTGCAGTTGCGTTCCAGGCCGCTTCATCTGTGGAGAAGATGGCAGTGTGGGTATGTATTGATTTATTGCTCCGAAGCCTACTCTGACGTATTGCTCATCTTTACATTAGACATTGGAGATTTCTTGGAGCAGAAAATCAAAGGTCCTGCTACATTCAGCTGTAAATCTGGCAACTGCAGATTCGAGGAACCAGCCATGAACGATTTGATCGACCAGATCTTTGCCGATCAGTATATCACGCTTAATTGTCATGGTGGTGAATGTCTACACTACTCCCAAGTTCCTGGTTATGTGGTGCGTTAGCTATTTCAACAGTCGCTTGTCCCCGCCCTTGGCTTAAACACATACCTAGCGACCTCCGAAACCCTCCAACACTATCTGGGTTGCACTCAGCGCTGCTGGTGCTTGTTTAATCGTGCTTATAGCATCTTCAAGTGAGTTTTCCATCTCTTATCTACTTTTTCTGGGCTGAATATGTTTCCTAGTCGTCTGGTATTCTGGCCGAACTGGAAATGGCGGAGATTTTGCCCAGATCCGTCTGCCAGAGAACGAAGCCGCCAAGCTTATGACGGATCATGTACCAGCTTCGCTTCATTTCTCTTCTATAACCTATACCCTCGGAAGCCGTACCATCCTGGATAATATCTCTGGTTCGGTTAAGCCTGGGCAAGTCATGGCTATCATGGGCGCGTCGGGTGCTGGCAAATCTACATTCCTCGACTTGGTGGCTCGCAAAAGGAAGAGGGGTAATGTCAGCGGGACAACCCTTGTTAACGGTAGAGAGGTCACCGATGAGGAGTTCAAGAATGTTATTGGCTTTGTGGATCAGGAAGACACACTCATGAGCACTTTGACAGTGTATGAGACGATTTTGTATAGTGCACTGTTGAGGTTGCCGAGGGAGATGAGTATTGAGGCCAAGAAGTTTAGGACGTTGGAAACTATGCAAGAGCTGGGGATTCTGGGAATCAAGGATATGAGAATTGGCGACAGCGGTGTGTTCCCTTCTCAATCTTACTAGCCATGTTCTCTATTTTTTTATTGATATTTCCATCTTTGCAGGTCGTCGTTCTATTTCGGGTGGCGAGAAACGCCGAGTTTCGATTGCATGTGAATTGGTCACGTCTCCATCTATTCTATTCTTAGATGAACCTACAAGCGGGTTGGACGCGTACAATGCTTTCAACGTCGTGGATAGTCTTGTTTCTTTAGCAAAGGACTATAACCGTACTGTCGTCTTTACCATCCACCAGCCTCGCAGCAACATTGTTTCCCTCTTTGATCAGCTCGTCCTTCTCGCTGCTGGAAAGTTGGTATACTCTGGTGAATTCTCAAAATGTCAAGACTACTTTACGTCGATTGGTCAACCTTGTCCTGCTGGATTCAATATTGCCGATTTCTTGAGTACGTACCATCTTACATTCCTGCGATGGATTGAGTATTGAATGGGTTGTGTAGTTGATTTAACTATGCAAGCTAGTGCCGTACCACGAAGCAGCGGAACACCGTCCATCGATATTTTTCCCACTTCAGACAACCGCACAAACCTTGGAGACGAAGAGCGTGGGCTCCCTATCGCCCCACACTCTGTCCCCCTCTCTGTTCGATCTCTCCTGTCTAATAACCCTGAAGACGACACGGAAATGCGGCCTACACGGCCCACATCAGCAGGTTCAACATCGTCCTCTACAAACTACCTCAAACGAAAGACTTCTCAAATCTATGAAGCCGTTATCTCCAACGGTGTCGTCAATATTGTTGGAGGCAGGAAAACGAATGCAGCAGGGTCACCTTTAGCACCTGCCTTGATTAGTTTGGTTGATGCCTATGCAAGGAGCGATATCGCAGCTGGGATTAAGGCTGAAGGGGAACAATTGAGAAGGGACGTGATTAGAACAGACAATGGGGTTGATGCTGGTGGTGCTAGTAGTGGTGTGAGCAATGAGCTTCCGGATGTGGTACTTGAGACATCGATATTGAGAGGGCGGAAGAGGGCTAGTTTGGGCACCCAGTTCAGGATTCTGAGTGGAAGAGCCTTCAAGAACATGTATCGTGACCCGGCGTTGTTGGCAGCACATTATTTGTCGTCTATTGGACTGGCTGGTATGTTTCGATTTTGGGATTATGCTTTATTGTTTTGATGAGAGTCGTTGATTGTACACAGTCATCTGTGGGTTGTTCTTCCATAATATCACGTAGGTTTTCCATTTGCTATCGTGGGTTGATTTCATGCTCACGTCATGGTCTTAGGAATGATATTGCAGGTTTCCAAAATCGGCTGGGTACGAGTTTGCTTGATCAGTTTTAGTTTGCTTTCCTCCGTTTCTCACTGTTTTTACAGGTATCTTTTTCTTCACATTAGCACTGTTTGGGTTCTCGTGTTTGTCGAGCCTTGGACTGTTTGCCAATGAAAGGATTTTGTTCATGAGAGAAAGGTGCGTTAATAAAGTGCTTTGTGTCTATGCATTCTCTGATTCACATATAGATCGAATGGATATTACTCATCATTCACATACTTTTCGGCCAAGGTGCGTCAAGTAACCAACTCTGACTGCCCTTTTCTCAGGCCATGCTGCAGATCCTTTGTGATATACTACCCCTGCGTCTCGTACCTCCTTTCATGTTTGGTGGGATTGTTTATGGATTGGTCGGGCTGGTACCCACTGTACCCGCATTTTGGAAGTTCATGTTGACACTTGTTCTTTTCAATCTGACTACTGCGAGTGTGATACTATGGCTCTCGATTGGATTTGCGAGCGTCAGCGTCGCGAGTTTAGTTGGCACGTTGATCATGTTGTTCAAGTTCGTGAACCTTTCCCCTCCCTCCTCCTACGTTTCATTGATGTTGAACTGGTTTATCATGAAATAGTCTGTTATTCACAGGTCTGTTGATCAACCGCAACAGTGTGATCCCCGCTTTCCAATGGTTACATAATGTCTCGTTCTTCCATGCTGCGTTTGAGGCGCTTACTGTGAATGAGCTACGATATTTGCAGTTGAAGGAGGTCAAGGTGAGTTTTATCCACGAGGTTGGAAGCGATCGGTCTGCAGTTGCTCATATCTTTCTTTATTTGTTACCTTCAGTATGGAGTCGAACTTGATTTACCAGCTGCTACTATCTTGTCAGCATTTGGGTTGAGAGCTCAGGTAATCTCTTTTTTCTCCATCAGTCTTTTACTACATATGCTCATCACATCGTTTTTCCCTTGGTTAGTCATTCTGGTGGCCAAACATTTCATTGCTGGCTATCTTCTTCGTTCTTTTCACTTCAGGGAGTTATATCACTTTGCACTATTACGTGAAGGAGAAGCGATAAAGTTTGAGGGTAGTATTGATAATTATTGTAAATAGTATATGGAGTATTTTGTGTCAAATATATGGACCTTACATAATGTGAACATGTTAGAGATACAGCCCAGTATTCTTGTATCAATGAGTTCCAAGCTCAATCAGCTTGGGGACAACTATTTTTCTTTCAGAATCGCAGCCAAGATGTAGCCGTGAATGATCTTAAATTAAGAACCGACCATTGAATAGCCACTTACCCCTTCATAGAAAGGGAAAGAGTCAAGATGCAGGGAAATTCATTGAATCGAGATAAAAATACAGAGGGGGAAAACCATAATCGAAGAAAAATACAACAATAAATCGTAATACATATATGATTTTACACGTTGGACGTTTATTGACTGAAAAAAAAAACTCATGCCGTTTCTTGCGGGTGAGCAACAAGCTTCGATCTTGATACTTTGTGCGCTGACAATCGGGTCAACCCTTCGTCAATTCCTTCAAGCCCATCCGGTAAGACTTCAACTCTGTTGGGCTAAACGAAGTAGTTACAATGAGCGCTTTAGGCCTTGAGGTTTAGAGGGGTGACATCATCTTCTTACCTTGAGAACGCCTTCCTTCAAAAATCCTTCGAGGTAATCATGATACAATGTTTGGAAGAGCTTGATGTTCTGATGAAGAGTAGCAACGCCAACCGCATAAATGACGTTCTTGTCTCCGGTCGACTGGTGGAAAGGATCAAGGAATACGACCATTTGACCTCCAGGTGAAAGAAGATCGAAGGCTGCTTGTTGGGTAGCTTCTAAAGAGACGCCATCCACTATGGTCTTGATGGGAGCATCGTTGGTAATTTTCTTGATCTCAGAGCGTAGATGGGCACTGTCGAGATTGCGGTCAAGGACGTGGGTCGCACCGAGAGTTTTAAGTGAGTCGGCGTGGTTAAGTGATGCCGTAGTGATGATGGGTGAGAAACCGGAGAGTTTCGCAAGTTGAATAGCTGACGTTCCCGTTATTTAGAATGCAAAGTACAAATAGTAGTTAAAAAAAATACATACTGATTTGTCCTACGGAACCGGCTCCACCGAAAACAACGATAGGCGTGCCGGAATATTGTCCCCATGATTCAGGTGAAGTGGGTGGTGTAAAACCTAATCCGTGAGGATGTTTGTTGTACAATGCAGTGTAGGCAGCAGAAAGTACGACAGGTAGAGTAGAAGCTTGGTCATATGAAACGTTAGAAGGGATCTACTCGGTAGGGTAGAATCAATTAAGAACAACTTTTCATAATGCAATCATACTAAACCTACCTTTGCAGTGGACGCAGCATTGCCTAGAGTGTACTGTTGGAATCCCGCATAGTCATTGCGGTAACTACCTTGAACGACCCTATTACAATAATTTAATAACCTGGGACCTGTAGTGTAAGGACTAGAACGAAACTCACACTCGGTCCCCTTTCTTAAAATCCGAGACACCGTCGCCGACTTCTTCGACATCCCCAGCAATATCCAGTCCAAGGACAGCAGGAAATTGCTCTATGTACCCTTCCCATTTGGGAGCCTTGTAATCGATGGGGTTCAGTGAGACTGCTTTTATTTTCACCAAGAGCTGCCCAGCACCAGGTTTGGGTACTGAGACCGTCTTAAGGGATGGCTTTATTTCTTCCTTCTCGAAGAGCAGGGCTTTTTGTGTTGAAGGCATGATGGCAAGGAAGTCTAAGGTCGGTCTCAGTGTCTGTCTCAGTCATTTTATAGAGGCGGGCGCACATGACTTTACACATGGCAATTACGGAGCAAGGAATCAAGAGGCGAGAAAGAAACTGCAGATGCCAAGATGTCAGGCCAGTTGTTTTCATTCGAAGTCGAGGATGGATTCTTTGTATTTCTCCTATCCCACTTCTCTTATATATTAATATCCCATCGCTATCATATACGAACATGCATATATGGTACGTACTTAAACTGCCTGCCATCTGAGGTCCATCTATATCTGAAGGTCTCTATGTAAAATTTTCCCAATCATCAGCCGATTAAACGATCAGGATTTGAACTTGAGCACATGTTTGATCGTATCCCAAGATGATAAAGGCGAGGAAATCTCCCATCTACCGAAAAGTCTGTGGGTTAGCCTGGTATTGGCAATCGTGAAAAAGAACAAACCGAATAATAATTCTACCCCTCCCAAACCCAACGCGACAAGGCATTCCAGCATTGGGAATGATAGTTGTGCCACTGAGAAGCCCAGTTTTGCAGAAATCGACATAAAAGGCGTATTCCTTCCCATCGATGCCATTGAGTCGAACCTCTCCTTCCTTCTCGTTCAAGCTGTCAACCCAAGGAAGTCGGACTTCCAAGAGTAAATCATCATGAACTCGACTGAAGCATTTATGTCTTAACACCTTCACCAAGAAAACGATGTCTTGCCTCGTGCCATCTTTACGTTCATTGCCAACATTCGTAATAATGACTTCGGTACCATCCCGACTTCCCAGTGGCACTGTTACGTCTAAAGGTACAGCACTTTTCTTGCCGGATAATGTATAACGGATTAATCGGAAATGGAAAGTTTTCCCCTGATATATTTCATCCAGGGTCATGTTCAGAATATGAACCCATTTTTTGGGAGCGTCGGCACCGGCACCACGTAAAATCGATCGTTCTGGACGAAGAGTGTCCCCCACGAAGTCAGGGTCGAATGTTAGAGAGTCGTAAGATTGACGAAGAAATGTTTTGGGGTTGGAATCACAGGTGTTGGGTTGATAATGATGATGTTTCTCGAGGACAGGGCCTTTTGCATTCATGGCTGGGTCAGACGGTACAGAGGAGGTAACCGAGGAACTAGATGTACAGGGGGTATCCTCGTGGGATTGAGATGACGAAGGAGTACGCGAGGGTTGTGAGCTGTGGGTTGGAGAGGACGAGGGAGGACGAGAACTTGTCGGACTTTGAGAAGGGCTTCTTCGAGATCTCGTAGAACGCGTCGGCTGTTTCGAAGACGCGCAATGAGACGCAGAAGCTGCTGGGGAAGGGGGCGGAGGGTCCGACGTTGGGCAGGCTCGGGTAGATTTCCCTGCCCTACGAGCGCGAGTTAGAGTACGGAGCATAGTTCTGTTGGCTCTGTTGATCTGAAAAGACATTATGAGAGCTGACGAATACTAGATGGTTTAGAGAGACAAACCTCTACAAATTTGCTTGTTGCTTGTTCTCGATTTTGCAGTTGACGGTCTGGATGCCATTTCAACGCCTAGAAATATGGAGCAGTAATCAACGACGAAGGAACTCGAAACACTAGAAGTTACAAAGGCATACAAGAGCTTTGTACGCTGCTCGAACTTGTTCTTCAGAGGCATCTTTGGGAATTCCAAGGACCTGGTGGGCTTCCATGCTTTGTTTGTTGAAAGAAATTTTAGAGGAGAGGGGTACAAGATAGTAAGAATCAAAAGAGCCACACAGGTATTTAGAAGAAGCTGAATCCCAAGTCAGCCCTTTTGTACTAGTAGTCGGGCACCCCCAAAACAAAGCCGCCACGAGGCCATTAGTCGCGTCTGCCTAGAGTGAAAAGAGCGGTGTCAAACACTTCATTTTGCTAAATGCAATTTTATTTCGCGTGTTGGTAATTCATCCAGGGTCCTGATTGTGACAAGGGCATCCTTTGTTGACAAAGAAGGACAGGAGTCAGGAGGAGTCAAGGTGATTGACAAAAGAGTCGACCTCGCTTGCAGTTGTAGTTGCGTCACGTGCAACAAGACCTTATTCCATGTGAAATTACCGGGTCCCAAAATTAACGCCTTCCTCAATGCCAACCGCAACCACCACAATCACAAAATCGTCGAGAACGACGCCACTACCTCTTAAGGTGGCCTTCAATCTGAGACCTTCATCAGTTACTACTTCAGACTCAACACCACCGCCTCCTCCGATGGCGCAGACTTCCAAAGCTGCGGCATTACGCTCACTGTATAACCGCGCGGCACGAGCTTTCGTTCTTCGCGACATCACCCTCACATATTCTCTTCTTCAATCAGCTTTCGCTTTGTTAAATCCTCCAAATGCCGTACCCGACTCCCTTTCTGACCATCGTCGGAAGTGGGACATTCTACGGATCACCTTTGAGTCCACAGTCTATACATCCCCACCATCATCTACAGTGTCACTACCAGAAACTTTACGTACAAATCTTATGGAGTCTCCGCAGGCTCTTGCTACCTCGATTTATTCCCGTTCTCTGGCCTTGTTCACACCTTCTAATGGGGGCCTTTCGAAGACGGTTCTAAACCCCGCCTACCTCCCATATCAAGTTCTCTCCACGCTGGTATATTGCACGTTAAAGATAGACGCCCCGGACATCGGTCGGGTTGTCATTGAAGATTGGCTTGCTCGTCGCGAGCCACATTATTCATTAGACCCACCAGCAGAACCCGAAGGTGATGGATATGAGAAGACTTTGGAATTATACACTCTGCATATATTGCCGAAACTGGAACAATGGGAGTATGCCAAAGAGTTTCTGGAATACGAAAGCGAGCTGCCGTCACAACGGCGAGAGGTATAGTTTGCATCATATTTATCGTTAGTCATATTCGCTCAACTCCTTATATAGAATCTCAGAACGTCTCTCAACTCTCTGTATACTCAAGCAATGGCTGTTCGTCAACCATTCAAGGCCGTACCGCTGCTGACTTCAACGTCAACGCCTCCGCGTTCCTGTTCACCGACCCCATCATGTTCATCCTCATCCTCTTCTCTATCCAACACATCGACACACACAGTCGTTCCTTCAACTCATGGTACCAATCGTTCATCCGCACCTTCCGCATCAACCTCCCTTACCCAATCATTCTCATCATCCTCATCCGTCACTTCCAGCGGAACAGCTACACCACGTGCACTCCATACCCATCTAGCTCCTAACGGCAACCACCGACCTACCCGATCCCATTCACAATCACGGACATCGTCTTCAGCAAGCTCTGCCTACTCCTCACTCCCCCGATCGACCTTGGGCCACCAGGCAGCAGCGAGTCCCGCCAATCTCAATACATACGACTTGATCCGAGTATCTCTAGCTCCTTATTTAACAAGCAAGAGGATGACAACCTTTTTGGTCTTGTTCCTGCTCATTCCTCTGCTATCTTTCATTTTGCGGATGCGACGAAGGAAGAGACAGTTGAGCTTGGATGGGGTTGCTGCGACTGCTGCGAGTCATGCAGATCTTGTAAGGAAGAGGCTCCAGGCTGCTGGTGGTAGAGTTGAAGGCAGCCTCCTTGCAAGGGCGTGGGGTGAAATTGTACGTGTTGTAGGGGATACCGTGAAGATGGCAGGCAGTGGGCTTGTATGATTTTTCGTCTGGATCTTATAGGGGGCAAAAAATAATATATCATGCAAGATACTATATATACACTGAATTTCAGATTTACATCATCGAGCCTGGATAAGGCTAACTTTCCACTTTGAACAAAAAAACAAGAACGTCGATTCTTTGATGATTTACGTCGTTTCCTGTGGATGAGCAACCAGCTTCGATCGTGAGACTTTGCCAGCCTCCAATCGTTTCAACCCATCAGGTATTCCTTCGAGACCGCCCGGCAATACTTCAGGTCGGTTTGGCTAACGGAATCCATGCGGGTCAGTAAAGAACAATTTCAGGGCCATGGCCTTACCTTAATAGCGCCTTCCTCCAGTAATCGCTCAAGGTTGTCGTGATACAGCGTTTCGAGCAGCTCGACATTGGGTGGGTGCCTTGCAAACCCAACAACGGAGAAGATCCTCTTCCCTTCGACCGGTTTTACTGCTACTCCAAGGAAAATAGCAAGTTGACCGCCGGGAGCAAGGAGGTCGTATGCGGCTTGCTGTGTGTCTGCTAGGGAGACAGAATCGACTGCATATTTGATAGGCGCATTTTGGGTGATCCTGCCGACTTCAGATGCTAGAGCAGAGGCGGAAACACTACGATCAATGACATGAGTTGCGCCGAGAGACTTGAGAAACTCGACGTGACCGAGAGACGCAGTGGTGATGATGGGCGAGAAACCAGAAAGTTTCGCAAATTGAATAGCTTCATTGGGTTTTTTTTGATGTTATGATGATTTTTTTAGACAAGTTTGGTATTTTCAACTCACCATTCTGGCCAACTGAACCGGATCCACCGAGGATGACGATGGGGTTTCCAGCGTACTTTCCCTTACCCTCGGGAGTGACAGGTGGAACTAGCCCACAGCCATGAGGTTGTTGATTGTACAAACCAACAAACGGCGACGTGAGGGCGACAGGCAAAGTAGCAGCTTCATCGTAGGAAATGTTGGAAGGAATCTAATCGAAAAAAAATATTATTGTTATTAGTATGAGTAATCAATCAGGAGATAAAGTGGACCCGATCATCGACCTTGGCAACAGCCGTAGCAACTCCAAGTGCATACTGCTGAAATCCTGCATAATTATTCTTAAATTGACCCTGTAGGACACTTTTTTTTAAGGTGGTGATGAGCTATCGATAGATAATCTAGCGATTAAAACTCACACACGATCACCCTTTTTGAGATCGGTTACACCTTGACCGACTTCCTCCACATCTCCAGAAATATCTGTGCCAAGGATGGTCGGGTACGATTCGATGTAGACGCCATATTTATGCTTCTTCCAGTCCACGGGGTTTAATGAAGCCGCCTGTACTTTCACCAGGATTTCACCAGGACCTGGGGTTGGAACTGGTATAGTGTTGACGGCAAAATTTCCGAATTTCTCGTCAAGGAGAAGAGCTTTTTGAGTAGAGGGTGCCATGTTCTGAGGAACTTTTGAGTCGTTATCGAAAGTCAATTTATATATATATACCTTTTACATAATGAGATTGTCTGAGACAGTCTGACTGTACATATGTCGCGATAGGTCGCAATGTGAGATCGTTTGTCAGCAGAGCTTATAAGTTATGCTTAGCTATTGTAGCTTTCCAATTGGCTAATCCACTTATCCAGCACTATTTTTACTTTTCACGTGGTGTGTATTGAGAAACGTTCATGATAAACTATTTATAACTTGCAGTTGCGATTGATCCTGGGCTATCCTGGGGGGGAAAGCCCGGCTTCAAAGCCGGAAGCTGTCAGAGCCGACGCTGTCTGCGAAGGCTCGCAAGGCAGCACAAGGTTTTTGAAAATCTCAACCGTGGTATGAGCCGCGGTTTAGCATATTTTCAGTTTCATGTAAATAAACTGTCTAAAAAGTCCTGGAATATAAAAGAAAAGACCTAGCTCAATGAGTTGCATGAGCGAAGTTTTTCAAATTCAGACTAAAAGGTTGCCAAAGGCTCACTCGTTAATAGGTTTTTAAGCATATCATTGTCAATAATATATGAAGTAGGCCATACCAACCAAACCTTGATTGAGCCCTGGGAAGCCGGGCCGCAGCCGCGGCTTTCAGGCCGATCACTATTTAAAATTCCCGGAGGGCCGTTGAGTTCTTCCACGCATTCCATGACTTTTGAATGTTCAAACGTTCACATACAACCTCGAAACCCTAACCGGAAGTAGAACAGTGAAAGCTTCGCAGCCCCCCACCCCCTTCCAGGAGCTGAGGATGCAGAACCCAGAAGGCGACATCCCAGTGGGTAGTGACAACCTATCATGGATTAATGTTGCGATAGCTTTAGCTTTCATCCTTTTCGATATTGGCGTCTCGACCGTACTCAGGTTGGGAATTGGATTATCCCTCCTTATTGCGGCTTTGCGATGCATTGGGCAACTAGCTCTGGTTGCAACAATTCTGCAAAAGGTGTTTGAGACTGAGAATCCCTGGCTTGTTGCTCTTATTTGCTGTGCGTTTCTTCTGTCTTTTAATTCAGAGTGCCGGACTCGAATTTGTTGACTTTTAGTCGTGTTGAACTTCTTGGGGACTTTCGAGACGGGTACGTCAGCGCCTGATATGTTTGTTTGACAAGGTACGACTAAACCCTCCTTTCTCCAGTTATAAACAAATCTTCGAGACGATTTAATTATATGGTACGTACAGCCAAATTTTCTCCAGAGTTGAAACGTATATCTTATTTCAAAAAGTTCCCTGCTGTGTTGATTGCAATGCTTGGTTCAACTATACCGATCGCAATGCTTGGTACCAAGTTCGCGATGTCTGTTAATCCATTCTGGACCCCAATCCATTTTAGTAAGAGGCTAGCCGGCTCAATTTTCGATTCGACATTGAAAGTTAACACGTCATTTTTACTCTTGTTTAGTCCCGATAGTTGGCATGCTTTGCGGTGCATCCGTGTCGGGAATAGTTGTCGCTAATACTTACATCCTCAGGGAATTCCAGTATGTTCGAAATGATTTTTAGCTCATTCAAGTTTATACTTATGCAATGGGATTTTATTATCTAGGGAGAATAGGGATAAAATCGAAATTTATCTCGCTTTCGGGGCAACCAGAATAGAGGCTTGCAGACCTATTGCTATTCAAGCACTAAAACTAGCGCTTACGCCTCCAATTAACAGTATGAGGTAAAATGCTATCTTCTTTTTATCTTCCTTTGACATTAGCTCTGATTGCTTTTCCACACCTGACATTAGTGTCATAGGAATCATCGCTATCCCAGGAATGATGACAGGCGCTATTCTCGGAGGATCTTCTGTCCAACAGGCAGCTAAACTGCAAATGATCATCATGTTCATGATCGCCGCCAGCACGGTACTCGCTTCGGTGTTTATAACCTTTGCTGCCATATCAGTTGTGGTGGATCTAGAGCATCGGATCAGGAGTGACCTCATTAATGATAAAAAGCCTGCTATATACCGGGTGAAGGATTGGGATGTTGGCGAGCTTTCGGCTAGCCTTTCGAAATCATTCAATTGGAGGACCAATAAGCCTCCTCGAACTCGTGAGTCGGATTTGGAGGAGCATGGGAGATTGTTGACGTAAAAGCAAACTCTATACTTAACTCTCTGATTTAGTATGTATATTTTATCTAGTTTTTGCTTTTTCGAGCGTGGGGGGGATGATGTGCCGTGAACGCGCGAATGCTTGACTTTCAAGAAAAATACAATCGAATATACTCACTTGTGCATAGCTATTACGCGAAATAAAATTTGAGACTCTGCCTGGCATTGGTCTCGTCCACACTCTTCAAACTTCAAAAACAAAGGCCTCGTGTTCACATTCTTGACGTTCATTCCAACCCATTATGGAATTGTTAAAATGAGCTGTTTCTACGAGCTCACTCGGGATAGCAGTGGACCCTCGCAATCGCGCGAGGGGTATTCATTGTTATAACTATGTACTTTATGTAGATACGAAACAATGAAATGGAATAAGGAATGGTCTGAAATGGTACGAAGTAAAAAAGGACTAGTGGGCCACAAGAATGTAACTTGAAGGGCCAGGCACCCAATAATCAATGTCTTGCGGTGTGCTCGATATTCCAACAGGAATGATAGCTATCGTCGTTGGTTCCTAATTCATGCTGTACTTCATCCATTCCTCTCCTGAAATTCGCCGAACAATATAATTCAAAAAATTCGCCGTTGCCCTCGCATATATTTGAGCTCAAGGATTGCTTCCTCATTGCATACCAAACATTCGCAACGCTGTAATATTATTCGTGTCGTTTCCGAGTCTTTTGAGTGACAGATTTGCCTTGGCTTTGGTATTGTCCTTCCGTGCTTTCTTGACTTTGTCCGTAATTAATGTTACACGGCCAACGGCTCATTCAAATTATTCCGCTGTTGAATTCTCAATAATAATTAACAAAAGTATAACAAGGTTTAGCATGGCGCCGCATTCTTGCTGTCCTTTTTATAATATATGTATACCAAGATAGAGACTCACAAAAGTCTTTAACTAAAAGTCGAAAAAAGCAACCCAGGAAGCAATGCTACATAAGTGTTGGGAATAATTCTATATACAATGTTATGCGTTTTATTTCAAAGTAAGGTAAAAAGAATTATCTCGAGTGGAATCTCAAAGGGTCGGGAATATAACACGTATAATCTACAAATAACTTGGGCAAGTGTTGATAACATAAAAAAAAAGAGCTGACTCCTGTTTAAACTCTCGTAGCTTCCTTCGCAAGCTTATCGGCCCTGTAATTATAAGCTCGTGGAACATGCCAAAATCCAACCGCGATGCGTCTCTGCTCCAAGGTCGTGGCGTATTCGTCCAGTTTCATAAACAAGTCAAGGTTTGAAGGTCGTTTACCATCTGTTCTACGCCACCCTCTGTTCTACAAACAATTCAATTAGTATTGGATACGGTAGAAGTTTGAACTGAATAAAAACTTGCTTCCCACTCGGGAAACCATTCCGTGATTCCTTTCACCACATACTCGGAATCAGTGACGACAATATATGTGGCATCAAAATCTTCCTGGGCACTTCGGCGAACCTTCGAACTCCTGTGGTTTAGTTCATCCCCCATACATGAGCGCAGTAGCTCGTGCATCTTCAAGCCTTCGATGGCCGCTAGCAACTCGGCACGCTGATTGGTTCGCCGAGCAGAGTCCAGAGTGTCATCGACGGTAATACTCCAGGAAAATGGATCATCGCCGATGACAATTCCGAGTCCAGCCTTAGCATTTCCCTGACCGTTGTTAGAACAAGCGCCATCGGTGAAGACGAGTTGAAAGCGCTCGCAAACGCGTTTTTCTGGTTCGTACATGTTTCCGCCAAAGGTTTCATGCTGACAACAGGCGGCGAAGAATCTAGTGCAGTTAGGGCATTGAACGATAAGATCATTGGGATCCAAAGCTGAGAGCGTCGGGCAAAAAGAAAATTTGCGCTGTTGGATATTTGGATGATCCATGTTGTGAATAAGTATGAAAGAAACAAAGGATATCGCACCACGCCACCTCCTATATTAAAAATAGCTGTGTGGCTTCGACGCGTCTCGCAAACAAACAAACAAACAACCACAATTGGATGAGTCAGTTCCAATATATTTTCTAGCTGTACTTGAGTTTATATACCTATGTGCCACTAATGTGACACCATTGTATGAGTAACTATGGTTTAACAATGATAACAGGGAAAGAAAAGTGAGACAAAGGTACTAATGCAATAAAGGAAATGTGGCCTACCTGGCCACTTGAATACTTGAAGCCTGAGGCTCTGGAGCTTGGATCTCATTTGCTATTCTAACACTCACACCATCCTCTGTCTTTTCATGTCTATTGAGATTCAACCTGAAACAAAGAAGGATTATTATCCAACTTTCTTTCAATTTCCTCTTGAACTTAGCCCTATCAAGACATGAAACTCATCCAATGATGACCAGGCATGAGGGACACAAACAATAGTAGCATGTCAGAACCAGTTTGGCAGCTCTCAGTGGGAGTCAGGCCATAGAAACCCTGAGTGCACATTTATCACACTGGACTGCAATAAATGAGCTTCTTTCAGTCAGGTTTTATTTAGTTTTTAATTGGACCAAACTGGACTTGCACAAAATTTAATCAGTGATTTTTTTCCATCATTTTCAAAAAAAAAGCCAAAATTATCTGCCTCCAGTGACAATGTGTGTGAATGTGTATCACACTTTGGAGATATTCACATTTATTTTTGAGTTGAATGTCAGAGTTTTTAAATTTGGCACCATTTCTACAATTTTCTGCTAAAATATAATCCTTTGTTCCAAAACATAATGCAATTGAAAGAAACAAGGTAGATTACAAACACTTATATACCTTGATGATTGGACCACTTCAGTCTCTTCCTATTCTCCTCCTTATATTTACAACTTTAAGCTCCAACTTCTTTGCTTCCTTCCACCTTCCCTGATCCCTGTATGTGCTTGCTAGATTGTCCATACTCTTGAGGGTGTCTGGATGTTCTGCACCAAACAGCTTCATGTTCATGTCCATAACTTGAACCTCCAGCTGCTCTGCCTCATTCAA
Source organism: Phlegmacium glaucopus (assembly GCA_015039465.1). Classification (NCBI taxonomy): domain Eukaryota; kingdom Fungi; phylum Basidiomycota; class Agaricomycetes; order Agaricales; family Cortinariaceae; genus Phlegmacium; species Phlegmacium glaucopus. The sequence continues at coordinate 1,153,846 of MU130477.1, read as the reverse complement.
CCTTCCCTGATTACAGTATGTGGCTGCCAGATTTCCCATGCTTTTCAGGGTGTCTGGATGTTCTGCACCAAGCAGCTGCTTCCTCATGTCCACAACTTGAACCCCCAGCTGCTCTGCCTCATTCAACCTTCCCTGATTATGGTATGTGCCTGCTAGATTTCCCATACTTTGAAGGGTGTCTGGATGTTCTGGACCAAGCAGCTTCTTCCTCATGTCCAGAACTTGAACCCCCAGCTGCTCTGCCTCATTCAACCTTCCCTGATTACGGTATATGCCTTCTAAATTTCCCATACTTTGAAGGGTGTCTGGATGTTCTGGACCAAGCAGCTTCTTCCTCATGTCCAGAACTTGAACCCCCAGCTGCTCTGCCTCATTCCACCTTCCCTGAGTCCAGTATGTGCTTGCTAAATTTGCCATACTTGTGAGGGTGTCTGGATGTTCTGGACCAAGCAGCTTCTTCCTTGTGTCCAGAATTTGAACCACCAGCTGTTCTGCCTCATCCCACTTTCCCTGACTTACATATGTGCATCCTAGATTTTCAATACTTTTGAGGGTGTCTGGATGTTCTGCACCATGCAGGTTCTTCCTCATTTTCATAATTTGAACCTCCAGCTGCTCTGCTGCATTCCACCTTCCCTGACTGCAGTATGTGCTTGCTAAATTTTCCATACTTGTGAGGGTGTCTGGATGTTCTGCACCAAGCAGCTTCTTCCTCATTTTCATAACTTGAACTTCCAGCTGTTCTGCCTCATTCCACCTTCCCTGACTGCAGTATGTGCTTGCTAAATTTCCCATATTGTTCAGGGTGTTTGGATGTTTTACACCAAGCAGCTTCTTGCTCATGTCCACAACTTGAAGCCTCAGCTGCTCTGCCTCATTCCACCTTCCCTGACAATGGTATGTACTTGCTAGATTTTCCATACTGTTAAGGGTATGTGGATGTTTTGCACCAAACAACTTTGTTCTCATGTCCATAACTTGAACCTCCAGCTGCTCTGCCTCATTCGACCTTCCCTGATCCCTGTATGTGCTTGCTATATTTACCATACTGGTGAGGGTGTCTGGATGTTCTGCACCAAGCAACTTCTTCCTCATGTCCACAACTTGAACCCCCAGCTGCTCTGCCTCATGAAACCTTTCCTGATGATGGTATGTCATTGCTATATTTGCCATACTGATGAGGGTCTCTGGATGTTCTGGACCAAGCAGCTTCTTCCTCATGTCCAGAACTTGAACCTCCAGCTGCTCTGCCTCATTCCACCTTCCCTGATCTGAGTATATGGTTGCTAGATTTGCCATACTCCTGAGGGTGTGTGGATGTTCTGCACCAAGCAGCTTCTTCCTTGTGTCCAGAACTTGAACCTCCAGCTGCTCTGCCTCATTCAACCTTCCCTGATGATGGTATGTATTTGCTAGATTTCCTATACTGGTGAGGGTGTCTACACCAAGCAACTTCAAGTTCTTGCTCAAGTCTAAAACTTGAACCTCCAGCTGCTCTGCCTTACTCCACCTTCCCTGGTCTGTGTATGTGCTTGCTAAGCTTGCCATACTAGTGAGGGTGTGTGGATGTTTTGCACCAAGGAACTTCTTCCTCATGTTCACAACTTGAACCTCCAGCTCTTCTGCATTGTCCAAGTCTCCATTCTCTTTCATTACTAGTGAAAATTTGCTCCATTTATCATCATAGTACTGCTCAATAACTCCTATCTGCCTTCCATGTAACTCATTTGCCTTAATATGTGGAAAAATCAACCGTCGTAGTGCATAATCATGGCTTTCAAATCTCCATGGAATTGCACAGGACAAGATAATGCTTCCCATCTGACACATTCTTTCCTGCTCAGATTTTGACATTCTTTCCTGACTCCAGTAATGCACCAGAGGATGAACAGAAAACACTTTAGATGATTGTCCTCTTTTCATCAAGGAGAATGAGAGAAGGACACTAATTCCTTGTCCAAAGATGAATTCATCCCAGTGACCATCATTTTTTAAGCCAAGCAGAGTGTGATCCAGTACAGTGACTGCCTGAGGTAACTTTTTGGCTATGTTCTTATCAACAACATATTTCATGGCCTCCTCAGCAGCAGACTGGAATATGTCTTTAGAAATATTGCTATGGTGATAGAAAGCACATATTTGCAAAATTAGGATTGCAACCTGGGCTGCTTGTGCATCCCCAGTGGTAGATTGTCCACCAGCTCTCTTTTCTATTTCTTTAAAAGAAAGATCCCAAGTTCCATACACTGTTTGATTATAATCTGATGCTCCTTTGAATATAGCATCTGACATAAGAGTCTGACGATGTAGGGACAATTGGGTCAGATATTCATTGATATCACATTTCCCAGCATCAATATATGCACCAGCATGATCAACAGCAAGAGGAATGCAACCAAGCTCAGTCACAATGCTTTTGGCAGCTTCTAGATGCTCAGGTGAAGCATCCAAATAGCTAGCCTTGAGAAGTAGAGTTATAGCATCTGACTCCTTCATTTCATTGATCTCAATCACATTCTGAAATCCTATGACCCTTCCTGTGGATCTGTTTCTACTAGTAATCAGAATATTACCTCTGTTACCTGGGGGAATGAACTTGGCCACCACCTCTGGAGAAGGATCACCAGCATTATCAAACACAATCAACCAGTCCTCTTGAATACAAGATATCCACTGGAGGACAGACTCAACTGAGGCATCCACACCAGAAGCTTGTGCAGCAGGAATGCTGGATATACCCTTGAGGGACATTGTAATGCTCTCATAAGAGGAGGCATCAACCCAGAACACATATGAAAAACTAGAGCAAGAAATGAATCCAGTGTTGTGAATGGTAATATGAAAACACTTACCTGCCAGACATTTCTTCTGTGAACCTAAGACAGATCTGGGTCTTTCCCATCCCTCCCATTCCCCAGAGGAGACAGGAGCGCCTTGACAGAAGTCTACTATTAGCACGAGTAACAAAAATCTTCCCAAGCTTGTCAAGTTCATCTTTCCGTCCAGTAAAGAATAGACTAGAGAGTGATTTCTGAGGTACAGGAATCTTGGCAGAGAAATTATTGACAATATGGTACTGGCAGACCAATTATTGCTAAATCATTGACAGTCTGCGAGAATGACCTACAAAAGTACCACCTGTGATGAGCACAGTCCGGGCATTCGCAAAGGGTGTCGGAAGATACAAGCCAGATTCCTGAGTCTGCTGATCATCAACGAAAGCCAAGAACACATTGTGTAGCAACTCACCGAGGGATTTTGCACCGATTCAGGGGATCCCAAGGATCCCAAGTTGGCTTCCTTTATGACATCATGCGAGGAGGGTGAATTTCCTTCTGGATGGGCTACGGGAACGACCGACAAAGCGGAAACCGAAGGGGAGACTTGGAATTCATGGGTACCCTGATCGACGATGATGATTGAGTAATTACGGATGTGATACACTAAGTTGAACGCTCACATCAATGCCAGCTGGGACGCATACAGGACCAAGATCATTGACAGCCAAAGTGGCAACCGAAGTGGAGACTGGGAGCTCATGGGCAGTCTGATCGATGAGGATGGTTAAATACTTAAGGATGCGATGAGTGAAGTTGAACGCTCACAGTAATGCTAGCGGCTTGAATCACTTGTGCGCTTGCAGCCTCAGCACTAGCAGGAACGGATATCAAGGGATCAGCGGTGCTTGTTCTGATGGTCGATGTCGAAGTTGCTGGTTCAGAGTTTGAACCCAGAGCATCATTGATGGTCAGAGATGAGTATTTTGACTTCTTGGACTTGAATTTTTTCTTAGAATTACGCATATCGTTGAACAGTACGTTGGTGGTGAGCGATGAAGATGATGAGAGTCAGAAAGAAAGATGCTCTCGATTACATAAACAGCGATCCAACCACTTTAGGTTGTGGATTTCATTTTTTACCACTCACACCACCCGTACGCCCTCGAGCGCCTTGGCAATCGGACGAACCTTGTCACCCCTGAGTTTGTCTTGACAGGCTTCCCCACCTTCGAGTGCAAAACCTCCTTGTGATCCCTCACCTCTCCCAGTGGTATGTAAATTAATAAATTTTTGATCCTTGACTGAGGACGCCTAGTAAATTCGCAGCCTGCAAGCGATGATCAAGAACTCCAAAAGAGTTATGCGCAAACTTCCGCGTTCTTGACGCACGACGAGCAGATTACGTGAACTCATGCGATACCTCAAAGAACGTCGTGCTGAATCGCAATCTTTATTTCCCAAGCTTCAAGCCAAACCCAGGATGAGCTCACTGGTGCAAATCGCAAACAAGTAGATGCACAGCAATTATTACAACTCGTTGAATATTGCCTTGTTGACGCATAAGAACAACTGGAAAATGGTTGCGTGGAAGTTGCGCAGCGGTGACTGGGGCACAGTTGAAAGAAGTTAAGGAGAAGTTGTCTGTTGCGAGAAACCAAATGAATGACTCAACACTCTCATTGTATGGGGTTTCTTATATCGATCGTTACTCCGCCGTATAATAACCTTTTTGGATGTCAGGTTGCAAGACACGACGCGGGGAACGGATCATGAACATCGTAAACGGATATCCGTCATGCAATAAAGATATTGCCACTGTTGAGAAACTTGAAGGTCTGTTTGCCTTCTCTCCTGATTCATTTAAGGTGTAAACTGATGCCTTGCATCATCAATAGCATCTTACGAAGAGACTCTTATTCATTGTAATAATATTCAACTTGCTAATGCCGACTTCGAAATCGAAGACTGAAGGACTAACCAGATGTACCTACTCCCGAAGACATAGTCATACGATTGATGGAATGCAACTTCATATTTGTGGATTACAACCACTACAACTGGAGGAGGGTTCGAGGGGTATCAACATTATCAATGGCACTACAGGCTGAACTATGGAGACGTATGGAGACTATAGAAGCATGATCCAAACCTTCGTTCGGCCCTTGTTATATCTCAAACTCACAGATGCTGGTGCAACGGGTATCGTTTTCTCTGCGTGGGCCGATTCTTTACATAGTGTGTTTCCATCCTTCTTCAATTATTCTATTCTACCTCACGGTTTTGCGACTCATCAGTTGTTGAATGGGCTTTGAAAGAAAATGGCATTCGATGTTTGCGTATCAATCAGAAGTCCAAAAACGAGAGTGCAGAATCCTAACGTGTTCAGGACGAACCCTGATAACATGGGTATGTGATTGTATCATTTTTACTAGTATACTCCGTCCTCAAACCTTGGATAAGTTGGGCGACTGTTCTTCAATTCGGGGGCGAATAATAGGAGGAGGGCAAAAAAAGCGCAAGAACCTCACACGAGCCTGGAGACCTAAAAGTAAATTTCTCTAAACTATCCTCAAAGGTAAAGAAACTCGATATGCCACTGGTTTATTTGACAATAAGAGGGAGGCTTCTGAGCCTATGTATAGTCATACGTGTTGAATGGTCACGGTAAAGGCAAAGACAAGAAAGGAATTCAAGACAAAGGCTTCTGGGTTCTCATTATCTACAGATTTTATCGCTACTCATCCACTCATCTTCTCATCTTCTAGCTTTCTAAGCCCTATATATCTCTGGACTCTGCTGGCTGGCATCGTCTCGTCTAGTAAACTTTCTTTCAGTGTCGCTCTTGAGCTTTTTAACACCAAATCTACACTCTCAAACCTCAAAAAAAGGCCTCATGTCAACATTCTAGACGGTGATTCCATCTGTTATGGAATCCTCAAATATCGTCATTGTTCTCGGAATACTTGAATCTTCGTATGTCTGACTCTTATCTTGCGTCGTCCGTCGTCCATCTGGGCGCAGCAAGCGTTTGGCGATGGTATATGGTGAGTAGTTGTCTCTTTGCTCCACTACTCAACTAAAAAAAGCTTTATCACATAGCTAATTCATGCTACTTCATCCATTCTTCTCCTGAAAATTGCCGAATAATACTAATAATTCAAAAAATTCGCCGTTGACATTGCATATATTCATTCAAGCTCAAGGATTGCTTCAAATACTTCTTCTGTTGAGGTATACAAGTTTCGACTCGTTGAATTCTTCTCTTAATCTCTTATCTTATATTACATCTTATCATTCGTTTTTATTTTGTGTCACGGAACAGTCACATTCATTAGTCACTGGAGACAAAGAAGGTGGAAAGAAGCGTACGCGTTGATCACGACTAAGTCGTGGAAACGAAGAAAGCAGTAACTACTCTGCTACGACCCGAAGGAGCTACTACTTCCGCTATTCCAGTAGTCAGAAGTATGCACAGCTGACCGGAGGACTCTCCGATGATCGAGCAAGGCGTCGTCACTACCAAAAGTTTCAACCAGCCATTCAAAGTCCATCGCTACTGTATTGTTACTATAACTTTGCACATAGCCTATCTCAACTAGGGTAGAAGTTCTCTAACAGCGCTGCAACATCGTAGTTGACCTTTACTAAAAACTCAAGACTTTCTACTCAGAAACGTAGGAGCAATAGCAAATCAAAGTACGAACTGTCAACCAGAAGCCGTAGCTCTTACATGTCCCACGAGAAGCAACAGCGTAGACGGAAATGATGAAAGGTGTACAGGAGCCGACTTCAATTTAAGAAATAGAATAACGGTTCTGCACAACTTCAGCAACTTTCCTATTATACAACTCGGTATATAAGCGCAAAAAGCTTAAGTTGATAAGACTGAAGGAAACGAAGATAAACGAGAAGGCATCGTCCTCAAAAAACCAGACTATCATGTTCCTGGAGCAGTTACTGACGTTTACCAAATCCACGCCAACGCCACGGAAGATGCACAGAGGTATCTGGAAAACTTGGGTAACGGAAAACCTAAGATCCGAGCATTAGTCGGGTCAATGAAGGCAGCAGTGCCTCGAACCCCTAACGCTCCCCACATCGTAGAACTTACCTCAAGTAGCTATCTAACCTGTAAAACAGGAGCCCCGGGTATTGGACAACCTTATGAAGCGTCGATCTCGTTTCTTTATCATTCAGAGTTGAGAAACCATTTTCAACATATAATTAACAATATGGATCTCGTTTCTTTATCATTGATCTATATACAATCTACTTAATTAATTACATTATTTGCTCCCTTGAGTGCAGAGTTGAGAAACCATTTTCAACTCTGTACGATGTCATTTAGG
>MU130477.1:1109459-1143713 GCA_015039465.1 Phlegmacium glaucopus | reverse complement strand
GGAGCTCACTCTGAGGCAACTATGAGTACAGCACACGCGTTAGCAGTACACTACTGCTTGCACGACTAGCGCAATAGCTAGTTTGTTATTCCGAAGAAGAACAACAATGCTGACTCAAATTTGTGCCAGGAAGAATTCGAGGGGGTTGGGGTCGAAAAGTTGTTTCGGGTGCTTAAAACCTGCGCGCTCGCCAAACCACTTATATAGGCTATGTAAAAGAAGTCAGCCATATATAAACTACCGATAAAAAACTAGAAGGTGTCGAAGGGCCTACTTCACTATGGCCTCTAGCTATACAAAGCAAGCACTCACTTTAAATAACAGAAAGCGTTCGCGTTATCGAGGGACTAATAGTGTTAACTATCAGTATCCAAAGAGGACAAGTGGAGACTAGAGCAACTACTTCGAAGCTTCGGTGTTGGGAAGGAAACGACGTACTCAAACGCGTTACATAAGCCGGAGTCATGAGCTATTCCGCTATTACACGACAAAGAAGCTCGAGGTGTTTTAGCGAGGTATGGGCTTTACTTTTCTTATAGGGCTTTAGCTCACCGCTACGAAAACAGGACGGGTCAGGCGCAGCGTCTTTGGGAGTTGATCCCATAAACTAAATGGTGGTTTCCATTCGGTATTTAAAAAGCACGTAGGTTCTATATGTTACTGCGCAAAGTCGCGGAGGGTCACATAGAAAGGCCCCAAAACATATTTAACGCTGTTATGCGGATGTCGTTTACGGCGTAGACCAGAGCTCTGCTGATGTCGGGTATCGTCGGGAGTGTTGAGGTATACGAGTTTTGACTCGTTGAATTCTTCTCTTAATCTCTTATCTTATATTACATCTTATCATTCGTTTTTATTTTGTGTCACGGAACAGTCACATTCATTAGTCACGGATTTACTGTAGCATGTCTCAACTTTTACCAAAGAGTTGAGACGTGAGTTCCCTCGTTTATTACATTAATTAATTCATCTAACATATATCTAGTTACTATTTCTTTGCTCTAGGTATAACAATTAATATACAACTTTTACCAAAGAGTTGAGACTTACTATTTCTTTGCTCTAGCTGCGAAGTATTCCAACATCTTCCTCTTTACATACCAAAACATTCGCAACCCTGTGTTATTTCGTGTAGTCGTTTCCGAATCCTTTGTTTTCTGAGTGACAGATTTACCTTGGCTTTGGTATGTCTTCTGTGCTTTCTTGACTTTGTCCGCAATTAGTAATGTTACATAAACGGTCAACGGTTCGTTCAAATTATTCCGCCATTGAATTCTCAGATCTCAATAATAATTAACAAAAGTATAACAAGGTTAGCAAGGCGCGCATTCTTGCTGTCCCCTCTGGTATCTTTATAATATATATATGCCGAGATAAAGACTCAGAACAGTGTCTTACTAAAAGTCGAAAAAAGGCAACTACTCCTCCGTAGGCGTTGCGAACAAGGGATGTCATTATCCAGGAAGCAATGCTACGTAAGCGTTGAGAATACTTCTATATACAATATTATGCGCTTTATTTCAAAGTAAGGTAAAAAGCATTATCTTGAGTGGAATCTCAAAGGGAATAATAACACGTATAATCTACAAATAACTTGGGCAAGTTGATAAGATAAAAAAAGGGCTGACTCCTGTTTAAACTCTCATAGCTTCCTTCGCAAGCTTATCGGCCCTGTAGTTGTAAGCTCGTGGAACATGCCAAAATCCAACCGCGATGCGCTTCTGCTCCAAGGTCGTGGTGTATTCGTCCAGTTTCATAAACAAGTCAAGGTTTGAAGGTCGTTTACCATCTGTTCTGCGCCACCCTCTGCTCTACAAACAATTCAATTAGTATTGGATATGGTAGAAGTTTGAACTGAACGACAAAAAACTTACTTGCCACTCGGGAAACCATTCTGTGATTCCTTTCACCACATACTCGGAATCAGTGACGATGACATATGCGGCATCATAATCTTCTTTGGCATTTCGGCGAACCTTCGAACTGCCGTGGTTGACTTCACCTCCCATACATGAGCGCACTAGCTCGTGCATCTTCAAGCCTTCGATGGCCGCCAGCAACTCGGCACGTTGATTGGTTCGCCGAGCAGAGTCCATAGTATCATCGACGGTAATACTCCAGGAATATGGATCATCGCCGATGACAATTCCGAGTCCAGCCTTAGCATTTCCCTGACCGTTGTTAGAACAAGCGCCATCGGTGAAGGCGAGTCGAAGGTGGTGGCAAACATCTTTTTCTGGTTTGTACATATCTCCGCCAAAGGAGTCATGCTTACAACAGGCGGCGCAGAATGTAGTGCAATCAGGGCATTGAACGATAAGCTCGTCGAGATCCAAAGCTGAGGAGAGTCTCGGGCAAAAAGAAAATTTGCGCTGTTTGATGTTTGGATGATCCATGTTGTGAATAAGTATGAAAGAAACAAAGGATATCGCACCACGCTATCTATATTAACAATAGCTGTGGCGTCTGGTAAACAAACAAACAACCACAACTGGATGAGTCAGTTCCTCTCACTTGTAAGAATGGATAAAATAGAATAATATATTTTGTAGCTGTACTTACTATTGTTCTAGGCACTTAAAATCAATAAAATCAACTTCCTATACAAGTTGAGATACTAATACTATATTGTTCTAGCTGCCAACTATCTGCAAAATTATTTCAACAGTGCTGTAGTCAGTAATCAGATGCAAGTTGACCAAATTTGACTTATCAACAGTGCATATGGGCATTAACTACATGCTATGTAAGAGCCCATTCGGTAGCAAAATTAAAATTAAAATATTCAAGAATAGCCTAATCAAGATCAAGGGGGGCCCGGGATTGCTAAAATTGCCCGGGGTAGGTAAATTTTTTAAGGGCTGGAGGGCTGACCCCCCTCCCTCCCCCCCAAATAAGGTATGTGTTGAAATTATCAGTTACAGTGCGAGCTGATCGTATCGATATGGACCAGAGTAGATAGCAGGAATAAGTAGCCAATAGCGATATGTACTCGTATCTACATAGCCACGACACATATGTATAAGTACTAAACCTTTGGGGACGGAATACCCCATCGGTTTGAACCAATATACTGCGGATTCCCCCTCTAGCTTAAGCTCCACGTCGTTAGCGCTCTCGTCTAGATACGTATACTTCAAACCGACATTACAAATTTCAACAGTATGTTTCTGCCCAAAATGGTAATTCTCTGTGATGGGAAATCTCCGAGAACATATCTCTAATGTTTTCGGAGATTTCTTATGTTTTTTGGAGATTTCTTGTGTTAAATTTATGTCAAAAAATGGCTAAATATTTTTATTATCATCAAAAGCTGGTCAGGATGGCCTCAGGAGCCCTTTAAATACCTTACAAGGCCGGGGAATAGCCCAGATAGCCCTAAATATATGGTTTTAGTAAAAAAATTAAGCCCTTCAGGCTGGACCCCCCCCCCTCCTACCTCAGGTCACGGAACAACGGCCCGGGCCCCCCTTGATCAAGATTCAAGTTTGGAAGTGATGTCACACTGATTAGATAGATCAACTTGAGATCAACAGTTATGACCGACTCCAGTGATGAAGATTATGAACAGCATCAAGAGGCCATGCTCAAATATACTGCTGCTATCTCCTATGCTGCTGGTGCTGCTGCACTCACTTATGCTCTCCCACTCTATGATAAAACTCCTTACCATACATCAGCACTGACAGGAGCTGATTGGGTCTGTGAACTTCTCAATGGTCATCCAGAACACATTCACTCTGAACTCGGTGTGCACAAGGAAGTCTTCCATAATCTGATCAAAGCTTTGCAAGAAGGTGGACTTCAATCATCTAAGCACATTTCATTGGAAGAGCAGCTTTTAATATTCCTGTACACTTGTGTAACAGGCCTCTCCCTCCATCATGTAAGTGAATGATTCCAGCATGCAAATGAAACAACATCAAAGTAAGTTTTACTTTTGTGCCATTGGACTACACTGATATGGACCTTAGGTATTTCACCAAAATGCTCGTTGATGTACCTGCGGTGAGGACAGACCGCAAGTAGTACGTAGTTCGTGGGGTTGATGTAGTTCTCTTCAGTAGGTGATGGTGAGGTTTTATGAGGTGCAAAGGTTCGCTTTAAAGTGCGAGATAATGCGCAGAAAAAGCGAAGTGTGCAGGATGATTTTGAAGGAGTGCAAGAGTAGCTTCGTACGACGTTCCAAAGGTGGGATCAAAACTGTGGTAATTTCATCTCTCCCCCCCCTCCCTTGTTACCCTACTTGCTACTGCTAATAATATAGTAACTAGCAATAGCTAAGTGCGGAAAGGTGAAACAAGAATGTAAAATGTGGGTTAAAGCGGAGTCACATGGATCCGGTAAATTGGTAATGAAACATAGGAGATAAGAGCCAAATAAAGGGGACAAGATAAAAATAAAGGTGATGAGTAATACAGTCACCTGAGTGATTGTTTGAGTCGTGTTTAATGATTGCAAGAACAGCTGGCAACTGCAAATGATAATGTGAATATTGGTGATGACTGCAAGTGTCTGCGATGATCTGCAAGTGTTCTGCAATGACCTGCGAGTATGTGCGAGTATGTGCGATGACCTGCAATGATCTGCAATGACCTGCAATGACCTGCAATGATCTGCAATGACCTGCGATGATCTGCAAGTATCCGCAATGATATGTGAGCATCCGCGAGTATACTGCAAAGGTTGTGAAACCGCGAAAATGGTGCGTTTACATCCCTAGACGTCTCCTGGGTCCTATCATCGTATTTTTCTCATCAGCTCCATTTTACACCCAACATGTTCGTCTACCTCCCATTGGAGTACCCACACCGCCCAAAATTCAAAACAATGTGAAGTTCTATCCATTCTTCAAGGATGCCCTCGGTGCGATTGATGGCACACACATCAACTGCAGTGCTACTGCCGAAATGCGACAAGCCGCTCACAATTGCAAAGGTGGTGTCACACAGAACTGCCTGGCCATCAGTGGCTTTGACATGACTTTTTACTACATATTTAGCGGGTGGGATGGGTCAGTGGCAGATTCTACAATGTTCTATGATGCTTGTGTCACAGATCTGCACATTCCTCCAGGGAAGTACTACCTGGCAGATGCAGGATTCCCCATCTGTGAGGGACTTCTTATCCCAAAGTAGGGTGAGCGCTACCACCTTGCAGAGTGGGGTTGTGCTGTGCAGAGGTGAGCTCACATTATTATTCAATTTATTGCATTTTCTAATATTTTGCTGTAGACCTACAAACACAAACAAGCTTTTCAACCTATGTCATGCATCAGCACGCAATGTGATTGAATGAATCTTTGGGGTGTTGAAACATTGTTTCTGCATCCATGTATACCCAGCAGAAATCAATATGGATCTACAAGCACGCCTTCCCACAGCTTTTGCTGCAATTCATAATTTTATCTGCAATTACAACCCAGAGGAGCTTAATGACTTTACTGAAGCAGAGGACTTGGAACAAGGCTTTGTCTCAGGAGAGCTGGCAGCAGGGCAACCAGGGAGAGCTGAGGAGAGAACATGCAAATGAAAGGCAGGATGAAATTGCAAGTGCAATGTGGATGCAGTATCAAGCTGAGCTTCAGCGCAGAGGTGGTGCTTAATGATACCATATTTGTTGAATAAAATCCATGACTCAATCACACTTTCAAAAGGCTATCATGAGCATAGTATTGAGCTAAATAGGTAATGGTTACAACAGGATACAGCATGGAAAAACTACAGAATCTAGGCCTCAGTCGCACTGCTGGCAGCAGGGAACCCCATTTGTTCCAACTGCTTTTGAACCCAAAGCTTCCATACATCAGGATGCACAAGTGCTATGTAGGTGTCTGCTTGAGCTGTATTCTGCTCAAAGAGGTCAGCAAAACCAATAGCCTGTTCAGCTGTCAATGTCTCTGTGTTTTGCAAAAGTGCAGTTGCCTTGATCCTGCATTCTGCAGAACTTCTCTGATAATGATGAGGCTGTGACATAGTGCCCCATGAATGTTGCTGAGGGTGTCACTGATGCCATGAAGTGCCAGTGGACCATTGGGGGCAGAGTTGCACTGTTGTTTGCCATATGATCCAGAGTGTATGCTGCTTGAAGTTGTTCTGATAGAGCTGGAAGTACTGTCATTGAGTGCTGAGTATTTGTGATTTGAGGATATTGAGGATAATACAGAAGATGGACACATTGGTGTGGTGGGTGGAATATTCACGTCCTCATTGCTGCTATCAGGTTTGCCACTGGGTACTGCAGCAGCAAGTACCAAAAGTGATGATAGAGTAGTCAGCCTGTTGGGTTTGCTGGTGGTAGTGGGTGGCATTTGCCCTTCACCCAAAGCATTGCTTGGTCCACTATAGGGCGCATTTGCAATTGCGCCAAAACTTTGTTGCGAGGGGTGGAAGGCATGCACACCTCTTACAGTGCTTGGCATTATAGCCTGTATGTGATTGAAATGTGGAAACCCTTTTGTCTTGAAGGGCTTTGCATCTTTGTTTTTCTAAAAAGCCATCAGTTGAGCAAAGGTACTATATCACTGTGATAATACTCACAACAACATACTCATTCCAAGCAGATATCTGTTTGATGTTGATATTAAGGCCATTCTCATTATCCCAGCTGAAACCTGATAACCTTTTGAGCTGGCAACAACATTGTAAAACTTTTTGAGCTGGCAACAATGTGTCAAATCATTAATTGTGTATAAAATAAACACATACCCAATCCCACTTGGCTGAGCATCCCGCTGCTTGGACCTCCAGTTGCACTGTGTACTTTTATTAGTGCAGCAGCAGAGTTCCAGAATGCCTATTTGAATTTCATTCCATCGCCAGCTTCAGGCTTGTGGTTGGCAATGTAATCAATGAGCACAATCTCATCAGCGAGATCCCAGTGTGCCTTGGCAGCATTTTCAAGAGAGAGAGGGACAGGCAGACTATCCTGATGTTGAGGGGGGCTGTTACAAGTATTCATGGCATGCATGGCATTGTGATGCTCCTCAGATAGTGGTGTGTGAAACAAGCAATACTGTGGTCACTCAATTCACATGGTCAGCAGTCGTGACTCAACCGTTATAAATTGTTGTTGTTGTTGTATATAAACACCAACCAGAGAGCAATGGACTAGTCTTTAAGTCAAAAGCCTCCCTGTTGTTCGTTTAGGGAAGGTATAACCTTAGACTTGTATCACACAGAGGTAGGGGGTGAGAATAGAGATGAGAAGGATGAGGATGAATGAGGAAGAGTCTTCAGTAAGACTATAGCAGTTGACAGTGGGTTGACAGTAAAGGACTGAAAAAGCGAACTCAGAGGGGTTAAGGAAGAGGATGAGGAAGAATAAGAGGGAGTCTTCAGCAAGACTATAGTAATTGACAGTGGGGATAGATTGACAGTTAAAGGCAGAAAAAAGCGAACTTGAGGAAGGAATTCACTGGAATTCCACTGAGATGATGATTGTTGGGGGGTAAGAATGAATTGAACTGAACTACCTATCCTGGTACAAAAGAGCAGTATTTATACCCTAAGGATGAGGTTATGTAGAACAATAAAAAGAAAGAAGTACGCGCTGTCAAAGGAAGAAAGATAAAGAGAGGACAGCTGCGAGAAGAAAAGAACAATGGAAAAGAAGAAGGAACAATAAAAAAATCTGTAAAGTGTCAAAGTGCAAGAGAAAAGAAGAGAAGTGTTAGGGCAACCTACATATAAGAGGAGAAGGGGACTCTAAAGAGAGTAAACAGTCTATAAAGACTAGATAATAGCAGCAGCAAGCTAGCAAAGTAGGGAATTCCAGTTAATAATGAGATAAGGTCAGTAATTACTGACTACTACTCGAAATAGGGTGGTAGCCAAACAGTGGCAAATAAGTATGTAATCAAGTGGAAATAAGGATAAAATATCAACAGTGAAGATGGTATATACCTCAGGGTTATCCCCTAACAAGAAGGCAGTGTACATAGTCCAATAGCAAAAATATATCGACTCCATAGGCGTGTGGTCATGTCAAAATATGAAAGGTCCTGAGTCAACACTTGAAAGGCGCAGCCTTGTTCCTGAGAAAATACTACTTGCCCATGATCCCATGTCGCGCAGCCTTGATAACACTTGACACACTGCGAGAATAATCCTCTGCTGCTGATTCATCTGCAATTCCTGCTTAGTCGTGATCCTCCTGGACTTCCTAAATTGTCATAAAGAGGGTGGGAAGGCTTCAGGTACCGCGTGAATGATGGTTTTGGCAGTGAATGATAAGATAAGAGGTAGATGAGTGAGGATAGGGGACTGAGTGAGATCCAGGAGCGAGGTATGGCAAGATAGATAGCTGAGGCGAAGACTTGTGGGTCCATAGCCACAACAACGATGACAAAGCCTTTGACATAATGGGAGATGTAGCTGATGCGTCCATAAACGGGCCGTTCTTGAAATGATGGGCCATAGATGCGATCAAACGCGAGCCGATGACCGATGCGAATAGTAGATTGATCGCTTTGTTGTATCACTAGCCAAGGGACAAACGGATGGTAGATGTTAAGGAGCATGTCGATAGTGTAAATGATAGACAACATAGTGGAAGACATTGAGGATATGATGAGCGATGAGGATGTTATCGTTGAACGAATGATTTGTTGACCAGGAACGCGATTCAGGGCCGCTTCCAAAATAGGTAAGCAAATTCAAAGTCCGCTTATTTTCATGATGGCGACTTTTAAGCTTTCTTCTCACGCTACCAATCAGTATTGGTGCGCGACACTGTGACAAGGATTAAACTGGATCAAAGTGGTTTTTTTTTTCTGCTGCTGAATGAGCTCTAAGAGATCAGTTCCAAATAACTTTGAGAACTGATTTTGGATGAATGTTGCTCATTTCAGATCCAAAGGAGGAGGATGAGATTTGTCATGAGTGTAAGGGAAGTCATTGTGAAGGGTATCAGCCAAGAGCCAGAAACATTCTGGAATGCCTGGACAGACAGATCAACAGTTAATTTGGATGGTTGACAAGTGATGCTTTAAAAGCATCAACATTGATAGGTGTAATTATCTGAAATAGATCAGGATTATTAGGGATAATTTTATGAATAATAAGATTCAGAGTTTTGGAAAGTTCAAAGAGGAGGATGGGGAAGGGGGGAGCATACTCAGACCGCTCAGCAGTGGTATGCACAATGTTACAGCAACTAGAAGCTTGCACTTGTGTTTGGTGCTGGGCAGTCTAGACCAAATAACTAGAGGCTTCAAGTACATGTGCAATCATTATCCCCTTACTTAGACTGAGGGTGAGTTTGTTGAGCAAGCTAGTAGATGTAGGAAATACAAACTGTACACTGTATATTCTGATTTACAAATTTCTCCATTTTGTTAGGGAATGACCAGCCACATAACCAGTTCACCAAAAGGGTGCAATGTCAAGCTTGGCTTGACACCTGGCTGGTGGTATATAAGCAGTTCAATGACATCCCCTGACACATTTCTTCTGTTTCTTACAATTTTCTTATTCTCTTATATTCTTTTGTCTACTTACTTGTGATTGTAACTAACCATTTTCATCACATTACATGAAGCTGTTACTCTTGGGTATTCATCTGTATTCATTCATACCCTCGAGTATATATTTCCTTCATCTTTTGTACTTAGTACCTCAGTCCTTTATTTCAAAACTGAGGTTAGTAATTCTTGCTTTTACTATTCAACTTTAGTATTACAGCTGAATGCAAAAACCTAGGAACCCCTCAAAAATCAGTTCATGTGCCTCTGTTTGTACAAACAACCGCTTTTGGTAGCTTGAATGTACATTGTCTCCAAGCATCAATGACACATGTTGTTGAGTTAGGGCACTAGAACCCACTGCTGGTACTGGGTGGTGTTTCCCTTAGAAAAACTTACTTTTAGACATGTTTTGTCATTTCCAAATAATTTTTCTCATGAAAACACAACAAGTATTTCTGAAGGAAAAATTCTAAAAATACATCAGGTGTTTCTCATGTGTTTCCCAAAGATAAATCTTTTTTTAAAAAAAGGTTTTCCTTTCAGAAACAGCAGGGAAACACCTATTTCACCAGTGATTGGTGAAATAGGTGTTTCCCTGCTGTTTCTGAAAGGAAAACCTTTTTTTAAAAAAAGATTTATCTTTGGGAAACACATGAGAAACACCTGATGTATTTTTAGAATTTTTCCTTCAGAAATACTTGTTGTGTTTTCATGAGAAAAATTATTTGGAAATGACAAAACATGTCTAAAAATAAGTTTCCTAAGGGAAACACCACCCAGTGCTAGCAGTGACCTGTCAACTGCCCCAAGCTCCTTCCATTGCTTGCATCCGCATCCATTGAGTTGTGTCCACTGTTGCAACCCATCCATACCAACACTATGTCATAGCCAATCCTCTAACAAGCCATTTTTTCTCTTCTGGGATATAGTGGTAGGCACCCATGGCAATTGGATTTAGAGGATGTTCAGTACTAACTATGGGGTATGCTGCCTCTCCATTATGGGTGGAGTTGTTGCTCCACAATTTCCTGATGCACTACCAAAACAGGACTTTTAGCATGGGTATGACCTGTTAGGATACTGTTAGAGGACACTATGTAGGTACCTGCATACACTTACATGCTCCATCCCACCCTCTCTATTAGTCAGATGAACAGTTATTAGTAGTTCCAATGAACATTGCTCAGTAGTTACATGTGCATCCCCAAGTAGATAGCTATCAAATTGTAAGGGGACACTCCTATGTGTCTGCCTCTAGGTGAGCTTAGTCATAGTATAAAACAATACTCACTACATTTGTATTGTCACCACTCATCCATCTCCTTCACACTCTTATCAAACAGTCCGCCTAGTATGTAGGATCTTACCCTTTCATCGTAGCTGTAGTTTCCCTTTGTCCAATGACATTGCACTCCGATGTCAACAATATTCTTGTACTTATATACATGCCTCTCCTTCTATTATGTACTAGCCCCATATAGTCATATTACTTCCCATGTTTGTAGTATATAGGCATAAGGTGGTTATCAAAGATAACCACCTTAGAATTCAACTTGGTTATGGGTCTTATACATCCCCTTACACAAATGTTCTTACAAATGTTTGATCTATTTCTATTGTATTAGTTGTTGTTGCCTGGACCCAGGGTAGTTACCTGGGTCCATCTGTATTGTATATAGAGTAGCAGGTGTCATTTACAAATGACACTTTGATATTACACTTGCTTACTGGCAATACCTTCTCCCTAAGTTAGCAAGTTGCTTGTTGACTAATTAACATCCCCTAACAGATGCCATAAATGGTTGTTTATATAAACATTGGCACATGAGCTGAAATTTTGAAGGGTTCCTAGGTTCATCAGAAAAAAATAACCTTGGCCTGGCTGGCTCTGGCTGCCCTGGCCAGCCCTGGCCAGCCCTGAACATCTTTGGCTAGGTTTAAAAATCTGAAAAAAATATAACAAATCACAGAAATATTTATAGCACCCAATTCCAAAAAAAGTACACAATTACATAAGACAGATGCTGAGATATTAAAGATATTTAAACAACTTAATATCTTTAATATCTCAGCATCTGTCTTATGTAATTGTGTACTTTTTTTGGAATTGGGTGCTATAAATATTTCTGTGATTTGTTATATTTTTTTCAGATTTTTAAACCTAGCCAAAGATGTTCAGGGCTGGCCAGGGCTAGCCAGGCCAAGGTTATTTTTTTCTGATGTTTTTGCATTTGGTGATACGTGGACTTGACATTGGCTTGGTCAAGGGATAATGTGTGTGTTGCAATCTGGGGTTTTATATGGCCTAAGCACTGAGTTGATTTATA
This sequence comes from Phlegmacium glaucopus, assembly GCA_015039465.1. Lineage (NCBI taxonomy): Eukaryota > Fungi > Basidiomycota > Agaricomycetes > Agaricales > Cortinariaceae > Phlegmacium > Phlegmacium glaucopus. The sequence continues at coordinate 1,131,920 of MU130477.1, read as the reverse complement.
GCAGAACATCTGCAGTAAATGCATGGGAAATAAGAGAGATGTGGATACAATAATGGGTAATGGATAGTAAAATACAAGTCAAGTTGATTAAAGTGCTTCCAAGTACTAAGTTCCAAAGTAGAACTTCTCTTGTGTGAAAAAAAGGGTAAAGCCAATTGTTCTTATTCCACCCTTTACATTTGTGCTTTATACTAATATTTTATAGACTAAAGGAGTTAAATGTGCAACACACTTCTGAAAGATAGAATGTAAGATAAAACAACAGCTGTCACTTTTGTAAGAGGACACTATGTAGGTGTCAGGGGACCTCCCTTCCATCCTACCCTATGCCTCCCAGCCTACGCATAACACCACCTATCACCCAATCTCACCATCGTATGACAACCCTACATTATCGCCTAGGCCTATGGCACTACCCTGTACCCTCTGTCACTATGTGACATCCCATCACGAGCTTCCTATAGAAGCATCATCCTTACCTGGTTCCCGGTTAGGTATCCACTTAGTAGTGTAGTATTACTCATGACTGATTCTTATCACTATAGAAACAAGTACATATGAGTGCACAGACCATGTATCTTTTTATAAATAGCTAAGGTGCAGATACAGGATCTGCACCTTGGTCAATAACAATGTTTACAGGGTTATCCAAGAACTGTGAGTGTAAGGGCAGCCATTCTACAGCTCATTCCCTAACAGTAGGTACATATATGTATAGTGTTTGGAAGTCTGGTCCAGTCCGGTTTTTTGGTATTTTTGGACAGGACCAGGACCGCAACTGGTTCACCTAGCTTCTAAAAGGTCAAAAGACCAGACTGGACCAATTAGGACCGGTCCACATCGGTTTTTTGCAGTCCTGGACCAGTCCTGGTCCAAGACTGTCCAGGACCAGACTTTTGACAAATACCGGTCATATTTTCATATATAACATCAAACAAATATGTAGATGTGATCTATACCTTTAGAATAAGCTCAAGAACGTTAAATTCCGTTGGGAATTGACAATTTTATGGTGATATTATTGGTTTCCTACTATTTTGTGTACATTTTTACTGTTTTATCTTTTTCTCAGTGAATATTTGACCAATAAATACGGTCTTTATCTCGTTCGAAAGGGAAAAATAAGGGCTACAAAACTACCGGTCTTTCGAGACCGATCTTTTGCAGTCTGGTCCGGTCTTTTGCAGTCTGGTCCGGTCTTTTTCCAGTCTTTTTCCAGTCCTGCAACTGGACTTCCAAACACTATATATGTATGCCTGCAGACTCCATCCCCCCTCCTATAGTATTGTACACAAACTGTATTGCACATGGACTAATGAGATTACCACTCACCATCCTTTGCTTAGTAACCATACACACATTGTGACTCTGAGTAGATGCTTATCACATGTTCCTCATGAACATGCCTTCTATATTTACATTTACATACACAATGGCTATCAGGGCTTAGGGTAGTTACCTAGGTCCTCATGTCTATAAGGTAGCAGGTGTTGTCCTACAATGAACACCTTGTTATAAACTTGGTTACTGGTGATAACATCTTCTCTAAGTCAACAGCTGTCTTGGTTTAACCTTGGCAGTAGTTGATGTCCCCTAACAGCTGTCAAATAACAATGAAATGTAAAACTGATAAAACAAAGTGGAGTAAAATAGCATAGCTGCAATAAATGAAATCCCGTGTGCTGTCAGAACTATAAGGCACAGTAAGATCTGGTAACAGATCATTAAACAAGAGTAAAGAAAAAAAAAGACAATAAGAAACCAAGAGAAAATAAAATAAGACACATAAAGTGATAATACTGAGCATAACATGTTCCACATAGATGTTCAAATTTATAACCTGATGTCAGACCTGTGATGCAACATGTGACCACACATGTGACAGCCATTAGAAGCATGGCATTTGAACTCTATGGGAGTTATTTGCATAAGTAAGTATATGAGTAAAATGAAGAAAGACTAGAAAAGAGCATTAAGTAAGACTGAAACAGAAGAAAATATGAATATGCGCAAGTAGAATTTGGTAATGTTCATCATCAGCTGTAACAATCAATAGTTGTACATCATTCAATAGTAGATCATAGGTAGATCATAATAGATTAAGACTATACATGTACAATAGGTCTAAACTAAGGGATCAGTAACTATGGGTATGGCTCTTATATACTGAAGGTATGAGTCACAACAAGGTTGATGGTCCATGAGCACATAACAAGTTAGAAAGGGCAAAGGGCAAAGCTAAGTATAGTACAGGTTCAGACAAAGAGGTGAAGGATAGGGATAAAGGAGTGGATGGTAAAGGGAAAAGAATAGGGAGTCCAGTGAATGTTCCAGCCATTCAAAACATTATCCCATTGCTACCCTGAGAGTCATCCTCAACCTGTTCTTCATTCTTGTGGAAGACCTTGGTATCTTTGTCTTCGGTCAGTGACAAGACTTTAACTTTGTAGTTAGCAAGCTCAATGGTGCAGTTGAAGCCTAGGCAAGAGGTGGCAGTGAAAATGGCCTTCCATTCATTAGTGGTAGATGGTTTGACTGCATCTGAAAGAGGAGGCTGCACTGAGCCTGAGTGAGTTCATGCTGCATCAATTTGAATCTGTCATAGGGGAAGCCTGGGTCTATTGTGTCTATCCTGCCCTTCCTTGGTGATGCTTCCCACTTCTCTTTCCATTCTCTCCTGAGGATAACCATCATCTGTTCCTTATCAGCTCTGCATTTAGCAGTAGTCGTCATCTGAGTAGCTTTGGGAGGTGAGAAGCTGGCAAGGTAGCCCTGCTGACTGCTGATTATGCCTTGCTTTCCACTCACTCATTACCAATTACATTGCTGTGGGTGGCTATCCACCTGACCTTGACTCTGTGGGTGGTGAGCTCTGGCAGTGCTCTCCCAATGACCTGCTCAGCAATTTTGATGAATTTGTCAGTGAGGTAAGATCCAGTTTTCACTCTTTGGGCTCCAATCAACTGTATGAATGATTGGCTGTCTGTATACAGAGTGATCATGCAGTCACTCAGCTGATTTTCTCCTTTAAGGAGCCAGAGCACCAGAATACATCCCACCACCTCAGCATCCATTGTCAAGTATTTGCTGTCCCTACCCAGCCTGTAGTGAAGAATTTGAGCCTGATTATCTTACCTCCTGGAATAGTGGGGTTTATTAGGGTGACCAAATTGCCATTGACTTGGTTCCCTTTACAACTTCATTTTCTTTCTGCTTTTTCTTATTCTTTGTACATTGCACTTCCTTGGTGGCATTCATAATAATTGGGCAGGCCAACCTTCCCAACATTGATTAAGGTATTGCATTGGGGGCAGAGCACATATCTATTGTCACCAAGTGTAAGATTATCAGAATTCTAGAAACAGAATAATTATAACCAAAAAAAAATAATGAGTAAGTCCATATCTCCAGGAGTGTTATAAACTCTCTTTTTCTTTTTCTTAACTCCATCTCCAACAACAAACACACCTTTTTCATCTCTGATATATGAACATTTCATCTCCATCTCATTGTTTCATCTACATGCAACTTCCATATGTTCTCCTCATTCTTTTCACAACCATGTTTATCTTTACTTTTCTTCATGTTTTGGATGCAGATACCTTGCATTTACCTCATGCATTTCATTTACTGTTTTAGCTTAGTTTACCATTGATGTACTCTAGCTAGTTCTTGAGAATCTTATAGATACTCCTACTTTCCCAAACCTTTAGAGACAATACCAGAGTAATTCTCTGGCACTCTTTGAGGCTCATATTTGTCTCATTCAATATTCTCTTGAGTCAACCGTCTTGAGTTAGATGTTTATCCCATCTAAACTCTTCAAAGTTGTAACAAGGAGACTCTTCATCAGAATTTTGCATGTGTTAGTAGAAATGATGTTTGAGATTTCAAGCAGGAATATGATGATTTAAATTCATCTATTGTACTGTTTCTGTGGATGGGCCACCTTCACAAACACAATTGTTGGCCACTGAATGTCTAAATATGGAACCCATTTTGGGCATGGGCTTGATGTGGGACTTGTTCAACCAAAATCAGGCTGGGATCTTTTTTTTTCAAGGTCCATCAGGCTGGACTAACTGATACATGTGATATCTCAGACTATATTACTGTCACCCCCTCAGCACCTATCCAGTTGCCAATGCCTAACAGGAGGCCAATATATGCCCAAAGTTGCCTAATTGCCAGTAAAGCACTGCCACAGGAGCCTGGAGAATTTGCCAGGTCCATTCATACACTACAATGTATAATTCCTATTTAGGTAGTGTTTATATAATCTTCTGTGGAGTCCAGAGAAGCCAAATCATACACTATACTGTATGCTCTCTCTACACTGTATCATATGCTACAATGAATTCCCTACCTGACCAAGCAGCTTCTTGCTCATGTCCATAAGTTGGACTTCCAGCTGCTCTGCCTCATTCAACCTTCCTTGAGTCCTATATGTATTTGCTAGATTTCCCATACTGGTGAGGGTGTCTGGATGTTCTGCACCAAGCAGTTTCATGCTCATGTCCATAATTTGAACCCCTAGTTGCTCTGCTTCATTCCACCTTCCCTGAGCTGAGTATGTGCCTGCTAAATTTTCCATACTCATGAGGGTGTCTGGATGTCCTGCACCAAGCAGCTTCATCCTCAGATCCATAACTTGAACTTCCAGCTGCTCTGCCTCACTCAACCTTCCCTGACCTGAGTATGTGCCTGCTAAATTTGCCATACTCATCAGGGTGTCTGGATGTTCTGCACCTAGCAGCTTCTTGCTCATGTCCATAAGTTGAACTTCCAGCTGCTCTGCCTCATTCAACCTTCCCTGGGCCCTATATATATTTGCTAGATTTCCCATACTGGTGAGGGTGTCTGGATGTTCTGCACCAAGCAGCTTCATCATCATGTCCATAACTTGAACCCCCAGCTGCTCTGCCTCATTCAACCTTCCCTGAGTCCTATATGTATATGCCAGATTTCCCATACTGGTGATGGTTTCTGGATGTTCTGCACCAAGCAGCTTCATGCTCATGTCCATAACTTGAGCCCCTAGCTGCTCTGCCTCATTCCACCTTCCCTGACCTGAGTATATGCCTGCCAAATTTGCCATACTAATGAGGGTGTCTAGATGTTCTGCACCAAGCAGCTTCATCCTCAGGTCCATAACCTGAACTTGCAGCTGCTCTGCCTCATTCCACCTTCCCTGATCTGAGTATGTGCTTGCTAGGTTTGCCATACTTGTGAGGGTGTATGGATGTTCTGCACCAAAGAATGTCTTCCTCATCTCCACAACTTGAACCTGCAGCTTCTCTGCATTGTTCCAGTCTCCATTCTCCCCCATTACTAGTGAAAATTTGCTCCATTTATCATCATAGTACTGCTCAATAAATCCTATCTGCCTGCCATATAACTCATTTGCTTTAATATGTGGAAAAATCAACCGTCGTAGTGCATAATCATGGCTTTCAAATCTCCATGGAATTGCACAGGACAAGATAATGCTTCCCATCTGACACATTCTTTCCTGCTCAGATTTTGACATTCTCTCCTGACTCCAGTAATGCACCAGGGGATGAACAGAAAACACTTTAGATGATTGTCCTCTTTTCATCAAGGAGAATGAGAGAAGGACACTAATTCCTTGTCCAAAGATGAATTCATCCCAGTGACCATCATTTTTTAAGCCAAGCAGAGTGTGATCCAGTAAAGTGACTGCCTGAGGTAACATTTTGGCTATGTTCTCATCAACAACATATTTCATGGCCTCCTCAGCAGCAGACTGGAATATGTCTTTAGAAATATTGCTATGGTGATAGAAAGCACATATTTGCAAAATTAGGATTGCAACCTGGGCTGCTTGTGCATCCCCAGTGGTAGATTGTCCACCAGCTCTCTTTTCTATTTCTTTAAAAGAAAGATCCCAAGTTCCATACACTGTTTGATTATAATCTGATGCTCCTTTGAATATAGCATCTGACATAAGAGTCTGACGATGTAGGGACAATTGGGTCAGATATTCATTGATATCACATTTCCCAGCATCAATATATGCACCAGCATGATCAACAGCAAGAGGAATGCAACCAAGCTCAGTCACAATGCTTTTGGCAGCTTCTAGATGCTCAGGTGAAGCATCCAAATAGCTAGCCTTGAGAAGTAGAGTTATAGCATCTGACTCCTTCATTTCATTGATCTCAATCACATTCTGAAATCCTATGACCCTTCCTGTGGATCTGTTTCGACTAGTAATCAGAATATTACCTCTGTTACCTGGGGGAATGAACTTGGCCACCACCTCTGGAGAAGGATCACCAGCATTATCAAACACAATCAACCAGTCCTCTTGAATACAAGATATCCACTGGAGGACAGACTCAACTGAGGCATCCACACCAGAAGCTTGTGCAGCAGGAATGCTGGATATACCCTTGAGGGACATTGTAATGCTCTCATAAGAGGAGGCATCAACCCAGAACACATATGAAAAACTAGAGCAAGAAATAAATCCAGTGTTGTGAATGGTAATATGAAAACACTTACCTGCCAGACATTTCTTCTGTGAACCTAAGACAGATCTGGGTCTTTCCCATCCCTCCCATTCCCCAGAGGAGACAGGAGCGCCTTGACAAAAGTCTATTATTAGCACAAGTAACAAAAATCTTCCCAAGCTTGTCAAGTTCATCTTTCCGTCCAGTAAAGAATAGACTGGAGAGTGGTTTCTGAGGTACAGGAATCTTGGCAGAGAAATTATTGACAATATGGTACTGGCAGACAAATTATTGCTAAATCATTGACAGTCTGCAAGAATGACCTACAAAAGTACCACCTGTGATGAACACAGTCCGGGCATTCTCAAAGGGAGTCAGAAGATACAAGCCAGATTCCTGAGTCTGCTGATCACCAGCAAAAGCCGAGACCACACTGTGTGAGCAACTCACCAAGGGATTTTGTCCCAATTCCGTGGATCCCAAGTTGGCTCGCATTATGACACCAGGTGAAGAGGGTGAATTTCCTTCCGGATGGACTACGGGAGCAACCACCAAAGCGGAACTTGAAGGGGAGACTTGGAATTCATGGGTAGCCTGATCGACGATGATAATTGAGTAATGGATGTGATGGGCTAAGTTGAACACTCACATTGACGCCAGTGGCTGGAATGCTTACAGGAGCAAGATCATTGATCGCCAAAGTGGAAACCGAAGTAGAGACTGGGAGGTCATGGGCAGTCTGATCAATGACAACGGTCAAATATTTAAGGATGCAATGGGTGAAGTTAAATACTCACAGTATCAACAGCGACTTGAGTAGCTTGTGCGCTTGCAGTCGCAGCACTAGCGGGAACGGATAGCATGGGATCAACGGTGCTTGTTTTAATGGTCGATATCGAAGTTGTTGGTTCAGAGCGTGAACCCAGAACATCATTGATGGTCAGAGATGAATATCTTGATTTCTTGGACTTGAAAAGTTTCTTAAAAATGCGCTTCATGTCTTTGAGCAATGAGCTATGGTGATTGATGAAGGTGATGAGAGTCAGAAAGAAAGATGCTCTCGATTACATAAACAACCGACCCACTTTAAGTTGTTATTTCCCCCCAAAACTCCAGGACGAGCTCACTGGCGCACATCGCAAGCGAGTGGATGCAGAGCAGTTATCACAACTTGCTGAAAATCGCCTTGTTGACTGATGCATAAGAACAACTGGAAATGGTTGTGTTAGATATGGAAGTTACGGGAGAGAGCAGAGAGGTGACTGGGGAGTTGAAAGAACTTGAGGAGAAATTGTCTGTTGCATGAAACAAAACGAACGACTCATTGATCTCAAGGTATGGAGTTGCTTGTACCGATCGTTATTCCACCATCTAACTTTTTTTGGATGTCAGGTTGCGAGCCACGACTCAAGAAACGGATTAAGAACATCGCAAACGGATGTCCAATATGCTGAGAAACCTGAAGGTCTGCTTGCCTTCTCTCCTGATTCATTGAAGGTGTGAACTGACGCCTTGCATCATCAATAGCATCTTACGAAGAGACTCTTATTCAACTTGCCAATGCCGACTTCGAATCGAATGACTGAAGGACTAACCAGATGATGTACTTTGTCCCGAAGACATGGTCATACGATTGATGGAATGCAACTTCATGCCTGGCAAGGTATATATTTCGTTCCTAGCCTCCCTATTTCTTCCATGTTATTTTTTCGTATAGAATACCGAAGAAATGTGAATTATCAGTGAAGATCTTGAAGCTCTCACCAAACTCCGACGAGAACCATGTAGAAAGAGAGAAACAACACGAAGTTGATAGCGTTAATCCTGTGTCATTGCTCAAAGCTTAACCATTGTCGCCAGAACAGACTTCTTGGACGACATTGTCGAGAACTCGTTATGCAGCCACAGATGTACGTTCTCTTCTACCTCAGCCACTTTACCTGTCAATGTTAATTACCACTTTCCTCATTAATGAACAGCGAACTTGACAATTCCATATACACGCTCCGACTGCCCAAACTGAGTTGGCTTCAGCAGCATCTCAAACTGCTGCTTTGATGTCTCCCGGTCCCAAGCTACACACTCCTCCGCCATGAATGATCGGGCGCCCCGCGAAATACTGATTAAGCTGAGCTAGAGCTGCTAATCGTAGTCCAGGTTCGTGTGCCTCGCTTTTTTTTAGAAAAAATTATTAGGCTTTCAACATCTCGTGTCCTGATGCCTTATCTACTATAGCTCATACCTGCTGCCGCAGTGGAATTATATAACAAGTTGAAACCATGGACACCAATCTCTCTCACAATGTTGAAGCTTTCAGAACAATTTATCCAAGATAGTTTCCGCAGCTACCTCAGATCATCGTTGACTCAAGCAAAAGCAGACCATCTCCAGTCTCCATGATGTTGAAACATGGCGACCTTAGAATAACCGGTACTTCTTAAAGTCTCCTTTTCTCTATCTAACATAATTAATGCTATTATTATCTTCTTCAAAGGTCCTGCGTTATGTTTATAATTTCCAGCATTATATTGGACCACAAATCCAGCTTCCAAGTTGAAACGATGTTCTTTAATTCGGGGGGCGAATAATAGGAGGAGGGGGGGGAAAGCGCAAGAACAAAATGGTTCAAATTTGGGTTCAAAAATATTTTATCCTAAATGCTCTCTACTTACACGAACCTGGAGCCTCAAAGTAATTTTCTCCAAACTACCCTCAAAGGTGAAGAACCTCGACATGCCACTGGTTTATTTAACAATAAGCGGGAGGCTTCTGACCCTATGTATAGTCGTACGTGGTTGAATGGTAAAGGCAAAGACAAGAAAGGGAATTCAAGACGGGTTCTCATTATCTACGGATTTTATCGCTACTCATCCACTCATCTTCTCATCTTCTAGCTTTCTAAGCCCTATATATTTCTGGACTCTGCCTGGCATCGTCTCGTGTAGTAAACTTTCTTTCAGTCTCTCTCTTGAGCTTTTCTACGCCAAATTTACACTTTCAAACCTCAAAAAAAGGCCTCGTGTTCATATTCTAGACGTTGATTCCACCCGTTATGGAATCGTCAGCTATCGTCACTGTTCTTGGAATACTTATCTCGTATGTCTGACTCTTATCTTGCGCCGTCCGTCGTTCGTCTGGGCGCAGCAAGCGTTTGGCGATGGTATATGGTGAGTAGTTGTCTCTTTGCTCCATTATTCAACTAAAAGAGCTTTATCACATAGCTAATTCATGCTACTTCATCCATTCTTCTCCTGAAAATTTCTGAACAATAATTCGAAAAATTCGCCGTTGCCCTCGCATATATTCAAGCTCAAGGACTGCTTCAAATACTTCTTCCCTCTTTGCATACCAAACACTGTATTATTCGTGTAGTCGTTTCCGAGTCCTTGTTTTCTGAGTGACAGCTTTGCTTGGCTTTGGTATGTCTTCCGTGCTTTCTTAACTTTCTCCGCATTGATTTCTCTTTAGTGCGACGTTTATGTTGTATTAAATGGAACATAACCGAACTCACCCGAACTTTCTGGCATCTGCCACGTAACTGTCTACTTACATGTTGATTTCATTCGCGTTTCTTGCCTAATTAATTCTGCAATTAATGTTAAACGTTAAACGTTAAACGGTCAATAGTTCGTTCAAATTATTCCGCCCTTGAATGCTGAATAATAATTAACAAAGGTATAAAAGGTTAGCATGGCGCGCATTCTTCTCTGGTATTTTTATAATATTATATATGGACTCAGAAAAGTATCTAACAAACTTAAAGTCAAACTATTCATGGTGAACAATCTTAAGCTCCCTCCTCCGTAGGCGTTGCGAACAAGGATGTCATTATCCAGGAATCAATCAATGCTACATAAGCATCGAGAACACCTCTGTATACAATTTTTTCCCTTTATTTCAAAGTAAAGGTAAAAAGAATTACCTTGGGTGGAATCTCAAAGGGAAAAAAATGTATAATCTACAAATAATTTGCGGAGGGTACCAAAACAATGACAGGAACATTTATAACATTAGAAAAAGGGGCTGACTCCTGTTTAAACTCTCGTAGCTTTCTTCGCAAGCTTATCGGCCCTGTAATTATAAGCTCGTGGAATATGCCAAAATCCAACCGCGATGCGCTTCTGCTCCAAAGTCGTGGCGTATTCGTCCAGTTTCATAAACAAGTCAAGGTTTGAAGGGCGTTTACCATCTGTTCTACGCCACCCTCTGCTCTATAAACAATTCAATTAGTATTGGATATGATGGAGGTTTGAACTGAACGACAAAAACTTACTCGCCACTCGGGAAACCATTCCGTGATTCCTTTCACCACATACTCTGAATCAGTGACGACGATATATGTAGCATCATAGTCTTCTTTGGCACTTCGGCAAACCTTCGAACTGCTATGGTTTACTAGATCGTACAACTTCAAGCCTTCGATGGCCGCCAGCAACTCGGCACGTTGACTAGTTCGCCGAGCAGAGTCTAGAGTGTCATCAACGGTAATACTCCAGGAAAATGAGTCACCGCCGATGACAATTCCGAGTCCAGCCTTAGCATTTCCCCGACCGTTGTTAGAACAAGCGCCATCGGTGAAGACGAGTGGAAGGCGCTTGCAAACGCGTTTTTCTGGTTTGTATATATTTCCGCCATGTTGACAACATGCGGCGAAGAATCTAGTGCAGTTAGGACATTGAACGATAAGATCATTGAGTTCCAAAGCTGAGAGCGTCGGGCAAAAAGAAAATTTGCGCTGTTTGATGTTTGGATGATCCATGTCTGTGAATAATAATATCGCACCACGCCTATATTAAAAATAGTTGTGTGGCTTCGGCGCGTCTCGCAAGAATGGATGAAATAGAATAATATATTTCGTAGCTGTACTTTAGTTTATATACCTATGTGCCACTGATGTGGCACCATTGTACTACGAAATGAGTAACTGCGGTTTAACAGTGACAACTAATGGTGACAACAAGTAAAGAAAAGCGAGACAAAGGTACTACAGTAGAAGTTCTCATACTGCATAGCCTCGGGACCGGCCATTGGGTTATGCATTAATAGATTTATGCAGGACGAAAAGTGTCACAAATTGCGACATATGTGACCCTCTGACCAATTGGCGACAGCGTTACTCTTTTTCGTTTGGTTTTCGTAAAATAACTGGGTCAACAACGTTTGAGTAGAGCTAATAAGATTTTCATGCAACAACTGGGCTATGTTAAGGAGAAGCTCTCACCTCCTGATACCTGGCACAAACTTTTTCGAGCCTTTCACAGAGCTTCATGAGTTCACGTCGCGAGGGCAAATCATCGACATCATCATACTCCGAGTCCGAATCATCAAGTTTGATGACTTCACCACAGGCAACTATGCATGATAGTATTCTTTTTAACAGAGCCTTAGGCTTTCGTATGTAAGGTTTTGCTTTTGCGCGAGCCTGTTTACGGGTGGGTTCAGGACCAGCAGATATTTCCATCGACTTTGTATCCATAGTGTTCGCTCGACTTTTTATGAGGAAAATTCTGTCATTCCACCCTTAGTACCATACCCTGTTAAGTTAAGCATTATTCTAATAAATTGCAAGCAGCTGGTGGCGTTCCCGACCCTATGTCGTCGCCATTCATCAGTACAAACAAAATTCCCACCTACTCCGATAATGCATATTGGGGTCCCCAGGCCTATGCATTATGCATTATGCAATATGCACCCCATTTCCCTGCGTCCCATGGTGGTTCCGACGCCAGACCTATGCATTAATAGATTTATGCATCATGACGTTATGCATTATGAAAACTTCTACTGTAATGCAATAAGGGAAATGTGGCCTGGCCACTTAAGTACAGACTCCGGAGCTTGTCGTTTGTTATTCTAACACTCACGCTATCCTCTGTCTTTTCATGTCTATCAAAGTTGGATGAGATCACTATTGGGCCTTGGCACGGGAGATGCAGCTAGATGCTAGATCACCTGCATTGGCTTGGATGGGTATGATGGGCCGCGATATTGAGTTCGTTATAGGTGGGGCCTCTTTCACTGGTATCACGATGATATTTTTTCCGATGGCCCAAAGTTCGCGGGGGCACCCCTGTGTGATTTCATTATCATGTAGCTTGTTTATGCATTTATCTAGTATGTACGCCTATACCTGTATGTATCCTTATGTATCGCCACAAATAACTACACTTTCTTTTCCCTTTGACCGAAGATTCCAGTACCCACCCGCACTATATCACTCCCAGATTTCAAAGCCGCCTCGAAGTCACTTGACATACCCATGCTCAGAAGTAAGCGTCCTGATTGCTCTTCTCCCCACTTATTACCCCCTTCGCCGTAGGTGCTGGTTAGATGCTGGACTAGAAGTTCTCCTGTCTCCTTGAGCCTTTCAAAATCTGCATTTTTCTCCGTCTCTGATGCGGACAGGGAGAGTTCTAAAGCTCCGATGGTCATCAAGCCTTCTAAACGAAGTTTGGGACATTGCGTCAAGATATGTTGGGCCAAAATAACGAGCTCTGAGTTTTCAAGATCCGACATCGATGGGGTGAGTGGGGGAAGACCTGATTTTGTATCCTCTCCAGAGGTGTTTACTTGCAGAAGGACTCTTAGGGGGGATATACGATCTGAAGGGAGAGCTTTGTTGAGAGCTGAAGCTGCTTTAACGGATCCCAAGGTTTGGATACTAAAGAGATTGGGAATAGCTGGATATATTTGTTGGCGTAAACCTTTTAGTAAGTAAGATGTTGAAACTGGGCTGGCACGTACATGCAAGCGTTTTAGCTTTATTCGACTGTAACGTCCCTATAAAATGCCAACGAATATCTGCAGGAAGCTGTTTAACATCGTCAATTTGGGGAAAACACTTCATTTTGAAATGCCTAAGGGAATGTTGCACTCACTTTCTGAGCCTTTTCCTCCAACTCCTGCACATAATTTTCCCCAAAGTCTAATTGTCCGGCGTTGTAACATGCAAGGATATTTGATGCTGGCTTTAATTTCGAGACAGCCACAAGCGTAGGCGATGTTGTAGGTAGAGACGACGCCTCCACGCGCGATCTGATCTCCGCCAGCGATGCAAGAAGTTCAGTCGTTCTTTCTTGTGAGGCGTTTTCAGTTGTCGCTGGTCCTGACATTTTGGTAGAATAAAAGTTAGTTTTATGATGTGATATGATTAGCTTATTCCACGAATGCAATGCGAGATTGAATATAGGATTTGGGCTCAACTTGAGTTTCATGGTTCCCATTCTGCCATACGTTTTTACATAATCTTATCAGATACAGCTCGCTTTTGCATGGCAAATATTACCCCTTCTATAATTTAGATATACTTTTAGGAAGATGTATAGACCATAAGTATGTCTGTCCGAAATGTAGTTGTTGGATGGTGAGAGTCAATCTCAAAAGGATCTTTGTACACCCAGTAATTCGAATTCGACCCCACAACTCACCAAACCTGCATTGTTCACGAAGTGTTACACATGTCCAGTTGCATTGGGATAAATCTGTCCACCCGAAATTTTATTCAGTAGTGATGGTCGAGAATGGTAGATGAAAATCAGTTTCGGCGTACTTGGTTTACTGTAGCCGTCGAGTCCTCAGTCACGGTTGCGAAAACCTCATGTGATTATCGCTATTATTCATCATTCTTTTTATCTCCTGATATCCTGGACATCACTCGATTTTTACTAATACACCTGGGCCAAGTATAAGTAGTATGGGTGATGAGTGAGCACAGGGGTAATATGAAATAGCCTCGGCAGAGGTAGGTAGAGCTAGGATGTAAGGGTATAATGTGAGTATGGATAATGAGAGATAATCAGGCCTGCACAGCTGCAGGACTTAAGAACGAGTGTAATGGGAATGACAAAGGAGTGTGACAGTAAAAAAAAAAGGTGCTAAACGTTACAAAAACTTACATGTACTCTGGTGTCATCACTCTCGTTCCATGTCATTTTCATCCTGTTTCAGTCTATGTATATCGATTTTCTTTCCTTTTATTATTATTATTTCATTTTGTTTACTTTGTCTCATCTTCTAATCATATAAATACGCCGACTGACTTGGGTGAATCTTAATCCTCTTCGTGTAATACTACGACCACTAGTTACTCCAGAAACCCAAACGTTTCTCAGATCAGAATTATGCCTCATCTTTTCCCCTCTTTTCCCTACATCGAAGATTGTTCGAAGCGTATCAGAGTATACGTCGATGGTGTTTGCATCATAGACACCAAAAAAGCCAAACTTGTGTAAGTCAAAATTCCTTTCAATGATTAACTGAAATCCCCCCATTTGTTCGGAGTTGCTTAATCTTATTACCGCACAAAACTAGGTATGAAAACTCTTACAATTTTTTTATCCCAATATTCCCAAGTATTGATTCATTCCTCAATTTTTCCCCCCACCAAGTTGGCTCCATCCTTATTACCCGACCTACTATTTCTCCGACTTGAAATTCGATTCTCCAGACATCACCGTCAGCCCCCCCGAAGCGGATGATGCCAACAATTGTTTGAAATACAGCATCCATGTGCGTCAAGCTAAACCCAGAACTCTGACTTTACACACCACGGGCAAATTGGCGAATTTATCTACAATCAAATTCTCAACGATGGATACTTGGTTTGAAGAAGAAGAACAGATATTTATTCATCCCAAGGATCCTTACAAGGTATGAATATATATATATAAATGGCTTTTCGACCGTTACTCTAACGGGTGGGAATGATTTTCTCCAGCGCATTGATATCTTACAATCATCGCGCCAAGTACGAGTTGAGGTGAAAGGCGTCGTGTTAGCCGAATCTAGCAGCCCTCGTTTGTTGTTCGAGACAGGTCTCCCTGTAAGGATCTATATCCCGAAAACAGATTGTAGAATGGATCTCTGGGTGCCTTCGGACTCGACATCGGAATGCCCCTACAAGGTAAGCCAACCAACCAGCAACAGAACGTTCTGTGTCAATCTAAATGGAATCATAATCTAGGGAGAGGCCCACTACTATGACGTCCTTTTACCGTCCGGAGAAAAAGTCAAGGACATTATTTGGTGGTATCCCAACACCACTTTAGAATGCGCACCCATTCGAGGTTTTGTCGCTTTCTATGACGAGAAAGTAGACGTTTGGGTCGATGGAGAAAAACAAGAACGTCCCGTCACACATTTCTCCTAAAGGAACAACACCTCGAGATTAAATAGGTTGCGGCTGTAATTTTTTTTCGCCTTTTTCTTCTATCTTGATGTAATTGTATATCGATTTTATCTACTATGAATCCCACTGGTTTACTTGAACATAAGGTAGTAAGTGCTATGAGCAGTGGTTACACCTTCAAGAGCTCGGGTAAGACAATATTTTCCCAGAAATCCGACGAGCCAGTCCATCTGCCCAGATGTTACAAATTGAAAGTTTGAATTCCTGATAACACATAGATTGAATGATACAGTAATAAAAACAATGTTATATACAAAATACTACGACATCCTTCAAGGCTAGAAATACAAGAGTAGATAATAAATAAAAGGCTTGGAGAAAAAGAATGTTACAAAAAAAAAGGTGGGAATGACGAGACGGTTGGTTCCTATATTACAAAATAATCAAGCAGCAAAAAAGAAAGGAGCAGTTAGATCCCATGATATGAACAGGGGAAAAAAAAACAACTCCAAGGTGATAACGTAACTCTTTCAGGAATACACCCTTTTAGAACGTTCCTGATTACCATCCCCATCATCTTCCCGATACCTTTTATTTCCGCGATTCCACGAACCACTATCACGGCGCTGCATCGGGCCACTTTGAAGGAAATAAACATCAATAGAAGGTCTTTTGAGCATCCGTCGTCTCCTTGAAGGTTCGGAAGAAGAGTTTCCAACATTTGGACTTGACGGATTGGAATGTACAAGGGAATCGATCGTCATTACTGGCACACTGCCTCCTCCAGGTGTATCGACAGAAGGGTTGATGATAGGTTTCTTTTTATACTGAGATATGGTAAGGCTATTCAATGAAGCGAGGTATAAGGTAGAGTTGTGCTTACGGTTTCAAGTTCGGGTTTGCCTCTCCATCTGGCGATAGCTTCACAGAAACGGACGGCGGATCGTTCGACTGGCTCGGCGGGGTATTGCCATGCAAGATCTTCCATGTGAGTTGAGCAATCGGGAGTGGAAGCTGGGATGTCGTAGAACTAAGAAGCGCCAATACACATGAGCAAAGGAAACAAAAGAAAAAGCAATCTGTCTAGAAACTTACTCTGCTTAAACGTTCGAGCATTTCGGCTTCATACTCTTCCTCTTCCTTCCCTTTTTGCGATAAACCTCCGTCTCGGAGAGCGGGAAATAGGACTTTAATAGCATCAACAAGATTGGGCAACTCATCGGGATCCAGGTCTGCGAAATCATTCTCGTCCTCTTCCTCCGCGTCCTCCTTATCATCAGCCCTCTTTCCCGCATTGACATTTAACCCGAGTCCTACCAATAACAGGCACTGGATGGCCTGCAAACCACTCCAGCCAGCGGTGAGATAGCCTTCAAGCACTGCTCGAGTGAGAAGACCGGCGAGTAGCATATACCATTCCAATGAAGGACGCAAGGCATTTTCGTACATCCGTTTCTGCAACTGAAGTCTGGGAGTCACAGGAGAAGGTGGGGCACCAGCGTTCCAGTTTGCAGGCTCATTTCTACCCGGTGTACTAGGGTTGACCCCAGGCCCAAGACTACCCTCTCTGTCCTTATCTCTCCCATTGTCACCAACCTCCTCTTCCTCTCCTCTCGCTTCCCTCCCGAGTTCAGCAGCAACAAGTGCAGAAAGCCTGATAAATCTTGGTATTAACTTACTCAGCTTGGTATTCCCAGCTCCAGCAGTCGAGTCAGGCTCACGTGCTTTCCTCCTCAACGCACTCCCTCTCACACCAGGACGAAGAAGTCCAGAACCAATTCCACTGCCATCTTGCCATCCCGTGATCCCACCACTCCATCCAGGAATGCCGCCACCTGGGACCGCTCTCCAGGTGTTGTTGGAAGCACCATTTCTATCCATTCCAAATGAACTACTACGTCTATGTGAATGACTGGTTCCGCTTTGACGTGTAGGCGATTTGGCTTCGACGCAGATCTCACACCCAGTATGAAGGTGTCGTGGGCATCGAAAAGAGGGTGGAGAGTTTGCCGTACTCGGATCGGCACCAACAGCATAGAGACGGCGAGTCCTCGACCGTGGTCGCGGTCGTCGTCGAGGAGGCGGGGGCATATTTTGATGGTATTGCATTTGAGATTGTTGGTTGAAAGATGGATGGGGATTATTTACATATGGCGAGGCATATGACGGGTAAGCGGGGCTTGGTAATGGCATCAAGGCCAGTTGAGGCAGGGGAGCAAAAGCACCCGAAACAGGGGCGAGAGTAGTTAAAGCATGGGGTAGGTTTGAGGGTGATGGTACATGTGATGGTGAATGGTCAGGTGGTGTTGCGATTTTTGAGTTGGGAGCATGGGTATGTCGATAAGGAGGTGGTGGCGCTTGACGAGCGAATAGGTCGTTGATAATTGTTCCAAGCGCTAGCCTTAATCTTACCCCGTTGGGCAAAGTATGAGGGTGCGGGTTTGGAGATGTAGGTGGGGTGAAAACGACTTCGTCCTCGACTGGATGGATGGGTGGAGGTTGTTCAAGCATTGAGGTGATTACTTTTTCTACTCCTTCGGCGCGTAAACGTAGACTTCTCGCAAGAGAAAGGTCCTGATATCTCTGGCGTTCGTGTTCTTCATCATCATGAGGATGACCAGGACCACCAGCCCTTGCTTTTAGAGGTACGACGTCTTCACCTTCGCTCCCCTCTTCATCCTCCTCCTCGTACAACTCTGGTCTTGCCCGATGAATATAATTAGGAGATTTTGGTCCACCCGTTCTGTCGGTCATTCCGAGCTCCGCTCTAGCCTGCGAAAATCGTGTTCTGGCTGTATTAGAAAATCGATAAGACCACTGGTTTCTTCTGAGCTGATGCAAAAAAATCTTACCATGCACCCATAACATGTGATCGATTATGAGAGTTCTAGTAGACTTTTCTCGTGGGGGGATAGAATGCAGATGATGTGCATGTTTATGAGCAGGAGCACGAAAAGAAGATTGAGCAAGGCTAGAACTGGAAACACTAGGAACGGCCGATGAAGGCATACTAGTAGCAGGTTGTTGTTCAGAAAACTGCTGTCTGTAAGAAGAATAAATGTAAGGCTGCTGAGGTAGGATGTATGCCATGGTACTGTAAAGCAGTCACTATCTTCCGAGTTTGCCCACACAGTACGTGATGCTTACCTCAGCGATGTGTCTCAAAAGAGACATCGGAGGCTATAGCGTAGCATTGTTTAACTCAAAAATCAATTAGAAAGTCGGTCCCTAGTCCATCCACCATACGGTGCGATACTTCTCCATGTTGTCCACAAATAGCCCAACCCAATACAAAATAAAAATACTCTGATTCTGTTCATTCCTATGATCGTGCTTTAACTTGTTAGGGCAGTCTGGAGTTTGTCAAGTATGCTGTGCGTGATTGATGAGAAGAGTGGCGATTGACATTTCGGACAAGTAAAATGGCTGAGGTAGACGAGAACGTACATCTGTAGCTGCATAACGGGTTCTCGGAATTAGTTGATAGACTCTTCGCAAGTTGGTCCTGAATGCTATCACAAACCAAGATTTTCGTAAAGTTGTTTCTCTGTTTCTACATGGTTCTCATCGGAGAGTTCCTTGAGAGCTCCAAGATCTTCAATAGTAATTCACGTTCTATATGCAAGAACAATAAGCAAGAAATAAGGAAGCTAGTCTCGCAACCTGACAACCAAAGAATATTAAACAGTGGAATAACGATCGGTATGAGAAATGCCATACCATAAGAGCCTCCTTGGGTCGTTCATGTTTGTCACAACAGACAATTTCAACTCTGCCTCAACTGCCTC
This sequence comes from Phlegmacium glaucopus, assembly GCA_015039465.1. Classification (NCBI taxonomy): domain Eukaryota; kingdom Fungi; phylum Basidiomycota; class Agaricomycetes; order Agaricales; family Cortinariaceae; genus Phlegmacium; species Phlegmacium glaucopus. The sequence continues at coordinate 1,112,529 of MU130477.1, read as the reverse complement.
TGCCCTCCTCTCCCGCAATTTCTTCATCTAACACGGCCATTTCCACTTGTTGTTATGCGTCAACGAGGCAGTTTTCGGCAAGTTGTGATAGTTGGATCTGGGCGTTTTCGATTTGCACCAGTGAGCTCGTCTTGAAGTCTTCTGAGTTTGGAGCGCGACGTTCTTTTCTGTCTGTCTCGCATGAGTTTCGCGTGGTCTACTGGTCGGGCTTCTAGAACGCGGACCTTTGCGCATAGTTCTTGATCATTCCATGCAAGCTGCGAATTTAATAGGGGTGGTCAGTTCAAGGATCAAAATTTTATTAATTTACGTACCACTGAGAGAGACAACGAGAGGGAGGAAAACTTGAGTTTCGCCAAGTCACTCTGACTGGTGATCGTGATATTGTCGCATTACAGATGAGGAGGGAGCAGTATAGAAGATCGACGAACAACCAAAGACGTGGCAAGTGTGCAGGTGGGGATGGTCCAAGGGGTGCAGGATTACTTAGGTGCTGTGAGTGTTGGACTGGATATGCATTTGAAGCATTAGATGACATCGCCAGTGTTGAGCTGCCTCAGAGCTCGCTGTGGATAATGAACAACACTCAAAGCGCGGCATTTCATCGGCTGGATATGGTTGAGGATCCCTGCTTATGTAATTGAGCACATCTTTCTTATCGATTCTCATCACCACATACATTGCAACTCAGTATTGAACAATATGAAGCGAAAATTTAAGAAAATTTTCAAGTACAAGAAACCAATATCCCTAACCATCAACGAAGCGAGCCCTGGGCCTGAACCAGCAACTTCGACATCGACAATCATAACAAGCACCGCTGACCCCACGCCATCCGTTCCCGCTGGTGCTGCGGCTCTAAGTGCACAAGTTATTCAAGTCGCTGGTGTTACTGTGAGCGTTCAACTTCACCCATCGTATCCTCAAGTATTTAATCATCATCATCCATCAGACTGCTCATGACCTCCCAGTCTCCACTTCGGTTTCCGCTCTGGCACTCAATGATCTCGCTCCTGTAAGCATTCCAGACACTGGCGTTAATGTGAGAGTTCAATAGCCTGTCACATCCATAATTACTCAATCATCATCGTCGATCAGACTACCCGTGAATTCCAAGTCTCCACTTCGGTCTCCGCTTTGGCAGTTACACCTGTAGCCCATCCAGAACAAAATCCCGTTGTGAGTTACTTACACCATGAGGTCTCGGCTTTCGCTCATGATCAGCAGGCTCAACAATCTTCCTTGGGTCTCTTTGCGAATGCCCAGAATACCCTCATCACTGGCGGCAGTTTCGTAAGTCTTTCTCTTAAATTGTGTGTATAATTTAGCAATAATTGTACATACAGAACAATATCATTATTCTCCCTTCCAATAGTGGCGAAAGGCAGATAAATATTCCTGTAACTCAAAAACCCAACTCCAGTCCAATCTTTACTGGACGGCAAGATGTACTCAGTAAACTTGGGAAGATTTTTTTTCATCGTGCTACCAGTAGACTGATGTCAAGGCGCTTTTGTCTCCTCTGGGGATTGGGAGGGATAGGAAAGACCCAGATTTGTCTCAAGTTCATAGAAGAAATGTCTGACAGGTAAGAGTGTCAGAATACCATTCACAACACTGGATTCATTTCTTGTTAGTTTTTCACATGTCTTCTGGGTTGATGCCTCCTCTCAGGAGAGCATGAGAATGTCTCTCAAGGGCATATCTAGCCTCCCTGCTGCACAAGCTTCTGGTGTGGATGGCTCAGTTGAGTCTGTCCTCCAGTGGATATCTTCTCTCCAAGAAGAATGGTTGATTGTGTTTGATAATGCTGATGATACTCCACCAGAGGTGGTGGCTGAGTTCATCCCCCTAGGGAACAGAGGTAATATTCTGATTACCAGCAGAAACCAATTCATGGGAAGGATTGTATCATTTGAGAACAAAATTGAGATCAAGGAGATGGGGGAGCCAGATGCTATAGCTCTGCTTCTCAAGGCTAGCTGTTTGGATTCATTGCCTGAACATCTACAAGCTGCTAAAGATATTGTGGCTGAACTTGGCTGCATTCCCCTTGCTATTGATCATGCTGGGGCTTATATTGAAACTGGGAAATGTGATATTGATCAATATCTGAGGCATTTCTCAGTACATCGTCAGACTCTCATGTCAGATGTTACATTCACAGGAGCATCAAAGTATAATAAAACAGTGTATGGGACTTGGGATCTTTCTTTTAAAGAAATAGAAAGGAGAGCTAGTGGACATTCCACTGCAGATGCACAAGCAGCCCAGGCTGCCATTCTAATTCTGCAAATATGTGCTTTCTATCATCACAGTAATATTTCCAGAGACATATTTCGATCTGCTGCTGAGAAGTCCAGAGAACATGTTGATGATGACATAGCTCAGAAGTTACCCCAGGCTGTCACTTCACTAGATCTTACTCTCCTTGGCTTGGACAATGATGGTCACTGGGATGAGTTCATCTTTGGACAAGGGATCAGTGTCCTTCTCTCTTTCTCCTTGATGAAAAGAGGACAATCATCTAAAATGTTGTCTGTTCATCCTCTTGTGCACTACTGGAGTCAGGAGAGAATGCAAAAATATAAGCAGCAAAGAATGTGTGAGATAGGAAGCATAATCTTGTCCTCTGCAATTCCATGGGGATTTGGAAGTCAGGATTATGCACTGCGACGGTTGATTTTCCCACATATTAAGGCAAATGAATTACATGGAAGGCAGATAGGAGTTACTGAGCAGTACTATGATGATAAATGGACAAGGTTTGCACTAGTAATGGGGGAGAATGGAGACTGGGACAATGCAGAGAAGCTGAAGGTTCAAGTTGTGGCCATGAGGAAGAAGCTGCTTGGTGAAGAGCATCCAAACACCCTCACCAGTATGGTAAATCTAGCAAGCACATACAGGGATCAGGGGAGGTGGAATGAGGCTGAGCAGCTGCAGGTTCAAACTCTGAACATGAGCAAGAGGCTCTTTGGTACAGAACATCTAGATACCCTCAACAGTATGGCACATCTAGCAAGCACATACTGGAGTCAGGGAAGGTGGAATGAGGCAGAGCATTTGG
>MU130477.1:1083603-1107566 GCA_015039465.1 Phlegmacium glaucopus | reverse complement strand
AAATCTAGCAAGCACATACAGGGATCAGGGAAGGTGGAATGAGGCAGAGCATTTGGAAATTCAAGTTATGGACATGAGGAAGAAGCTGCTTGGTGAAGAACATCCAGACACCCTCAACAGTATGGAAAATCTAGCAATCACATACCATCATCAGGGAAGGAGAAATGAGGCAGAGCAGCTGAAGCTGGAAGTCACAAATCTAAAGAAGAGAATTGGAAGAGACTGAAGTGGCCCAATGATCAAAGTATGCAAGTATTTGTACTCTGTCTTATTTACTTTCAATTTTGAAAACAAAACATTTAAATTGCAAAGTTTTAGCAGAAAACCAAACATGAAAGATGTGCATTCTTTAATAGAAACACAATATAGTCTTCCTTTGAGTACTGGCATTCAACTCACAACTCAAATAATATCTCAAGAAGTTGGTGTGATGAAACAGCAGTGAGAGACAGCAAGCAAAAACAAGCAAGAGAGAAAAGACAAGAATCAAAGGGCAGTGTAACAAAATTGTATAATAGATATATACCAGTCTTGCTTCTGACCAACAACAGTCAAAGCTTCACCTCATTGGCAATTTGAGTAGACCTTTTCATCCACTCCTTCAAAGCCAACTGCCGTAAACCTCCTTTAATAATTTTACCTGTAGGTGTACGTTCTTCAAACAATATTATCAGATTGAAATTTATTTTTACGCAAGGTTGTGATCAAGCGAGCTTTTTTTTTCATACCTAGTGGTTCATTCTTGACAACAATCATAACCGGAACGGCAATTCTGGGTAAACTATTAGAACAAACAGAGTGAGCTAGTAGTTGAAGTTAAATATAATCAAACCATGTTTACCTTTTGCGAGCGAGTGAGATCAGGGATTCCTCGGTTACTTGTCCATAATACATTGGCTTGATAGAAACAACAGCAGCAACGAGTTCTCCCAGGCGAGGGTCTGGTATACCAACAGCCGCTACTTCTGATACGCGATCGTCTGCATAAAGAGAATTTTCAATTGAGACAGAATCCTAAAAGGTGCCCGACCGCAAGTGAATTTTAGAAATTTAAAAATATCAGGTGGTGGTTTGATTTAAGAACGACACTGACAATATTTTCCCCGCCTCTAATGATAATATCCTTTACTTGAAAAAAAGAAGAATAGAGAATGGTTTAGAGAAGAGGGTAATGGGTTTTATGTTTAGAGACGAACTCACTCCTGTCACGAATGTAGAGGAATCCAGCTTCGTCAAGAAGACCAAGATCGCCTGTCTTTAGCCAGCCATCTTTAGTCAAAACCTAGAAACATAGTCGGTAAGCTCCGGTTGAGTGGGCGACAAGAAATATCGAGGAAACCTTATCAGTTGCTTCTAAAATTCATTGTAAACAAAAAGTTGATCAGAAAAGATTTAGTTTCGAATACCTACCTGGATCCCGCCAGTAACATTTCATTATATTCGGACCTCTTAGCCATACTTCTCCGACAGTTCCTACCCGGACACATTTATCACCGTTCATTATGAGGATATCATTCACTGGCATCACGGGGCCGCTGTCAAATATTGCATCAGAATGATTTAGGAATATAGCTTGGTGATAGAAATGAATATGTAGACGGACCAACTTGCTGGATGAGCCAAATAATCTTCGCCAGCTGTTAATACGGGGTCAGACGGCCGCGAAAGTGCAGGAAGACAGTGATTTTAAAAACACACCTACGCCAGTCGCCGTACCATTCGTTTCCGTCATACCATAACCTTGGCTCCTGCAATTCAGATATATTTATAAAATCAGAGTAAAGATAACTGAGAAATACTGACGCAACAGCTGTTGGAAATGCCCGTCCTATTCGCAGGGGTAGATTATCGGGTGCTGGAGCCCCACCATACGTCACCGTATCCAGCGGTAAGCCTCTGCCTGAGCTGTCTACAAGGTCCGACGCAGTCGACGGTACACTATAAAAACAGTCATCAGCGCGTTGGACTTTATAAAAGCGCATTGCAAGTGCTTCACCCGCCAACCATCCTGATATTTTCGTTCTTTATTAGTCTGCAAAAAAAAACCAAAAAAAAATCAGGGATTTTTTATTCTCAGGAACTGAGTCGGAATTCATATCAACCTTACGGCTACAAAAGATATTATGAGAAAACGTATGGTCAAGTCATTTGGTGAGGTGAACACTTACCGTCTTCAGCATTCCATCTTCGCATAAAAACGATCCTGAAGCCTCCAAGCGTAGCTAACATCTGTACAATTACTTATTTGAATGACAGTAACAAAAAAAGGCACAGGTTGGACGTACCGCTAAACCCGTCATACCCGTGACATGAAAAAGAGGTACAGATATAAGGACGCCCTTTTGAGGACCTGTCGATTCTGGCTGAGTTAACACCTCACCCCTTCTCAAAATAGCTCGACGAGATCTGACTAGAGACTAGAGTATATGATGGCGAGTAAGAACGCGTCATAATCAATCACGAACGAAAATGCAAAGACTTGCGTTGGGAACATTTGTAATAAATTGTCTCTGTGTACTTAAGACACCTTTAGGTTTTCCAGTGGTACCTATACACATAAAAGATTAAAAAAATTGACAAAAGTCCCCAAAGAAGAGAGAGAAAAAAAATCGTCACCAGATGTAAAAAATATTGTTGCATCATCTTCCGGAGTCAACCCAAGGTCCAGCTCTAGAATATATTTACCATCGTTTTTGAAATTCTTCAAGGCATCATCCCAAGTAGTCATTCCTTCCCAAGTACCCTTCCCTTCGTGTGATTCGAGAACCAGGATGCCTGTAGTTCCTGCGTCGGCGACAAGTTTTTTGACGGTCGGTTCCAACCTGTCCGCACGCTCAGCGTCCACGATAATGAGTTTACTTTCTGTGTGCACAAGGCAATATAGCAGTGTATCGAGAGACGCCCAGCTACATCGTAACCAATACTTATGATGAGTCCCATCAACTCTCAAGGTGACAGGGAGACAACCCACGCGTTTACGAGAGTTGATACAGCCCCAATGAGTTCTGTCAAAGAGGTTGTCTTATCGTGAGTAGCTGCTGCATGGTAAGTATGAGAAAATTTGTTACTAACGACTAGCCCAGAATGCCACAAGATAATCAGGATAGTTTCTCGAACAAATAGCAATTCTGTCACCTAAATAAATGTTAAAAGACCCTTTGAAACAATCAATTCCAACCCCCCCCCCACAAACCTTTGCTAACTCGGTACACATCACGAAAAATAGCCGCAGCTTTCAAAGAACGTTCAAATATCTGTCCGAATGTGTATCGTTGATTTTCAAAGACGACATAGATGGCGTCCTTGTGTTGCTGAGCTGTAACAAGCCAAAAATCACGTAATGAAGGCCAAATGTTCTTGTAGATTCGATGTATCTGGCCACCGACAAGAGCTGTCTGTATCTCGTGCATACTTCCGGGAGCACATAGGATCTCGTCGGCTGTTAAGTAAAAAAAACGGTTTAGTTTTTGGGAGGAGTCGGTGGTATATATAACAATTTTTACCTTCTTGAATGGTTCGTTTAGGAGACCAGCTTGAAGTCATAGTGATAGGGGGTTACAACGAGAGAACTTTGAATGACGAGGGCTTTGGAGAACTGATTTCGTCGGGTTCACCGGTATTATTCCCTTCCGGATGCCGGGTTATGTGTGAACCTCCGTCCTACATGATTTATCAGGGGACCGGAGACTTGAATATGGGTTAATCGCCCAAGTCTGTCGTGTGGCAGGGCTGAGTGCTGAGCGCTGATAATTGAATTGATAGGGTTTCAGTCCCAGCCTTGATATCAAGTTGGCATGAGTTTATCGATCTGTGCCGGACGGAATACTACATGATGCATTAGCATGTGAAGCGCTGAATTCGTGCCCGGTTGACGCCGCTTACGTCATCCAAAAAATTTGGTCACCTGGTCACCGGTCACTTTTAACAGACGTCGACAAAAGTTACCCTTCGGACTTGCCAACCCAAGTACATGGTTTTTTTATGCAAATTCTTTTGATCTGCAGCAGAAAGCTGTCACGGAATAGCTATATGGGGGTCACTGAGCTGTCCCAAACTTTCTGCCTTCTTCGCCAGCACCGCCGCAGCCGTGATCATGCAATAATCATGTTTCACATGCAAGTCCGCAAGGCGAATACATAACAAGAAGAAAAAGAAATGTAAACACTCACAAGTCCTTTTAGTACCCCCCCAAAAGACATCCATGGCATCCAACTCCAATCGTGTGGTCATCGTAACAGGCGCAGCTGGCGATCTTGGCTCCGCTATCGCTCAAAAACTTGCAAGTGAAGGTTACAAGCTCTCAGTCACAGATCTCCCATCTAGAAAAGCGGAACTTCAAGTAGTAGCCGATGCCATTATCAAGGCTGGCGGTATTGCCATAGTCGTCACTGGCGATGTCACGAAAGAACAGGATGTTCAAGGAATAGTAGCTGAGACGGTTACGCAGCTCGGACGTCTTGATGTGGTACGTAAAAAAACCCATGCGATCGATTTCATAAACTCTTCTTCCGTAAAGCTTATTTCATTAACTGTTTTAAGATGGTGTCCAATGTGGGCAAGTTTGTGGGATGTCCCGTGCGATCATGTATGTGGGCTTCTAATGATCAGTAGTTCCACTTCCTAAATTGGTCAAACCTTTCTAGTCGACATTAATATCTGGGACGACGTTATGAACGTCAACGTCAAGAGTATGATGCTTTGTTACAAAACAGCCGCCAACCAGATGATAAAGCAGCAAGAGTCCGACGACAAGGCCGCCAACATAAAACCAAACTATCGAATTATTGGTTTGTTGTATTTTTAGATTTCGATGATATATATGCTCAATAATTTATTTTTTTCTCTTAGGTGGGGCTTCAGTCGCAGGACTGACTGGCGCACCCCTCTGTGGCGCCTACGCTGCATCCAAGTTTGCTGTACGTGGACTTACTCAGGTCACCGGTAAAGAAATCTTTTTCCTATGTAGCCTAGTCCTAGCCTTAACCTTAAATCAGCCGCCGAGTTGGGGCCGTTCGGTATCACAGTAAACGCCTACGCTCCTGGATTTGTAGGTGGCACCAAGATGGGTACGTTGATTTCTTTTTCTCATGTAACCATCGTCGCGCTGTATCTTTACTAATGATGTGGGATCACCTTAATTTTAGTGGATACCCTCGATGAGACCGTGACCAACACTTTCCATATTCCCGAAGGGGCATGGCGTGCGGCAGCCATCGACTCTATCAAATTGAAACGCTTGGGCGAAACGAGAAATATAGCAGGGATTGTTTCCTATTTGGCGTCTGTGGATGCGGATTGGACAACAGGTTTTAGCATCCTTTTTAATTGGTGTACTCCTCAACTTATAGTTCTCAAACTTAGGCCAAACTATTGCTGTGGATGGTGGCATGCACCTTGCTTGACAAAATCTACTTTGGGGGGAACTCACATCGGTGATCCATGTAGTCATGAAGACTCCGGTAGAAGAATGGAGCCGCGAATTAGTTGACTACTAATACAAACGAAATTTCATTGCCCTCTGGTCGAATTGTAATAACTGAAAGTTAAGGGGAATAGTTTTACGGTCTGATGGATTGAGAGAGCTTGAGCGCTGAGCGCTGAGGATCGATATGAGGACTGCAGTTTCGTCACATTGACACATGATGGGGGCCAACAGCCATGCTCAGGCTGATATCATCAACGATATGAAATGAAATGAAATTTCGTCGACTATGTTACATACCTCCTCATCTACAATGGGTATCAAATGAAAACAACATGGGGAGGATGGAGAAGAAACCCAGAAACTGTATGGCACTCATGAGAACATTAAGCCTGTCTTCCATTGTTGATCTGGACTCCAAAAAGTTAAATATAAAACAACTATGTAAAAATTTGAGACACTTGCAAGGCATGAACATATATGTACGTGTATACAATATTTAAGTATCAAAAAAAGTCCAATATATATAAAAAAAAGAAAAAGAGAGATCATGGATTATAGTACAATGTCCGCACCCCTTCCTTCCCCCCCTCTACCAAAAGTTGCTCCTACGTTCACACCAACCATCGAAAAAACATCCTTCTCTGTAAGCATATCATGCCAACGAGCACGATATTTTCGATCGATGACGGTAAGCGATGACGCACACACGACATGATAGGATGTTTTTTTTTTGTCCCTGCGAATGAAATCCAATCGCCTTCATCGCCGCTAATCACCGCCTCCTCTCTCCAACACTCAACCAACTGACTGATACACCCCCTGAACCTCGTTTTTAGATCCAAAAACAATATGAAGCATCAAGGGGTCCCGAATAAGGGGGGGGGGGGACCTCAGTAATAAAGCCTTTGTACATCAATAGTCAAGCGCCCGTCTTGTTGAAATTTAGCATGGACCGTTCTGATGTCAACGTCAGATGGTGGGAAACTGATTTGCCATTCGTAATGACCTATGCGCAAGCGGGGTGGGGGGGGTGAGTAAGTTTCATGTGGGGTAAAAGCTGAATGAATGGAAGAACGAGGTGACAAAAAACTCACTTTCACCCTCCATATGCCAAGCATCCGCTACAACCCTTAGTCGATCACCTTTATTAGCCGAAATAGTCACCATTTCTAGTTGTATCGATCGGGGCAGCATGACGCTCAGTGTATGTTCTGTGGGTGACGACGAGAGCGTCATGTCCGGCGTCTGGTTCGAAGGTGGCATTCGTCTTGTTCGATCCATAGGAGAAGGGAAGGAGTCTAGGTTGGTATTTGGCAAGGGGGGATATGGCATGGAAGAAACGGATACACGAGGTCCCAGATTAGCTGCATTTGGTGGAGGGTTCCGTACAGCAGATTGTGAGAGGGAAAGAGTAGGTGGGGCTGGGATGTGTAGTGCAAATTGTTGAACGGCATCTGGAGGTAAATGACGGGGACTAGAAAGCGGTGGTGGTGGTTGGTCAGGAGAATTTGGGTGGGAGTTGTCGTTTCTCGACATGAAGCTGGCTGTTATGACAGGACCCGAAGATGAATGCGAGGAACTGGGGGTTGTATATGGAGAACTAGAAGAGCTGGCTGGGAGAGGTAAGAAATATGAGGAATCTGAAGTAGAGGCTGCGGACGATGACGACGACGAAGATGATGATGATGGTAGAGGAGTCAAAGTAGCAGGACTTTGGTTTTGTGGCATTCTGCCAGATGATGGAGTTCGTGGAGCCATGTAATGAGGAACGAATTAAATAATGTGTGTCCGAGGGGGGGGGGGAATTTGGGAATTTGAAATTGAAGGCAGATTAGCAGGCAAAAAAAAAAAGAGTAGCCTTGAGGTTGCAAACGTGGTCCGTTAATCGTAGAGGTGTCTGGGAGAAGTGGAGCAAGGAGTTACATACACCAAAACAAAGTCGCCCTCTTGTGATCAAAATAGGACTCCGCGGCAGTGTTCATCGGCCTCACAACGTTGTCTGGCGGAGTTCCGGAGCTCAAAAGAACGAAGGGGATCCATCTTGAACAGGGCCTCTCAAGCTCTCCGCCTGCAAATTTTAATGAATGTCAAAGTGAAACAAGCAGCTCCCCAGAAAAATGGCGCTGAATGGGGCTCACACATACAATGAGGCCCGTTCGATATTTAACATGGTGGCTATTTGGAATTTCCATCTCACCACTCAAAGTCGCATGCTCAAAGTAGTGTTGGTTTTTTTAACGTTATGATATCGGATATGAGCGACGTTGCATACGATTTTTTATACGCGATACGCCACATCGGGCATCTAATAGTTCCATGCGGGCCAGCCGAGTCGGCCATTTTCGAGGGAAATGATAAGATGACACACGTGTTGCGCGTCCAAGAAACGCGAGAAACGCTTCACAAGGACGATAAAGCCATTTATACAATCAAAGAAGGAAATAAAAAATCCGACTTTTGTCTGGTCAACTTGTCGATCGTCTTGCAAAGAGGCTGACATCGTTCCATGAAAACGATGTCTTCAAAAAACAACCTCCCCGTCAAATCCCTCTATCCACGAATCCCTCCCCAATAGACAAGCATTAAAATGCCTTTTCCCCAACTCAAAATGTCGTTTTTTCTTATTCTCGTTCCGTTTTTCTTTACGGAGTGCATAGCTCAACAACGCCCTGTCTTCACCGTTTCCAACTTTCTTCCAAGACCCACTCCGGTGGATGGGCTAACACTGGGACGACCAGTCCCACCCCAAGTTGGCATGATTCCGTTACCACCCGCCATACCTGAACCAATCACCGACCCAACATCTCAGAGCGGTAGCAGCAGCATCGGCCCACCCATCACACCCCTCCTATTACCCACCTCAAACTCCCCTCCATTCCTCCGATGCAACCGCAAAAACACCCACCTCCACCCCAAAACCCACAAACTCCTCTCTCAATGCCGTGAAAACACATTCTGTTCTTCATCAGGACCTTCCAATGGTACTTGCGTCCCCATTCTCTGCAGACGCGATGAGTTTCCTTTCGGTTTTGGGTTTGGCGGTGGTGGTGGGAATACAGGCGGCGTTGTGGATCCCAATGTTAAATTGAATGAACTCAATTTGCCGATCCCGGTTCCAAAAACAACAAAGAAGAAGAGTAAAAAAGATCGCCCGAAGGATTTGACGACAACGATGGTTTTACCTCCCTTGTGTATTGGCGGTACCTTTTGCCCAGATGATGGGAGTGGGTGTCGACAACAAAATGAAGTTGGCGGTTCATGCGAGTTGGGTCGGGATGAGCAATGCGCACCACACTCTAGAAATTTGACTGGCATAACAGAGGCAGCTCCAGTATGTCTACACCTAACTTGCATGTAAGTAATTTTCTTTTCATCACAAGCAAAGAAGAAAAAATCCGATAATTATACCTCTCTCTCTCTACTAGGTACGCCAACGCAACCCTCAACCAACCCTGCATCATCGAAAACACAACCTACGTCACAGATCTACACACAGGAGACCCAGACGGCAATGGCGAGGCTATCTATACCACGAATGTGATCAAACACAACTGTCGTTCCCCAGGTCTTTTCTGCGATCCTGATATGGCGACAGGTCCAACCTGCCAACCCACAAAAGAACTAAAGAAAAGCTGCAGATTTGATGTAGAGTGTGCTTCGGTACGTGTGGAGTTCATTAAAAAGGCGTTGTTAATGACATCTCGCGGTGAAAAGGGTAACTGCGCCCCAGACTCTAAAAATGCAAACATCAACATCTGCGCTGAACCAGCAGGTACGCCTTTACGTATTGCACCTTGGCAATGGGGTGCCACAGGATTCTGTATCGTTGGAGGTAAGCTCGCGTCTTTTCAATCGTGATCATAAATCACCAACGCAATTCAAAATTTCATTTAAACTAAAACAGCCATGGTGGCCACTTCCATCCTTCTAACCCTCGTTCATCGTCGGCACCGCCATGAGCGCTACAAAGAACTACGCGAATACTATCATGAGCAAATCAGGTACGTCATCCTTCACAAACGTTTTCGCTTACTGAAGTCGTCAAACCGTATATAACAAATCTTGTTTACCAGCTTGCGTCGTTCCATCCTAGCTTTACATGCTGTTGCGGCGGAGCAGTATTCCGATGAAAAGCCACACGAAAAACACGAGAAGAGCTCGAGCTCGATGTAGATTTAGTTGGGTACTGGCGGATATCGGATCACTAGAACTCAAGCAATAAATCAAATCAGTGGTTAATGCCATAAGGAACGAATTTATTCTGTCAAAGGGTGTGGTGTGGAGAGGTTGGGATTTATAATTATACGTTTGTGCGTACTCGGAGGATCATTCAAGGGATATAGTTAGATTATGGTCTAGACTTTTTCTTCAAGTAACCGTGGGTTGCGTGGCTTGTGAAATTTGTATGACTAGGAGGCGGCGGAAATGAATTCAAAAACATGCTTCAGTTCATTCAAATAAGAGCCAAGATGAAGGCGAACGCACACGCGAAAAGCACGAATTGTCCCCGGACGGGTCAAGGGCCGAGTATTCGCTCTTCTGACGGGGTAGATAACCGAAGTATATATGTGAGAATGGGTTATTACCACTCTTATACAAATAAATATATCTGAGGATCGAAGACAAACATCAGCACCAGAGCTTATTTTAAAGAGTTTAGGAAAAATAACGGAAATCGTTCGAATCAGTCATAAATCCTACGACAACGGAAGTCATCGTAGGATCGAGGATTAAAGCCGGACAATAGGTCATCCAAGCTTCCCAGAGAACCCTCAACTCCACCTTCGCAAAGAAAGCATGAAGAGCAGGGTGCTCTCGAAGAGTCATCTGGCCCCGGCAGATATCATCATGCGAAAAATTTCCTTTCTGTTAAGAAGAAAAGAAGAAAAAATTGAACTCACATGACAATGATATCTAAATCAGAAAAGGCTAACAACAGGCTGGGAACAATAATTAGAGAATGTCATTATTGTGATAAATGTGATAAAAGCTCAATTATGTGAAATATGCTTTAAACATCTTCGTCATCTTCGTCCGTCAACTCTTCACCTTTAAGGATGCCATGATGTTTCTCATATCCTTCTTTCCTTGCCCAGGAGAAGCCGTCGCTGTATGGGTGCAAACGGAGGGGCAGGAACAACGTAACTCTAGAGCTTAAAGGATATCAGGGGATATACGCGACAAGGAGATAAGGACGACATACTATCCACCTTCCCCAATGTTAAAGAAAAATTGTAGATTTCTCCATTTTCTAGTAGGTAAAGGGGTGAATATTATTAGCTTTGAAGAACTATGACCACACACCCGCAGTCATATGAGTTCACAAATTCCTAGAGAAAACACATAAGATGGATTTACGGCTTTAGAGGAGGAGATATTAATATATACCTCGTTGCGTTCTTTAGCCTTTTTACGATACTCCTCGTTATCTTGAACCTCCACCGATGTTTCACCGTAGATCACTCCATATAAATGATACGTCAACATCACACCAACTGAGAAACAAAGAACCACGCTAAGGATGTAAACCATCGCAAACATGGGTTCCGGGACGGTGTGTTCCCATGGCTATCTCAGTTGATCAGATAAGGTTTTTTACGAAAGAAAGGGTATGGGATGTGTTCGTCGTACCTGGTATGACATTCCTAAAGAGTCGAGGAAATGCTGGTATCCTAGAACGCTCACGTTGAAGGTGGCGAGAACGAGGTACGCCCTGATACAGTTTAAGAATAGTACAAGGAAAGGGGGGAAAAAGTACATACATGAACAGGACGAAATGCCGCTCGTTGTGCAGTCCTACACATTGGTTGACCCCTGATCCCAGTTTACATGAAAAAGAGCACCTTGAGGCAAAGTCGCAAAGACTTACACTGTATCGTGGATTGATATTAGGATGCGAACGCAAAAAGAAGAATAACACTTTACTCACAGGACAATGATGATCGTACTTGAGCACACATTTATTGCATATCCGACAATGGTGAGTTCTCTCGAGGTTTACTAACATTTTAGCCTTGCTATGACTTGGCAAAAAAAAAATAGAATTAAACTCACTTCTGGTCTGATAGATTTACATTTCCAACACTTGGTCGTAGATGCTGGCGTGATTTTTGAACCTTTTGCTGACCATCTGACGCCGCCTGTCAACATCCTCTGTTTTCCCTTATCCCGCACCTTCCATGCCCATAAGAAACTCTTCACAGGGTCGCGCGGCGGGTCTTCAAGAAAACCCGGTGATACAGTGATGGCGTAAAAGTAATGTATGTGCAGGTTCAGAGCGACCAGAAGGCATAAAGGTATCGAGATAATTGGAAATGGAAGACTTGGGGCGATCACATTGACTGTTTTTCACATGAGTAAAAATGTCTTTTGATGACCGGTCAAATGTAACTCACAAAAAGATATGGTACCTATGGATATGAGGATGACAGCAAGACCGACGAAGAAAGGACCTGCTGCGCCTGTTATTTTATTGCCCCATCGTTCAAGAGTTTTAAAGCAGCTGAATACCCGTTTTGCACAGATCATGACAGTGAAAAATAAACCCTAAGCTCTGAAATGCATCGAAGGCGCTGCGGCCTAATGACAGTTGCAGTTATTGGCGATCGTGTCACATGTCACTGTACCAGTCTGTTTCCTATTCAAGCCGCCGTTCTTCTGCCGCTGCATGTTTGGTTGATTTTGGAGCTCCGCTGCACTTTCGAAGACCCAAGGAGGGCTTAATTTTTTTTTCTAATATCACTTTAAACACACATTTCCTGCTACTAGACAGTATTTCTGCCCTTGTATCATAACATAGCTATATACAGTTCATATTTGCCTTCTGAGCCAAGTTATTTATGTTTTTAAGTGATAAAAGATTGTTAAAAAACATATGGAGAGTCAGAAAACATATGGAGAGTCTTGCCTATAACTGGATGATCCAACCACATCCCATCAAAACTTACATAATTTGGATGAAAACATACCCTTTTTGAAAGTAGGTAGTGTTGCCATGATTCAGCTTGGCTCAGCTCAGCTCAGCTTTGCCAGCTTTGTCCCTTATGTGGCTCATGGAGTTGAGCCAAGCCATCAAGGCACTGGCTGGCTTGTGCTGACTCCAAATCACTCATGACTTAGCCATGGTTCATTGTC
The DNA here is from genome assembly GCA_015039465.1 of Phlegmacium glaucopus. Classification (NCBI taxonomy): domain Eukaryota; kingdom Fungi; phylum Basidiomycota; class Agaricomycetes; order Agaricales; family Cortinariaceae; genus Phlegmacium; species Phlegmacium glaucopus. The sequence goes on along the minus strand of MU130477.1, from coordinate 1,095,007 downwards.
TATATTTGGAAATTGATATCATTGCCTGTTTTACAAGTTGTTTTGAGCTAACACATCAGGAAAAACCCTATTTGCTTATCTGCCGAAATAAGCTGAGATTTGTGTCAGTAAGTGGAGGGCAAGCTGACTTCAACTGACCCACTGAGATCAGCAAAAGTCAGCAATGTATTTGCTAACAGTCCGTAGGTCAGTCACTTATTGAACCCTTATTTTGTTTAATTATTAACTGATGAGAGATCCATAAAAAGGAAAGAAAAATACAACTAATTAGTAGATATGTGAGTACAGGAATCTATCTGCGAAGGAATTTACATAAAACTGCAGCGCATTTTCAAGGACATTACTTGATGACCATGACACAGGTGCTTGAGGTCCAAATTTCGGGAACAGCTGGACACTTGAGAGAATGAGGGATACAGGAATAATACTTGCACAGCGCTCCCCCTGCTCCATTAGGCACAAAACCTTGAATAGCTTGGAATTCTGGTCCTTCCGAGCTTGAGAAAATGGTGTAAACCACTCAACATAAGCCAAGTGCTTGTGTGAGAAAGTTCCAGTTGGAAATCAGAGGTCAAGAGCATGAGGAGGTAATGAAAATATGCATCAGACTTGTCCAATGCAGGGACCTGAGATTAGAATTTAGTAATGGCTTAATCCATTACAATCAAACATCAAACACTGTACCTTTCAAACCCAAGTTGCTGCAAGAGTCCTTGACCTGGATGATGGCCATGTCAAATCGGCCAGGGACGATTTTTCTATACTTGTTGAGATGCACTGGATCAACATGTATTGAGTCGACGACACTTTCATCAAGGGGATTTAAGCTGTAGACATCATAACTGACAAATTTGACATGATGAAAGACTGAAACTTTGGAAAAAGGAATGTGAATGTGTTTGGAGGTGACTTTTACTTGGGCTTTTGAGTATTCGGGATGTTGGTACTGAGTGATGAACCATGATAGAGCAGGAATAAATTGAGTAGCACCATACTTGGTGCAAATAACCTCAATAGGTATGCCTCAATGGGTTGGGTGCTTCGCCATCCACTGTTGGTGCTCAGGAATCAGAGAAGGAAGGGGTTTTTGAATATGGAGTGGTGTGTTGAAGGACGCACCTAGGTGCCGGTGAAGATATCTCTTGTGTTGCATCACACATTCCTTCCAGTAGAGCCAAAGTGTCATTTGTGGGAATTCATCTTTGAAGTTTGTTGAAGTGTAGGCATCCTTTGCAAGATTGATGTGAGGCCACTCAGTGTACTCTGTGTTGAAGTTGTCTGCAGCTGAATGAATTCATAGTAATGACTGGAGTTATGAAGTTTGGGGATGTTGAAATGCTTGTGGATACCAAGAGAAACAAAGATGTCACAGTTTAGATGGAACATGTGAAGGGCATCATTTATTTGGCCAAGCATTTCAGAGGTATGGATTGGGTATCTCGCTAGATAGATGAAATCAAAAGTGCATGAACTGCATGGACTAATCAGGCATTGGAGTGACTATTGGGAAGACAAACAATGGCAACTAATGCCAAAAGAAATCTTGAGATTTGATCATGCTCTGTTCCAGTAACACGAGAGAGGTGGCAAATTTCCTTCATGAACAGTCAGATGTGGTGATTTGGAGGCAAGCGACAACACTGAGCATCAATCTCTGTGTCTCCACATGCAGCCTGAATCCAAGAGATGAGGTGTTTGAGAATCCCTTGGTATAATTGATGAAGGATATTGGGTGTGATAGAGTGGTAGATGTCAATGAAGGGAAGATTTTTCCAGAAAACACACTGAATAGGTTTGATTCCTGCTTCAGTGCATGCTTTGGAGAATTTGGTGGCTCCTCTGTCAACCAAACTGAGCACTTCAATGATCTTCTGCGTGTCATGAGGCTCAAGCTTTCCCAGTCACTAATATTTTTGTGTGGTGCAGGACAATTGCCACTTTTGGCCAGCGCAACCAATGTCTGCTCTGAATAATCATCCACATAGGCTGAAATAATTGGAAAACACCTTCTGACAGCACCATTACCACTGACAAGGAGGATTCCATCATGTCCGGCACTCTCCATCGGCTTGACAATATACTGCATGCAGTGGTGGAAGAGGTTGGACAAGCAGCGACAATGTGAAGCCTTGTTTGTGATGTGCCCAAGAGTTGAGGTGGGGAGGTACGCCAACAAGACTTGGCTTTGTCGAGATGGTTTATGGTGGATGTGCTTTGGGATGTTACCAATGGTGAGGTAGACTGGGTAGGCTTTCTTTCCACGAAATGTTGTGAGCTGAGTTTTGTCAGATGAAATGATGAGCAGCACTATGGTAATGTTTTTGCTCTGAGTTGCTGCCTGAACCTTTTTCTAAATTATTCCATGAGCAAAAAGAACAAAGAAAAGTAACAGCTCAAATACATACCTGCATATCCCACCACCACCTCCCTGTGTTCATATCATGGTAAATACAAATTGTCATGTCTTCGTCTGCATATAGTCGCTCAGGCTTGAGAATGAGGTCATCAGCAAAGTCGGGGTCACCCCATAGAGCATGAAGGCACTCAATGATATTGCATGAATAAAATTCCAGGACTTCGCCACTCTGCACAACCTTACGACATTTAAATTGAGGTTGTCCTGGTAGTTTGTTGATGATTCAATTGAGTTCATCTGAGGTCCTGTATGACAGGTTGAGAGCTTCACAGACCTGTTAAATGAACATGAGCATCACAAAAATGGGAAGAAACAATCAATTAAAATATACCCCATCAATGGCCAGGAGCTCAGAAAATGCCATTGACCCCACCCCTCAAAGTTTTGCCCATCTTGCAATTTCCCAGTCTTTCTTTGAATTAAATGGAGCCCATGGATTATCTCCACCACCAAGCACAGAGGCATATCCAGAGTCACAGGTCTCCTCATGCGATAAAGGTTGGCCAGCCCATGCATTTGGAGATTTGTTGGTGTACCAAACTCTGATTGTAGGTTTGACACCATAACCGTCACCAATAATGAATTGACCGATGTTTCATTGTCTATCACCCTTGCTGTCTGAGTTGTTGTCTTCTTCTTCCAGGTTGGGCTCCACTTCAACATTTCCAGGGCCATCCTTATCATGATCATCCTCCACTTCTAGATGAGGAGCGCCCTCTTGATGTGGTTCCCAGCTCTTTTCCAATTCCACAACCATATGAGCCTCATTGTCATCTTCATTGTCAGATAGCTCACTCAGAGCTGGCAGCCCATTGTCCGGGCCAGAATCTCTTGTGTCCATATTCTCATCGTGATCATCTCCTAGTTGCCCAAACATGTCCATGGCATAGTCTTCCACAGTCCCAAACGCATCCCCTTGGAAGGGTACTGCTTCCACTTCTGTCAAATCATCACCATTATTCATCAATAGCTCATAGGCATCATTCGCCTTCTTGAGTTTGTTGAAAATGGCTTGGCAGAGAGGGTCTCATGTTTGGGCCAAGTGCAAGTGATAACCTTGGAGTGAGAAGGTGTTAGGGGACACCCAATATAAATCATTGTTGTTGTTGTATATAAACACCAACCAGAGAGCAATGGACTAGTCTTTAAGTCAAAAGCCTCCCTGTTGTTCGTTTAGGGAAGGTGTAACCTTGACTTGTATCACACAGAGGTAGGGAGCAAGAGTAGAGGTGAGGAGGATGAGGATGAAGGTCTTGGAAGATGAATGAGGTAGAAGACGAGGATGAGGATGGGTAAGAAAGAGTCTTCAGTAAGACTATAGCGGTTGACAGTAGAGGACAGTGACAGTAAGGGACTGAAAAAGCGAACGTTGTCGCGCACCAATACTGATTGGTAGCGTGAGAAGAAAGCTTAAAAGTCGCCATCATGAAAATAAGCGGACTTTGAATTTGCTTACCTATTTTGGAAGCGGCCCTGAATCGCGTTCCTGGTCAACAAAACCATTCGTTCAACGATAACCTCCTCATCGCTCATCATATCCTCAATGTCTTCCACTATGTTATCCATCATTTACACCATTGACATGCTCCTTAACATCTACCATCCATTCGTTCCTTGGCTAGCGATTCAACAAAGCAATCACTCTACTATTCGCATCGGTCATCGGCTCACATTTGATCGCATCTATGGCCCATCATTTCAAGAACGGCCTTTTTTTTTTTTTTTTTTTTTTTTTCGGCCCCTTTATGGACACATCAGCTACATCTCCCATTATGTCAAAGGCTTTGTCATTGTTGTTGTGGCTATGGACCCACAAGTCTTTTCCTCAGCTATCTATCTTGCCATACCTTGCTCCTGGATTTCACTCAGTCCCCTATCCTCACTCATCTACCTCTTATCTTATCATTCACTGCCAAAACCATCATTCACGCGGTACCTGAAGCCTTCCCACCCTCTTTATGACAATTTAGGAAGTCCAGGAGGATCACGACTAAGCAGGAATTGCAGATGAATCAGCAGCAGAGGATTATTCTCGCAGTGTGTCAAGTGTTATCAAGGCTGCGAGACATGGGACCATGGGCAAGTAGTGTTTTCTCGGGAACAAGGCTGTGCCTTTCAAGTGTTGACTCAGGACCTTTCACATTTTTGACATGACCACATGCCTTTGGAGTTGATATATTTTTGCTATTGGACTATTGTTAAGTCTAAACTAGGGGATAACCCTTCTCTTCTTTTCTCTCGCACTTTGACATTTTACAGATTTTTTTATTGTTCCTTTTTCTTTTCCATTGTTCTTTTCTTCTGGCAGCTGTCCTCTCTTTATCTTTCTTCCTTTGACAGCGCGTACTTTTTTCTTTTTTTATTGTTTTACATAGCCTCATCCTTAGGGTATAAATACTGCTCTTTTGTACCAGGATAGGTAGTTCAGTTCAATTCATTCTTACCCCCCAACAAATCATCATCTCAGTGGAATTCCAGTGAATTCCTTCCTCAAGTTCGCTTTTTCTGCCCTTTACTGTCAATCTATCCCCTACTGTCAATTGCTATAGTCTTGCTGAAGACTTCCTCTTATTCCTCCTCATCCTCTTCCTTAATCCCTCTGAGTTCGCTTTTTTCAGTCACTTACTGTCAACCTATTGTCTACTGCTACAGTCTTTCTAAAGACTCGTTCACATTTATCCTCTTCCTCCTCACCTCTACTCTTGCCTCCTACCTCTGTGTGTTACAAGTCTAAGGTTACGCCTTCCCTAAACGAATAACAGGGAGTCTCTTGACCTAAGGTCTGGTCCACTGCTCTCTGGTTGGTGTTTATGAAGAACAGCAAACAACTATTTATAGTAGGGGCTCGATTGACAGTAAAGGTTGATAATGTAGGAATTCACTGGAATTCCACTGAGATGATGAAAGTTGGGGGGTAAGAATGAATTGAACTGAACTACCTATCCTGGTACAAAAGAGCAGTATTTATACCCTAAGGATGAGGCTATGTAGAACAATAAAAAGAAAGAAGTACGCGCTGTCAAAGGAAGAAAGATAAAGAGAGGACAGCTGCGAGAAGAAAAGAACAATGGAAAAGAAAAAGGAACAATAAAAAAATCTGTAAAAGTGTCAAAGTGCGAGAGAAAAGAAAAGAAGGCAGTGTACATAGTCCAATAGCAAAAATATATCAACTCCATAGGCGTGTGGTCATGTCAAAAATGTGAAAGGTCCTGAGTCAACACTTGAAAGGCGCAGCCTTGTTCCCGAGAAAATACTACTTGCCCATGATCCCATGTCGCGCAGCCTTGATAACACTTGACACACTGCAAGAATAATCCTCTGCTGCTGATTCATCTGCAATTCCTGCTTAGTCGTGATCCTCCTGGACTTCCTAAATTGTCATAAAGAGGGTGGGAAGGCTTCAGGTACCGCGTGAATGATGGTTTTGGCAGTGAATGATAAGATAAGAGGTAGATGAGTGAGGATAGGGGACTGAGTGAGATCCAGGAGCGAGGTATGGCAAGATAGATAGCTGAGGGGAAGACTTGTGGGTCCATAGCCACAACAACGATGACAAAGCCTTTACATAATGGGAGATGTAGCTGATGCGTCCATAAACGGGCCGTTCTTGAAATGATGGGCCATAGATACGATCAAACGCGAGCCGATGACCGATGCGAATAGTAGATTGATCGCTTTGTTGTATCACTAGCCAAGGGACAAATGGATGGTAGATGTTAAGGAGCATGTCGATAGTGTAAATGATAGACAACATAGTGGAAGACATTGAGGATATGATGAGCGATGAGGATGTTATCGTTGAACGAATGATTTGTTGACCAGGAACGCGATTCAGGGCTGCTTCCAAAATAGGTAAGTGAATTCAAAGTCCGCTTATTTTCATGATGGCAACTTTTAAGCTTTCTTCTCACGCTACCAATCAGTATTGGTGCGCGATACCGATTTCAACCCAAACCTCAACCTTAGAACCATACATCCCGCCTTTCCGATGACCTCCGACCTTCTGTCCAACTCCGCTTCCATCACCGGTTTGTTCCGGAACTCCATAACTCCAATCCGACTCCAATCCTCCACTTTGCTCCATCTTTTATTTTATTTTTCACATCACACCACTTCTTAATTAATTAATTAATTATTATTGTATCATTCCTTTATTTATTTTATATCTCCATTATGTCCATATTAGTACTTAAATACCCCCAGCCTAGCAGGGATCCCCATCCTTTCCTCTTTGGATCCCCTGTTAGCTTGACTAAGTCAGCATCGCAGTTGCCCTAACATTAGGAAAGGATCTTCCCTTAACGGACCGAGTCTGGTCCACACAGTGGAACAATAGTCCGATTTACAGCCCCTGATTCGGGCCAATCAGACTCCATACACTCCCAGACCGTGGCTCCCTCCTTGTCTTCGCAGCACGCATCTCCAAGCGGCTCCTTCCTATCAGCCATGGAGTATGAACACACCGCCCAGCTAGAAAGAGAAGTTGTCCTACTGTGAGCTTGGGACATTGAATACCAAAACAGGTTCAACCAAATTATGGAGATGCTCCACCGACTCGTTCCAAATGTATAATCACCTGTACCACAACAAGAGGTTCCCCCACAAACCAAAAACATACCCTGGACTTGTTCTGCAAGGCCGGCATTCCCAATGGAGTTTGACGGAGAACAATTTAAAGGAACAGTGTTCCTTCACTTGTGCCAAATGTACATCCGACTCTGTCCAGACAAATTCTCAGACAAGCAAACAAAAATTATCTGGGCCATGTCCTACATGAAATCCGGAAGAGCATCAAAATGGGCAGCTAGGGTTTTCCAATGGGAAATGGACAACCCTCAGTCAACCTGGTTCCTGGATTGGTCCAATTTCTGAGACAACTTCAAAAAGAAGTTCTGTCCCGCAAATGCAGACTTGGTTGCCATCAACTGACTAGAGTTGACTGGACATTTCCAGAAAAACCAGTCCTTGGAAGAATATGTGGACAAATTCCAAGACCTAATTACGGATTCTGGATACACTGATCCAAAAACTATTGTAGTAAAGTTCAAGAGGCCTGAATGCCCAGATTCAGAACTCCATTGCTACAATGGCTTCCGGAAGACTGTCTGATATGGATCCAACAGGATGGTACAGAATGGCCTGGACAATAGACGAAAACTGAGCTACTAACGAGGCTTTCCAGTCAGCTTACAAAAGTCTGGCAGCAACCACTTCTCAACCAACCAGTACCACCACACTCCAATTCAATCCGTCAATTCTGCCACAGAGGAACACACACCTCATACCAACTCCAGGCAACCCCGTTGATAGGACCCAGGAGACGTCTAGGGATGTAAACACACCATTTTTGCAGTTTCACAACCTTCGCAGTATACTTGCAGATGCTCACATATCATTGCGGATACTTGCAGATCATTGCAGGTCATTACAGGTCATTGCAGGTCATTGCAGATCATCGCACATACTCACAGATCATCACTGAATACTTGCAGATCATCATAGATACTTGCAGTCATCACCAACATTCACATTATCATTTGCAGTTACCAGCTGTTCTCACAATCTTTAAACACAACTCCAACAAAGGTCACTCAGGTGACTGTATTACTCATTACCTTTATTTTTATCTTGTCTCCATTTATTTGGCTCTTATCTCCTATGTTTCATTACCAAATTACCGGATCCATGTGACTCTGGTTTAACCTGCATTTTACATTTCTGTTTCACCTTTCCGCACTTAGCTATTTGCTAGTTACTATATTATTAGCAGTAGCAAGTAAGGGGAAGCAATGGAGGAGAACAGATGAATTACCACACTTTGATCCCACCTTTGGAACATTGTACGAAGTTACTCTTGCACTCCTTTAAAATCATCCTGCAAACTTCACTTTTTCTGTGCATTATCTTGCACTCATCAGGAAAAATGACTTCTGCCCTAGGGCTGTCCTGAAATGTCCTGGGGTGCCCCAGGCGGCTCAGGGTGCTCAGGTCAAGAGGTTGCCCTGGGGTGCAAGTTACCTATGTATGAAAAGTCTTAGGCTGTCCTGGGGCAACCTGAGGCAACCTGAGAGCATCCTGAGGCAGCCTTAGTCCCTTTGGATCTGATGCTAGAAAACATATATAAACCAGATATTTGAGTGGTCTCACACAACAGAATAATAATAATAATAATAAAAATAAAATTATATTCAATTATTCTAAACATCATATATACTAGTAATAAAATAATAATAAAATAGTGATACATAAATATACTAGTATAATACTGGGGAAGTAGGAAATAAGAAAACAAAATTCTGGGTGGTTTATATATCTTTTGAATGGCACACAGACCATTGGTCACATGATCACAGATAAGCATGATTTCGAGCATATGGTGCTGGGTCAGGGTAGATTACATAAATTCCAAAAAAGGATATTTTTTAAAGATGGTAGAGAATTGTTTTAGGACCCTGAATATGTTTAAATTATATTAATAGCAGCTCTCCTTATTGAGAAAACTGCAAAATACTTTCCTGGACATGGCAGTTAAAGATTTTCTAGCAAAATTCATAAATTCTAAGGGACTCCCAGGGCCTCCTGATGTGATTTAATCCAGATGGTCAATGCACCAGGATACACTAAAGGTGTCCTGAGAAAATAGGTGACACTCAAAACTTTATCTATGCTGTCCTAGGTTGTCCTGAGGTGTCCTTGGATGAGTGTGTAACACTCAAATTTTACCTGTGCTGCTCTAAGATGTCCTGGGGTGTCCTGGGATGTCCTGGGATGTCCTGAGTAGTGATGTGATACTAACAAATTACCCAAGGCTACCTAGGGCCAAAATCATTTTTCCTGATGCTTTAAAGTGAACCTTTGCACCACATAAAACCTCACTATCACCTACCAAAGAGAACTACATCAACCCCACAAACTATGTACTACTTGCGGTCTGTCCTCACCGCAGGTACATCACCGTACCTATGGACATTGATGTGGCCCGGAAATAGTGATTGTCAAGGGTTTCAAAACCCCTGGAGGGTCTGGGGTAAGGGTATGGAGGGTAGGGGTAAGGGTTGGCATTTTGTACCCTTGGAAAACCCTTACCCTTGACAAGGGTTCAAGGGTTTTCAAGGGTTTTTCAAGGGTTTCAATTTCTATTTTTAACATAAGATTTTGTCAGAATCTTAGCTTTTTTCTGCTTCCAAGTTATATAAATTCTACATTATTGGATTTAATAAGTATAAAACTGTACAATAAACTAAATATTGCAATATTTCCTTGTTTAAGAAGGCAAAAATATGTGAATTTGACATATTGAGGCAGTTATCTATTCTAAATTACATGTAATAGAGCTATTAATGCTTGATAAGGTAAATAAAACATGGTAGGTAATCAGATTTATATATATATAAAGCCTTAGAGTAATACCCTTGACCATACCCCTGTACCCTTCATACCCCTCAAAACCCTTACCCTTACCCTCCAAAACCCCTACCCTTGGACAGGGGTAGGGGTTTGGAGGGTAAGGGTAAGGGTACAGAAGTTTTACCCCAGGGTTACCCCTGACAATCACTACCCGGAAAGCAGGTTCAGTACTGCTGTCATGCTTCCAGTTTGACATCCGAGCAATGACCAATGATGAACTCCAGACCCTCTTGGAGTACTGGCTGGCCCAATTTGACAAAGTAGTTGATCCAGATCTGACAGAACTTCGGAGAACACTGAACAAGAAAGTCAGACCAACAATTTAAAGGATTTTTGCCAAAACAGTGAGTGAACCATACGCCCTCGCTGTCAACGACCAACTGGTTCTCTGTTTTACATGTAGATAGCATTGATGAAATAAGTGAGACGGTGAAATGACTACTCAGGGATGATAAAGAAAATAGGACTTTTGGAGATATAAAATCTCTACTCAATCTTATACTCAATCAAATCTGTGTAAAAGATGAATTCGGGTTTCCTGGAAAGTTTAACCGTTCCAAAATTAAGAAATTCACTTCAACTTATACAACACCAAAAACTAATGATTTGGATCAGTTTTAAAGTGTGATCAAACTTTTTGAGTGAGTTTTGCAATTTATGGATTGCACCAACAATCTAGCAAGAAGTTCCTTAAATCTTCTAGATTGATTTTCAACAATATATTTTGCACAGACAAGTCCAATGATTATGTGACTTAAACAACCAAAATTGCACACACTAAGGGACTCCTGTACCCTTGCTGTGACTAACACAATAAATTGCCACACTATTTCTCTTTATCATTGCTGAGACTCATTTCACCTTCTCGCCTAACTACATACAATTCTATCTTGACATGTCAAAACAGAGACACCAGTTGTTCTTTGACAGTGATAGCGTGCATTTCGACTCTCTGTTGCTTGGATTCAAAAATCTATTTAACTCCTCTGTCTAACTTTGCGTGTTCAGAGCTGTTCTCCTTGAAGATTGCGTCGGATCTGGATCAATCTACTTTATACAAATGTGGGGGGGAAGCCAGATATATCCAAGTCTAGTGTAACTGGAGTTCATGGTTGGCTTTATATGCATACGGATGTTTACAAACTGGGAAATAGCTTGACAGCAGTCCTTATACAATCTGCTTTGCGGGTAGTGATTGTCAGGGGTAACCCTGGGGTAAAACTTCTGTACCCTTACCCTTACCCTCCAAACCCCTACCCCTGTCCAAGGGTAGGGGTTTTGGAGGGTAAGGGTAAGGGTTTTGAGGGGTATGAAGGGTACAGGGGTATGGTCAAGGGTATTACTTTAAGGCTTTATATATGTGTAAATATGATTACTACTGTGTTTTACTTGCTTTATTAAGGATTAATAGCTCTATTATAAGTAATTTAGAATAGACTAGCTGCCTCAATATGTCAAATTCACATATTTTTGCCTTCTTGAACAAGGAAATATTGCAATATTTAGTTTATTGTACAGTTTTATACTTATTAAATCCAATAATGTAGAATTTATATAACTTGGAAGCAGAAAAAAGCTAAG
>MU130477.1:1044526-1079217 GCA_015039465.1 Phlegmacium glaucopus | reverse complement strand
GCCTTTTCCTTAGTTCTCTCGCCTTCTCCAGGCCCAAATCGGCCTATCGAGACCACCTTTAGTCGTTGTTCAAGCCTGCGCACAGGATCAAGTAATCGACCATTGGTCCTTCAAAGAAACAGCCATGGAAGTATCGGTCTGGTGAACTGATCCATGTCTTCAAACGTATGTGCAGCAGACAATAGGTTAAATCTCAGGTTTTAAAGCCTCTGGAGTTTAAGGACGAGAGGCAGTTACTGCTGGCCTCCTCCGCCTCCAACTTACGCAAGGCCTTATCACAAGCCTTGCCTCCCGAGATCGTACCTTTGTACCTTCTGCCCTACCTACCGTGCGTACAACAGCCCTTCTGCTTCCCAGGTCCTGTCTCCTGGACGGACTCGTTACTAGAGTATGCCTGGTTCTATGAAGAGCCTCTCAAAGAAACTTCCAGACCAGCATGCCTTCTTAACACGAAACTGTTTCCGAGCTAGAGGTTGGAACTTCAGGCCTCCTCCTTAGGCTGCGAACAGGCGCCTTGCAACCATAACAAGGACCCTTCATTCCTATCGAAAAAACTCAAGAAAAACATCAAGGAAAGGTACAGAAAAGGCAAGAAAACTAAAGCCCTATTCTACTCCAGAATGAGAAGACAAACTATCACGTATCAAGGCCTAACATCGGATAAAAAACATTTCTTGCCTCTATGTGGCCTATCACCGTGAGCCTCATAACAACATACTCTTAAGGCGATAAACATCTTCACTTGAGATCAAAAAAAAGACGAGGAACGTCAGCGAAGCCTACAGAACAAGGTCCCAGACCAACTGTGCAAGACAAACAGGCAGTGGAAAGCCCACCAGAGGCGAGGGTTGGGAGGAAGGTGGAGGCTGAGCAGGGGCAGTAGGCTAAGGAGCAGGAGGCAGAGGAGAACGTGGAGGCAGAGGTGTGGGAAGAGGCGAAAACAGCGCAGAGAGGCAAAAGAGAGGAGAAGATAGGAGAGAAGAAAGGCAGATAGGAAAAGATAGAGGGAAAAGAGGGAAAGATAGAGGGAGGAGTAGGCATGAAGGTAGCGCATAAAATATGGGAGGACCCAGAGGTGGTAAAAGGAGTTGTCGGGGGGTTAGTAGAGGTCGGGGAGATAATAGTTGAGGCAGGGCAGGTGGAGACCGCGATGGAGGAAGAAAAAGGGGAATAGGTGGGAAGGTGAGGCAAGGAGGCAGAGGCGAGGAAGCAGAAGGCAAAGGGAGGCTGGTCTCTCTTTCCTTGCTTTTTCCGTGCCTTTCCATGTCTTTTCCGTTCTATTCCTTTCCGTTATCTTACTCTTCTGTTTCACAAAACAAAGTTCAAGAAAACAATTTTTTATAAACAAAACAAAAAAAAAAAATAACAAGAAAAAATTATATACAATTTATTTTCTACTCTACTGTTTTTTCTACTCCTTCCATCCCTTCCGTCTCCACTCCTCCGTCCTTCCCTCCGTCCGTCCTCTCTGTCTCCGCTCCCAACCCTCCTTCCACCTCCGACTCGTCCCCGTCATCCGATTCCTCGTCCTCCGTCTCCTCTTGCACCTCCATCTCCACACCCTTCTCTGCTTTTGTCGCGTCTCTCCGTTTTCTCTCCTCTTCTATCCTCTCTTCTTTCCGTCTATCCTTTTCTATCTCCCTTTTCTCCCTTTCTATCTCCCTCCTCATCCGTACTTCCATCGCGTATTTTATACCCTCCTGGGTCTCCACCATTTTCCTCAACAGTCCCCCAATCATCTCCAGCCCCTCTATCATCAACTCCGTCCCGTCCACCTCTGGCGCTGTCTCCTTCTTTTTCCCCTTATCCACCTTTCCGCTCCGTTCCTCCGTCCGCTCCTTTGTCTTCCGTTTCCCTCCGACCAAGCTGCACGCGATCTTCCGTTGGTAGCAGCGCCAGCACCCTGGCCCACTGCTCTTTTCGTAGCACACCTCGTGTGCGTCGTCACACCGGCTGCACGCCGGGTTTTTCTTCGTCTTGGTCTGATAGACCTCCTATGTGCTTTCCGTTAGTTTTATTCCGTTTCTGTTTTTGAACCACTTACTTTTTCATTTGTTTTTCTCTTTTTCGGGGCACTCGGCCCCGGCTCCATTCCGTTTCCTTCTTCTTCTTCTTCATCATCGTCGTCGTCAACCGCGATTGCCGCCTTTCTCTTCCTCTGCTCCTCCTCCTGCTGCCTCCGTTGCAACTCCTCATTCTTCCTCTTCTCCGCCTCTACTCTCCGTTTCTCCGCCTCTACCCTCTGTCTCTCCGCTTCTACCCTCTGTCTCTCCTCCTCCTCCTCCAGCCTCCGAGCCTCCTCAATCTCAGCTTCTTCCCGCTTCTCCTCCTCCTCCCGTTCCTTCCGTCAACGTTCCCGTGCTTCTTCGAGCCGAGCTTGTTGCGAAGCAGGAGGCAGGGAGGGGCCAGCTTTGTTGTTGGAGTTCATGACATTTTGTTTTAGAGGATGGGGGTTTTGGTAGTTATCCGAAGTGAAGAATCACAATCAGTTTCCGACGGCCTTTATACCACGCCAACCTCGCACGGACCATCACGTGGCCTCGAGGGTCTCGGCCTTGACAGGGAGGTACTGTTACATTCCGTTATACATTACTCCGGTCCGGCTCCGTCGGAGCTGTTTCCAGTAGTCCGTACTCCGTACAGTGCCTTCCCTTATATCCCGAACTACTCTCCCTATGTTCAACTCCGAGACTTCTCCGTGTCATTCCGGTTCCTCCGTCCATACTCCAAACCCGTTATCACTTCTTCGCCACTACCACTATTCTTTGTCATCATCTTTCCCATCATCAGTCAGCACACCAGCCATGGATTATTCACCCAAGAATGCAGGACCTTTTCCGGGAGCAGAACGCAGCACTTATATTTATATTCTATATTTCGGTTGCAATTCCTTTTATATTTAAAGTACTCGAACTTGTATGTTTTCCCTTAGTTCGAATATCAACTTTGTTTCCTCCTCTTGTTCGTCCTCTAAAGTCACTGAGGTCTTCCGTCTTATTACTTCTTCTTCCGTTCCGAAATCAGGACATCTTAGGAGCTGGGCGGCACAGCACACACGCTGAGGCCAACGTCCTTTCCGCTTACTGTTCCGGAGTAACTCCGACGTGACTTCCTTGTTTTAAACTTAACACATTCCTGGCTTAAGATGCACAACCTGGAGATCGACTGGGCAACTGGAGAAGTGAAAATGTCCTGTTGTCCACCCTGTTGTTGTTCGGAATGCAGGAATGAAATCCGAGAAGAATGGAAAATTCAAAAAGCAGAAATACACTGGGTTGAAAAATGTTCAATCAGCCCACTTCCGGCTCATGTTGTTACGAACTATTATTTTTCTTTCCTTAACTCCTCCGAACACATGCTCATTTCACTTACATGCACATCACTTCTTCTTTTCATTTCTGTCCACATATGTTTACCTCTTCTTTTTCATCGTTTCACCTATTTTTACCTATGCATACCTTTTCACATGTGGACGACTCACCTTATGCACAACCCTCCTATTTACTATAAATACTGTATCTACAACACATGTATTCCCTTAGCTAATTCTTGAGAATTGTACTTGGTTACTTTCTTCTTGAATCATCCTCAAACTCTAAAGACAATTCCTCGAGATGACTCTCTTGGTATTCTTTGAGCTCAGCACAAACAAACAAACTCTTCTTTACGACTGTTTATGATCAGAGACATCTGAATTGTTCGAAGTCATAACACATGTAGAGGATTGGGATGATGATGATGAGGGGGAAAGTAGCCCAAACCCTGAATTTGAGGATGGCGACAGAATATTCGCCACTGGCCTACTATCACTGCAGGCAGATATCCAAGCCACCTCCACCATCTCCCAACGTCTTGCAGAAGCTTTCCAGCATAACACACAATCCAAAACAAAAAAAGGAGTTCCGGATTATCTCCGAGAATTTGATAGTGTCTTCACCAAAGAATCTTTTGATATCCTACCTGATCCGAAACCTTGGGACCACACAGTAGAACTTATCCCAGGAGAAAAACCATCAGGTTGCAAGGTCTATCCTCTAGCTCCGACGGAACAAAAGGAACTTGATGCATTCCTCCAGGAGAATTTAAATTCCAGACGCATCCGACCTTCCAAATCTCCAATGGCATCTCCGGTTTCCTTTATCAAAAAGAAAGATGGAAGTCTTCGGTGTGTTCAGGACTATCGAGCTCTCAATGCAATCACCATCAAAAACAAGTACCCACTTCCCCTCATTTCGGAACTGATTACCCAACTCTGGGGCGCTAAATACTTCACTAAGTTGGATGTCCGATGGGGTTTTAACAATGTCCGAATGAAGGAAGGGGACAAATGGAAAGCGGCTTTCCGAACCAACTGGGGATTATTTGAACCCCTAGTTATGTTCTTTGGCCTCACCAACAGTCCAGCTACTTTCCAAACAATGATGAATGACATCTTCCACAAACTCATAATGGAAGGGGTTGTAGTGGTCTACCTTGATGATATGCTGATATTCATGGAGACACTAGAGGAACACCGGTCTGTAAGTACTGGAACTCTTATGGAAGCATAAACTCTTCCTAAAACCGGACAAGTGCGAATTCAAACAAACCAAGGTGGAATACCTTGGAGTCATAATATCTCATAACTCCATCGAGATGGACCCTGTAAAAGTTGCTGGAGTAGCAGAATGGCCGATTCTGACAAACAAAAAGGAAGTCCAGTCATTTCTAGGCTTTACCAACTTTTACCGAAGGTTCATCCAAGACTTTTCTCATCATGCCTGTCCCTTGTTTGATCCCACCAAAAGTGACATTAAATGGAGATGGAATATGGAGGAGCAATCGGTGTTCAATTCTCTCAAAAACCTGATCACTCTGACCCCAATTCTAGCCTCTCCAGACAACTCCAGGCCATTCCGCACCGAGGCAGACAGTTCCAATTTTGCAACCGGAGCCATACTCTCCCAACAATCCCTCAATGACAAGAAATGGCACCCAGTTGTGTTCCTGTCTAAATCCTTATCCCCAGTTGAACAGAACTATGAGATCCATGACAAAGAGATGCTAGCGATCATCTGAGCCCTAGAAGAGTGGAGACATTTCTTCGAAGGAGTGGAACATAAGTGTGAGATCTGGACTGATCACAAGAACTTGGAATACTTCATGACAGCCAAAAAGCTCAATCGGAGGCAAGCCTGTTGGTCATTGTTCCTTGCCCGGTTTGATTTCCTTATGCACCACAGACCAGGTAAAAGCATGGGAAAACCAGACGCCTTATCCAGACAAGCGGATCACGGAACTGGAACCGGTGACAATGACAACATCACACTCCTAACTCCAGGTTTCTTTGCGATTCAGGCCTTAGAAGGACTGGAAGTCATATAAGACGTCTTGAAAGACATCCAGAAGGGCACCTGTGAAGGTGTAAAAGAAAAGGCCATAGCTAAAGTGGTAAAGGAGTTGAAAACCACTCACATGCAATCTGTCCGATCAGCGGAATGGTCTCATGACAATGACATCCTCTCCTTCCAAGGAAAAATCTACGTTCCAGACATGTTTGACTTGTGAAGACGGATTTTATCCCTCTGCCATGACACCCTAATTGCTGGGCATCCAGGAAGATGGAAAACCCTCAAACTCATATCCTGAAACTATTGGTGGCCACAGATGTCCTGGTATATCAGAAAATATGCCTCAACCTGTGACCTGTGTCTTCAGACCAAGGCTCAAAGATGCCACCCAGTCGGTGAACTCCACCCCCTCCCAATTCCAAATGCTCCATGGGACACAATTAGTGTGGACTTCCATAGTGGAACTTCCGGAGTCTTCAGGATACGACTTGGTAATGGTAGTAGTTGATTTGGTCACCAAACGAGCTCATTTTGCACCAACCCTTACTACCACCTCCGTGTCCAGAACAGCACACCTGTATATCCAACATGTCTGGAAACATCATGGACTACCCCAGAGAGTGGTATCAGATAGAGGACCACAATTCATAGCGGAATTCACTCGCGAGCTCTACCGGATCCTTGGAATCAAGTTAGCAGCCACTACCACCTATCATCCACAAGGAGATGGCCAGACGGAACAAGTAAATCAGGAATTGGAACAGTATCTCCAACTCCTTACAAACCAACGACAAACCAATTGGGCCAAACTCCTTCCCCTTGCAGAATTCCAATACAATAATCATGTCCACTCCGCCACCCAGCACCTGCCTTTCCTCCTAGACTCCGGACAAATCCCCTGAATGGGTTTTGAACTGAGCCAACCAGAATCCCGACTGGAGTCCGTTAATGAATTCACAGAACAAATGTGGAATACCCTAGACAAAGCAAAAGCAGCACTGGTCAAATCTAAGGACGACATGGCAAGGTATTATAATCAAAAAAGGACTTTGGCACCTGAATACAAACCAGGAGACAAAGTATACCTGGATGCCAGCAATATACAAACAACGAGACCATCCAGGAAATTGTCCCATTGGCACCTAGGCCCCTTTCTGATCAAAGAACAAGTCGGCAACAATGCTTACCGACTCCGACTTCCCTTGTCCATGAAACAACTGCATCCGGTCTTTAACGTAGTCAAACTAACTCCAGCCCCAATATCACACACCAATACTGATTGGTAGCATGAGAAGAAAGCTTAAAATTTGCCATCATGAAAATAAGAGGACTTTGAATTCACTTACCTATTTTGGAAGCGGGCCTGAATCACATTCCTGGTCAATAAAATCATTCATTCAACATTATCATCCTCATTGCTCACCATATCCTCAATGTCTGTCACCATGCTCTCCATTGTTTACACTATCAACATGCTCCTAAGCATCTACCATCCATTTGTTCCTTGGCTAGCGATCCAACAAAGTGATCAATCTACTATTCGCATCAGTCATCAGCTCGTGTTTGATCGTATCTTTGGTCCATCATTTCAAGCACGGCCTCTTTATGAATGCATCAGCCACATCTCCCATTATGTCAGAGGCTTTGTCATTGTTGTTGTGGCTATGGACCCACAAGTTTTCGCTTCAGCCATCTATCTTGCCATCCCTCGCTCTTGGATTGCACTCAGTCCCCTATCCTCAATTATCTACCTTTTATCTTATCATTCACTGCCAAAACCATCATTCACGCAGTACATGAAGCCTTCCCACCCTCTTTATGCCAACTTAGGAAGTCCAGGAGGATCACGACTAAGCAGGAATTGCAGATGAATCAGCAGCAGAGGATTATTCTCACAGTGTGTCAAGTGTTATCAAGGCTGTGCGACATGGGATCATGGGCAAGTAGTATTTTCTCAGGAACAAGGCTGCACCTTTCAAGTGTTGACTCAGGACCTTTCACATTTTTGACATGACCACACGCCTATGGAGTTGATATATTTTTGCTATTGGACTATGTACACTGCCTTCTTTTCTTTTCTCTCACACTTTGACACTTTACAGATTTTTTTATTGTTCCTTCTTCTTTTCCATTGTTCTTTTCTTCTCGCAGCTGTCCTCTCTTCATCTTTCTTCCTTTGACAGCGCGTACTTCTTTCCTTTTTATTGTTCTACATAGCCTCATCCTTAGGGTATAAATACTGCTTTTTTGTACCAGGATAGGTAGTTTCCCTCAGTTCCCTCCAATTCAGTTCTTAGTCCCCAACAGTCATCATCTCAGTGGAATTCCAGTCAATTCCCCCTCCTCCAAGTTCACTTTTTCAATCCCTTACTGTCAACCTATTGTCTACTGCTATCTGCTATAGTCTTACTGAAGACTCTTTCCTTGATCATCCTCATCCTCATCCTGTCTACTGCTATAGTCTCACCAAAGACTCTCTCTTATTCATCCTCATTCCCCACCCCTACTCTTACCCCCTACCTCTGTGTGTTACAAGTCAAGGTTATGCCTTCCCTAAATGAACAACAGGGAGGCTTTCAACTTAAAGACTAGTCCATTGCTCTCTGTTGGTGTTATATATCAACACAAACAATGATTTATAATGTCAATACTATTTTTACACATGCATGCCTTCCTTTCATCTAGCTAGTTTAGGTCATATTCACATGCATGTAGTATATAAGTGAAAGGTGCTTATCTTTGATAAGCACCTTTGAATTTAACTTGGTTACTGGGACTTTACTTGCCCTTTGGCCCTGCAAATCTCATGACCATTACAATGATCAGACCAGGTAGTAACAAGGATCTATTAATAAAAAGGTCATAGCTGATGTTAAGTACTATTGCTTAGTCTTATCATGGAACAAAAATATTTTGCCACTTATCAGGGGCATCACTGTCCTTAACAGGCATTTGCATTACAATCCATCAGGCAAGTTTCTGACAGAACTGTGGAAACCACCAGACTATATTTGGTCAAACTGTGGTCATCACACCAGTTGTTACCAGTCATGACTGTTAGGGAACATCTACTAACAATAAAATGTTTGTAGACCTTAGAGAAGATGTAGTCGCCAGTAACCAAGTTTATAACAAGGTGTCATTCTAAGACAACACCTGCTACCCTATATACAGATGGACCAGGGTAACTACAACTGGGCCTAGGTAACTAATGCTAAGATCTAAATGAAAAGTAGGATGCATGTTCATAGGAGCATAGGATAATAATCTACTTGGAGTACACACATGCAACTACTAAGGAACATTCGTCGGAACTACTAATAACCATTCATATGCATGACTAAAGACAAAGTAGGATGGAGTGCATAGCTAGAATAATGAGTGTATATAGTGTCCTCTGACAATGACCTAGTCTGGATGTTCTGCACCAAGCAGCTTCTTTCCCATGTCCATCACTTGAATCTCTAGCTGCTCTGCCTCATTCAACCTTCCCTGATAGTGGTATGTGACTGCTAGACTTGCCATGCTTGCAAATGTGTCTGGATGTTCTGCACCAAGCAGCTTCTTCCTCATGTCCATGACTTTAACCTGTAGTTGCTCTGCCTCATTACACCTTCCCTGATTGCAGTATGTGGCTGCTAAATCTGCTATGCTTGTGAGGGTGTCTGGATGTTCTGCACCAAGCAGCTTCTTCCTCATGTCCATCACTTGAACCTCTAGCTTCTCTGCCTCATTCCACCTTCCCTGCTTCCAGTATGTGGTTGCTAGACTTGCCATGCTTATGATGGTGTCTAGATGTTTTGCACCAAGCAGCTTTTTTCTCATGTCCATGATTTGAATATTCAGCTGTTCTGCATTTTTCCAGTCTCCATTCTCCTTCATTACTAGTGAAAAACTGGTCCATATATCATCATAGTACTGCTTGATGAGTCCCATCTGGCTTCCATATAACTCATTTGCCTGAATATGTGGATGAATCAAGTGTCGTAATGCATAATCCCGAGTTTCAAATCTCATTGAAATTGCACAGGACAAAATTGTTCTGCCCATCTGGTACATTCTTTGCCTCTCAGATTTCAACATTTGTTCCCGACTCCAGCAGTGAACTAAAGGGTGAATGGACAACACTTCAGATGATTGTCCCCCTTTTATCAAGGAGAATGAAAGAAGCACACTGATACCTTGTCCAAAGATGAACTCATCCCAGTGACCATCATTACCCAATGCAAGCAAGGTATGATCTAATGAGTTGATTGCCTGGGGTAGCCTTCTTGCCACACTATCAACAACATACTCCTTGGACTCCTCAGCAGCGGATCGAAAAATGTCTTTAGAAATATTACTATGATGATAGAAAGCACATATTTGAAGAATTAGGATTGCAGCCTGGGCTGCTTGTGCATTTCTACTGTCAGATTTTCCACTAGCTCTTTTTTTTATTTCTCTAAGAGATAGGTCCCAGGTCCCATACACTGTTTTATCATGGTCTGATGCTCCTCTGAATGCAGTATCTGTCATAAGAGTCTGACGATGTAAAGAGAACTGTCTCAGATATTTGTTGAGATCACATTTCCCAGCTTCAATATAAGCACCAGCATGATCAACAGCAAGAGGGATATAGCCAAGTTCTTTGACAATCCCTTTAGCAGTTTGTTGATGCTCAGGTAATGGATCCAAACAGCTAGACTTGAGAAGTAGATTTATAGCATCTGGCTCCTCCATTTCAGTGATCTCAATTCTGTTCTCAAATCCTATAACCCTTCCTATGGATCTGTTTCGACTGGTGATCAGAATATTACCTCTGTTACCTGGGGGAATGAACTTGGCCACCACCTCTGGAGAAGGTTCATCAGCATTATCAAACACAATCAACCATTCCTCTTGAATGCAAGATATCCACTGGAGGACAGACTCAACTGAGCCATCCACACCAGAAGCATGTGCAGCAGGAATGGCAGATATGCCCTTCAAAGACATTGTAATGCTCTCATGAGAGGAGGCATCAACCCAGAATATATATGAAAAGCTAGAGCAAGAAAAAAATAAAAATGAGTCTATTTGTTGTGAATGAACATGTGAGGACACTTACCTTTCAGACATCTCTTCTGTGAACTTAAGACAGATCTGGGTCTTTCCAATCCCACCCATTCCCCAGAGGATGCAAGAGCGCCTTGACATCAGTTGACTATTAGTATGATGAACAAAAATCTTCTGAAGTTTGTCAAGTACATCTTTCCGTCCAGTAAAGATTGGGCTGGAATTTGGTTTTCGAGATACAGATATCTTCATCTGCCCTTCACCAGGGTTGGCTGGGATCATATTGACATTATAGTTCTGGGAGATGGAATTATTGCTAAATCATTTATACAGCATACAAGAGACTTACAATAGTGCCACCAGTGATGAGTAAATTCTGGACATTTGGAAAGAAACCTGAGCCAGAATGCTGATTCTATCAATCATCAGCAATAGTGAGAACAGTGGGTATAAGCAACTCACAGAGGGATTTTGCTCTGGTTCTGTAAATACCAAGTTGGCTTGGATTATGGCATCAGGGGAGGAGAGCGAAATTTCTTCTGAATGGGCTACAGGGGCAACTGGCAAAGCGGGGACTCGGGATTCATGGGCAGTCTGATCGACGACGATGATTGAATAATTATGGATATGGACGGGCTAAGTTGAACGCTTACGTGAGGAAGATCATTGGTCTCCAAGGCGGGAGTTTGGAGTTCATGAGCAGCCTAATCGACAAACGGATGGTTAAGTAATCATAAGTGTGATGGGCTAAGTTGAGCGCCTACGCGAGCAAGATCATTGGTCGCCAATGCAAAAACTGGGGCGGAGACTCGGAGTTCATGGGCAGCCTAATCGACAATGATAATTGAGTAACTGATGTGATGGGATAAGTTGAACATTTACAGTAACATCAGCGGCTTGAACGAGAGCAAGGTCATTGATCTCCAAGGCGGAGACTTGGAGTTCATGGTCAGTCTGATCGACGACGATGGTTAAGTAATTATGCATGCGATGGGCGAAGTTGAACACTCACAGTAATGCCAGTGGCTTGAATGACTTGAGCGCTGGCAACCGCAGCACTAGTCGGAACGGATGGCATGCGATCAGTGGTGCTCGTTATGATTGTCGTCGATGTCGAAGTTGCTGCTCCAAGGCTTGAACCAAGACTCGGAGCATTGGTGGTGGTCAGAGATGGGTGTTTTTCTGTCTTGGACTTGACAAGTTTCTTAAAACGATGCTTAATACCGCTGAACATTGGGTTGTGGCGCTCGATGTGCAGTGATCGATGAGAGGCAAAAGAAAGACGTCCTGATTACATAAGAGCCGTGACCTTATAACCCTATGCATCTCAGTGTCACTGGTAAGTCGCAGCCATGTTAAGCCTGACCTAGCATCTGTTTGGGTTCGGAGTATTACCTATAACTAAGTTGACCTTGTGAAGGCTGAAATTTGAACTAAGGTGAAGTTCAAACGTCCATATTTCACAGATCAGTGATTTCCATAGTCTTCTCGTCAGGTGGGTTCCACATGTATCCAATTGGTCCGATTAATACACATGGCTTATTACTGTATTCTAAAAAGCCTAGACGAATGTGATATTATACAAGTCCATACCGGCTTTGATATGAAATAATAATGAAAAATGATAGATATGTCCGTGCAACACTGCAAGAAACCCTATTTGCGCAAAGCAATTTCGAGAAGATACCAGTTACTGTAAAATAAAGGAAGGAAAAAGGAAAGTCTCCACATTGTAAAAAAGTGTTTGAAAGAATGTCTAGGATTCGAATAGAATTTTATCATTTGATTGGTTCAAGAAATCTTTGCGAGAAACAAGATCATGACAGTGAAAATAAACCCCAAACTCTGAAATGCATCGAAGGCGCTGCTGCGGCCTAATGGCAGTCGCGGTGATAAAATTTAGACAAAGCTCAAATGATAATCGAAATGATAATACATTCAGAATCTAGACCATCAAAAGGTCACCAAGCTGCCGCTTCAACAGACCATCAACAAGCAGGATGATTTCACCTGCCATCTATCATACCAGGGTGTAATATCCTATAGCCTCATTGTTATTGTCAACCTTCCAATCGTGCCTGGATGGGACTCAAGCCAAACTCGTTCCAAAAATCTCTTGAGTCCAAGGCACGGCCCAAAAGTTCAACGTTGCGAGGTAAAGCCAGAACACCCATTTCTGCCATCAACTCCCGCACCCATTTTGCCTGGGGACCGCGGTCTTCCCTCTCCATCAAAGAAGTAGCAGGCTTCTCTCCATGCGAAGTCTCCGTCAGTTCCTTCTTCTCAGCATTAGAACCCCATGCCGAAGCAAGATCCCACCAGTCGTATACGCGACCATCGGTTAGGATCCATCTTTGACCTTGAACCTTAGAAAAGTTGCCATGCACGGCGAGGATGGCACGGGCCACATCGATCCCGTGGATCATATGAATACTCCCCTAGAGTTTACCCTGAATTAGTGGCCCTGTGGCACGAAAACAATCATAAAATTACTTTATTCTTGAGCACCTCTTTCGTTGGAGCAACTTTACCCACCCAATTTCTCATTGAACGAGAGCCACCCCAGAGCCCTGCCAGGTTGAGAACGGTAGTTGGGAATAAAGGGGAGAGAGCGAGCAGTTCTGCCTCTGCTTCTCCGCGTGGAGTCGAGAGAATGGGTGAATGTCGATTATACCATTGATTTTTCGGTGGACTAACACTTTGATTTGGGTCCATAGTACGACGTCCCTGAGTGCTTGGCTTAAGGTTGCGTACACACACATTATAAGGATGAATGCATAACTCACATCCCAAATACTGGTAGCACCAAGTTGGATGAA
The DNA here is from genome assembly GCA_015039465.1 of Phlegmacium glaucopus. NCBI lineage: Eukaryota > Fungi > Basidiomycota > Agaricomycetes > Agaricales > Cortinariaceae > Phlegmacium > Phlegmacium glaucopus. The sequence continues at coordinate 1,066,031 of MU130477.1, read as the reverse complement.
TCGCACCTGTGTGCCCTCCTCCCCTTGACGTCTGCGACTTTCTGTGTACAGTCTCACCAGTCGTTCCGAAGCGCCTTTTCCTTGAATGGGAAATGTAATCAGAACAGTTGGAGCAGTGGGAAGAGCTTCATACGGCTCCATGTCGTCTGAGTCCGGGTAGAATTCAAACTTGAAGGTTGAGTCGCTACCCTTACGGCTGGTTGCTGCAAATGACAGACAGCTTTCATGGCATAGAGGGATAAGAAAGGTAGACGTCCATCCTGCTCCAAGGATTAGAATGTCAACAGTGGTTTGCATTTCGGTCCCGGTGGTTGCGCCGTTATGGTTAGGAAATACTAGTCTCCCGTAGGCAGACTTCGTAAACTATCGATAATTAGTTGACGATGAGTTGATCTCCTTCCTATGGAGTCTCCTACACCCGACCATCAAACCGTAGATGTGCATTTATTTCCACGCAAATATCATGTGACTTTGCTAATTGCCGTCACGTCATTTACTAAGAGCGTCTTGACTCTTGGTCTCCATCCACCCCAATATGTATCTAGAACACCTTTAATACTAGAAACTCCTCTTCGTCATCCACATTCTCTACTACCACGCCCCATCCAACTTCACCACATTCGTTTCATCGACCCGAGCAACCTCCAAATACAATTACGCACTACCCCGCCAAAAAAAATCGGACCAAAAATCGGCCGAATGACGAAAACCCAGATACTCCGGCCTCTAAAGGACCTCGGAAAACTGCTGGCTCCTCCATTGGTAGTGCACCATGGCTATTAAGTATCGACGATAACAGCAATATAAATCCTGCCGATCACCCAAATAATCTCTCTGAGGCAGCAATTCCGTAGCTTTAAGTTTAACTGATGCTGAAATTCATAAATTAACCCGTTTCTTCGCTGTCTAGCACGATGACTTAGAATGGACTTACATCCAGCTTCTGTACCTCACAACGATAGGTAACGCGTCTACGATAGGAGAAAGGGCAAATGATTATTTAAAGATGTGTTGAACGTGGGAAGCAACACGTGATCAGTTTAATTTTAGTATACGGTTTGGTGGGTGCCGACTAAAGACTAACGAAATACGACGCTAACAGACGCTAACAAATTTTCGTGGTGAGAATATCATTGGCATATATGAAGTGATCGACTTCTCATCAATAAGGGATATCGGAGTTTGCTAACTTTGCTTACAGGAGACTAATGTGCCCTGATGATTAAAATCGAAGAAGAAAAGTGAGTGCGCTTCTGTCGCACATTCCAGATGTCCGAGTCGACGTGGAATATGGAAAACCTGGCATTTATGTAATCTGAAAATCATAGGCTTGAAAAGACCGTTTTCTTTGTCTTTTTGCACCGAAAGGAGGCTGATTATAATCTCAACAGTCAGACGGAGTACTTGTAACCAAAAGTTCATTACAATGAATGAAGGAATACTAAATGTCCTGGATATACGTAAATGTCCTTATACCGCTAAACCAAAGAAAACCAGTCCTATACCAAATCTGACATAAGGAAAATTCTGGCAGCAGAAGAACTGTCCGAAAAATGTGGATATAAAAGTGCGAAGAAGATCCCTGTTTAAGTCCGAGTAACTGACAGCTGGTATGTTCAAACTTTAGCACGTCCACGTGGACTACAAGGGACAGATCATTACGCATAATCGAAATAAAACGTTTTGGTAACTTACGTCGCGAACGCCGGGGGCTTGAACGCTTTGGTAAGGCGGCAAACCAATACAATCAGAAAGACTGACAAGGCGGTAGCCAGCTGCTTTCAGCTTTGAGATCGCATATGGAAGTACTTGATGACTGTGTTCCACCCATCATCAATGCTTTCTCTCCCGAAAATGCTGATAACGAAGCACTCACGCAGTGGTTTCTGTAGGAAGTATTGATCAATCGGAAAGTTTCGTTATTACATGGCATTGAACCTAAACCTTACCATATGTTTCATGATTGAGAGTTAGTATATTGCTTGGTCTCTGCGCAATGGTACTATCGTAGGCGGCCTCACTTTGAGCAGGGGTTGATCCTGTTGAATCCCCTGAGCTAAAATGTATATGAAACCCATGATTAACAAATTTGCCCCTAACAGAATTAAATAACACGCACTCGAAATCCCAAAGGATAACGGATTGATTCCTGGCGAACGAAACTTGCAAGACGTTGGAATTAATACTTCCATACGCTAACAATAACATGATTAATAATGCTGTTCGTTCAAATAATATCCACCAGGAGCGTACGTGGTCGCATGAATGCTGGGTAGACACCAGCAATCTTCTGGAGGGCCTCTAAAGTGAAGGGAAGGAGAGAGATTATAGCGATAAGTATAAGTAGGAAGGGAAAAAAAATAGCATGAAGCTTACGCTCGACCCGCCACATCTCGCTATGAACTGCAAGGTAGATCATTCAAGATTAAATAAAGAACTGCCTTTTCAATCGAGTAGCGTACTCACTTTGATCAGAGCTAAGTGTTGTCAAATCCGTGTGACTCCATGTATGCGAGCCTACTTGATGACCGTGCTGAACCGCGTATAAAACCCGCGCTGCAGAATCTGTATCGTAGATGCATGCATCTAGAATATGAAATCAATGGATAGAATTAGCATTGACGGAATGAGTATCACAATTATTCCCGTCTACAGAAACCATCAGTCATCATGGCGCCATAAATGGGTAATCAAGAACATACTGAAAAAGAATGTGCCAACCGCTCCCGCGGCAGTAAGAGCATCGCTAATGTCCTGACTAGATAAAGCGCGTCAGGATGTGGGATTGACTAACGAAGCAATTTATTTCCTTACAGGTAGATCCATGGACCATCATCCTGGGATCGTTGAGCATTTCGATGCTCTGAAAGACGGGAAAGAGACACTCACGAAAGTCAATGCTACGGTATTCGGGGTTGTGCAGCTTGATATCACGCGAGCTTCTTGGCAAAAAACAGAAGAAACCGCAGCCAGTAGAGCAACAACAAGGAATCCAGCGGCGACCATCGTGAATTGAGGAAAGCCAGAGAGGGTGGGGGGAAGATCGAATGGAAAAACCAATGTAAGTCAGGGTGATCATTATTTAGGAGAAAGTGGTTCATGCACGTAAGCACTAGAAGCTCAAAGTTTGAGTTCTAAAATAAGCACCACAGAATGTTAGGAGACATTTAGTCAATGTCTCAGATTCTTTTTTTCTTTGGGCGGTCCGCATCGTAAACACGTTATAATAGAAACGTATGGACGGGCCGAGGGGCACCAGGATTAATCGAGTTTAAAGATAATTTTGAAATCTTTACGCAAGTCCAATGAACGACTCACACGGGCCTCTGGTACGCACACGCCATGTCACGTGTACATAAAACAGTGACGTCGACATGAAACTAAAACACAGACAAAACGTCTATCACTGATGTCCCGAGGAGAGACACAGCGAAAAAGGGTACAAAAGACGAGTCTGCACAGACTCACATTCGTCCCTTCGCTCACTGTCTCTCCCAGGTATGATTCCCAGGTTTCATACTCACTCGTAGTTTCTCTTCGCTCACTGTTTCTCACAGGGACTGATTGTAGTACCAGAGCCTAGTTTATTCGACACCCACCCACCCACTTCCTTCTTCTTTATGTATCTTTGCTAGTACCAGCTGTACCTAGTTAGAGATATAAAAAGACTTAGACCGTTTGGCTGGCCTAAGAGCCGCCAAACCGGTTCTGACCTGCTACTCAACTCGTGTCTCCCACGCCCGGTCATCATTGGCACGGGTTTTCAGTTGACCCCAGCCCATTATACTAAAAGTGGCTATGTCCCAAAGAGGAGTATTCCAAGAAAACATATGTAACTTTCGCTGTACTTTACCCATTACAATCAGATATTGGTGGAATTGCGGTAGAATCAGAATAAAATTATTCGGGTCTCATTTTAGTCTCATTCCAATCTTAGTCCACTTAAAGTTAAAATATAATTCTCCTTAATTTTATTGATTTTATTTACGTCACCCGGGTGGCATGATATTAATAATGCCTGTTACAGATTTGGGGCGTTATGTCACGTCACATTGCCAAAATGCGTGACAAAGTGTGAAACACTTGAAGCTCACTCCATTTTGGATGATTTATTTTGTATGATAAAGCATCATAGGAACATAGTGAATGATTTTTATGATAAAAAATGGTAATTATGTGGTAAAATTAGTCCAGCTGACTGATTCATCATCTGGTAATTCCCAAGCAAAGTCTTCTCCAGACTCCAGTATCACCTTCTATTTCCACTGTAGGAGTTCCTCTAGGTTACAGCACCTCATAAGTTCATAAGTTATAAATAGAACATGTTGAAGCATAAATTGGTAAATTCTGAAAATATTTGAGTGGATACATTTCCACAAAAGCCAGTGGGTCTCCAGTGAATATTAAGCAGGAAACATAGTCAGTTCAAAGATGTTTATTTGACCAGCTATGAAACAGCTCAAAAAATGAGCCATTTTGTAGCCAGTCAAATATGTCTCAATTGCCTTCATGGATCACTTAATTTTTCAGGAGTCCACTGGCTTTTGGATAGATCTATCCACTAAAATATTCTTACAATTTTTACTAATTACGAGTCCCCTTTAGGGAATCGTTCTTTACGCCGCAGGTCCTGTTTTCAAAATGTAATGGTTCAGTAGCCGGCATCTCCCGTGATAGAAATCACGTGTTGTTTATTGTTTGGTCTGTATACAACGCTGTCCTTTGTATCTTCAATTGTCGCGCTGTCGAGTAAAGTATCTCGGCTTATATCTGTTGTCGAGATCATCAAGAGAGAATATCTAAAGGTGACATGCTAGCCAAGATTGCTCGGACTGCATCGGTATAATGAAATTGGAACATTAGAGGATCTGGATATTATGGTTGTACCTTCGATGCGGGATGTTCAAACAATCACAAGATGTTATCCAAGCAATTAGTGGTAAGTGTTTGTTAGTTTTTGTCCTTCTCCCTTTCGTGTTATGTGCTCATTCTGAAATTTATATTGGTGATTTTTTTAGTACACTACGAAAACAAACGGCCTTCATGCAGCTGAAATACACATGGAAGCGAAGATTTCTGAAGCAACTTGACAAGCTGGCCTTCTCCGTTTTGAATTATTGTATGTACCATATGCTGGCGCCCCCTAACTTCTATTAACTGTATTGAACAGCGTACGAAGGAATCTATTCAGATGGCACAAGACGATGCTCGAAGATTCAGAGGGCTAGGAAGAATCTAACGTTTCGGAATTGGTAGGCCTCAACATTGACTGCGAGAGCCTTTTTTGACCGGTGATTTTGAATTAGGGTGGTATTATGCAAGCGTCTTTGACAACAACGATACGCCATGATGAAGTTGTACCCAGTCGTTCGCAGTCAAGAATGATGTACTCTTATGGACCTTCTGAGATGTCAGAAAACCTATGGTATCCTCACGGTTCAAGCAATAAACAATGGAAGGACTCGTATATGCCATGCGGAGCAATGGCCAACACCTGCAAGTTTATTTTAAGCTACAGAGTAAAAAAGTCGAAATTGATCAGCCTTAGCAATTGGCATCACTAATGGCTACAACTGCTGGATGTTTCTCAGTATCAGCCTGAGGACAGAAAGCAAGCATCATTTGAAGTAATCATTTATAGAGAGAAGTGTATTTTGCATTGTCCAATCCATATATTCAACAGCCCAGCCTCAACTACATAAAGGCCTCAAATGTCAAGAACAAATGTATTAGTTGACATAATTTAAACTATTTAATTCATGGAAGTTGATGGCACAATTAGGGCAGCATATCATCTATTTATAAAATATGGTAGCATAGTGTCCGGGGGTTGAGAAGATAAAATAAACCTGTTTTTTTTGGGATTCCCATTTTGACCTTAAAATTTTTTGACCCCAGGTATTTAAAAAAATTTTGGTGCCCTCTTGGTGAAGCCTTGAATAAGGTTGGAAGACATGTTTATTGTGCTGATCTGGAGATAGGCAATAGTGCCGTTGTTGTTACTTTTGTGACTCAAATTAAATCTCTACCTTGTAAGTTGTAGTGGGCATTGTAGGGTTGCCACAACGGCTAGGACTCGGAGTCCAAGCTGCGGCAGAAACTTGTGGGCAACTGGTCCTCTCTTCAAACGGTAAAATTTACTGATAATGTTGTTCAACCTGTTGCCAGACCAGCGGTTCACTTCGAGACCCGGTTATGTAGCACAAGTTTGGAAGAACCCGGAAAGTTTGACACCTCGAGACATCTGTCTATTTTTATGGAAAGTACCAGTCCACGTCACCAGGCCCAGGAATATTCCAATAATCAATTACGCAGGAACCTACGGAAAGTAGGGAAGTACAAAAGAGTTTCTCACTAATGAAGCACTTCATACCATCTAGTACTGGTTCGAGTGGGCCATTGCCTTCAGCATGGCATATCCGAGTTCTGTTAGATTAAGTGATCTTACGGTACTACATATTAGGGGAGCGCATATCCCTGGTAAATGGTTTGAGTGGGCCATTGCCTTCAGCATGGCAGATCCGAGCTCGTTCTGCCAGGTCAAGTGATCTTACGATACTATCACCTATCCACATACCTCTTGTAACGCCATGACTTGTATTTTAAAGCTGATCCAGGGGTGGGCAAATGGGGGTCGTTCAAGGCTTCGAGCTCCTCCAATCGACAGGATTCCTAGCAATTTGTAGATGATGCCTGTTAGAGATTTGTATAAGACTGTTTTGCCACTTGTCCCATAGCAATAGGTCCTTCAGGAGTAGAAAGTTCCATTCCGCTGTATGTTTGCCAAGAACCTATCATTAGTATCCTGGTTTTGGTGATGCTCAGGTTACATTATACTGCATAGTAGTAACTATCAATTGGGGTTTTTTATTTGAGGTTACACAAAGGCAATTACAAACTTGATAAAATGCTGCTAACAGCAGGTTTGCAGATCTCATACTCCCGATAGCATCTTTATCAACCCTGCTTTCTTCATTTTGGAATTGAAAATGTTCGTAACCTATGACCAAAGATGGGTTCAGTCCAAATATGGCCAGCAGAGTTATACGATATGACAAACCAGAGGCATGCACCCACCGCATCCAGTACTGACTTCACTTTGAGGTCTCCGTAGAGGTACAATCTCCCGTTTTGATGCATTTTACAATGTTGCTTTTCGAAATGTTCTAAGAATATCAATTAGCACAGACTAACTTACGCGATGTAAGTTTGTACTTACATGTACAAATTTGGGGGTCGTCATTGAGGTCCCCACATTATCCGCACCTTCCTTTTTGGCGCCAGTGATCAATTGTGACAGTGGTATTTCCAACGCTTTCTAAATAGAAAAAATAATATTAATTCAGCGATGGGGAACAGCAAGAAGCCACATGCCTTCTTTTTAATGATAGCAATGAATTTCACAAAGTTGCCAGCATCATTCCCCCAAATAGACATCTACCATCCGCCGTGAATATATACTTCTTGTACCATTCAGGTAGAGATCTTCTACCTGGGGGAAATATGAGATAAGTCTAGATATCAAAAAAAACTCACATTACAATGTTGGAAATATTCTGTTGGTCTAGATATAGGCACATTTATGAAAAGGGATAAAATAACATTCAAGATGGTGACGAACCCAACTTGGTATAAGCAAAGTGTACTTGTTCTCTGCATGTAATAATGAAATACCTATGGTTTTCATCCAGGTTAAGACTATGAATGCTTTTATAAAAAGTTAATTGGGAACTTGATGGAAGAAAAGAGATTTCGAATAGCTATACCAACCATTCCAAGGCCACCTACGCGTCCTGGTGAGTGAAAACTACAACTAAAAGAAATTTGGGCTATACGTACATACAAATACTACCTCTTGACCTGCCGGATATGTATCAAGTTGCTTTATAGGAAAGCCACTGAGCGAGACTCCAGAAAGTTCCGCAGAAGAGAGCTCGCACTGGCATTTTCTTCCCTGAAGCAGCACATCAGCTGAGTCCGAACGAGGACATCAGCTGACTTTGAAATAAAATCACCGCAAAGTCCGAGGACATTTCAAAATCCGACCGGCTAAACCCGCACGATTAGATGCCAACCCGTTTTTTTGGGGCTCCAGTTTGGTATAAGACCGAGTTCTCAATACTGAGAACTCGGAACCTAGGTAGAGTTTCTGTAGAACCTTGAAAACAAGTGGAGTTTAAATCTACATTTACAATATGACGGTTTTCAATGGATCTTCGTTAATGCAATGTTTACTAATACCTGCACTGCAGGTGCCAACCCTGCCATGTCCTGCTGAGAACAAAATGTCTTTATTCGTATATATTATGAACGTGGCGGAAGTAAAGTGGTGAGGGAGAGCATATTGCTATTGGAACAATTAAAAATAACTAGAATACAACTTCGTAGCCGACAGATCGAAGCGAAGTGGGGCTAGAAGGACGCACTAGAATTCTAAAAGGTATATTGCATGTAGTATAGCACAAGGGACGAGCCTGAAATCCAGAATAGATATCTTCAAGTAAAATAAAAAAAGATCAAAACAGATTGGTTGACAAGGTGTATTTACCTTTGTCAGGCTGCTACCCGTCAACGTTATCGTTGTTGCTGCATCTGCCCACTGCCATCGTGTCCCCCTGGCGCCGACTCGCTCATATTGGTCAAGTATGTGCCCCAGTCATCCAACCTATATTACAAGTAATGTTGAATCAGTAACTCTGTCCCCGATCCAAACAAAAAGAAAGCATACTCGAATCCCGTCGGTGCAGTTGACCACATCGCCATTGTACCATCATCCACATAGGAATAACCCATTGGTTGCTGCTGCTGTTCACGATGATGATGATTGCTATGCACGTGGTGTTCACGTTGGCCTTGCGTCTGTTGGTGGTGATGTTGGTGCTGCGGTTGTTCCAGATGAGAGGGAGGCTGCGAGGACTTTTGCCTCTGATCGACGACACCACCAAGGTCGCCTCTCAGAGCCATCGAGACTTCTCGAAAGTTGGGATATGATGAGCTTCCTCTTAGTCCCAACGGATTCTGCCGTGGGCCCATGTCCATTGACGGCGAGACTGCAGCATAGGAACCCGGAGGGATGTATCCGAGGGACATGGGATCAAACATCATAGCTCCCGTTCCCATCGTTGGATTGAGGGGAAATCCTTGTGTCATCCTGCTCGTTTCGGTCGTGCTATGGGGGTAATTTGTATTATTATGGGAGGATTGAACGTGATTGTGATCTTGAGCTTGTTGGTGCTGATGGCGGTTGGAATGATGAGACAGGGAAGATAAACTCGAGGGGTTTGAGAGAAGAGTATGATTAGAATTAGCGTTGCCTTCATTACCACCTACTGCACTACCACTGTTTGGATACCAATAATGCCCTTGATCGAGAGAAGGTGCAGAAAAATTCATATGACCATGTAGTGGTAGCCGGCCAAGCTCATCACTATACATAGGCAAAGTGTAAGTCGTCACAGAACGATCGGGATGTTGTTGATTATGACTTGGTTGCCTAAATTGCGAGCTAGACTTCGAAGGGAGTGGCGGCGGCGGCTGTTGCTGCTGTTGCGATCGACCAGCCTTCTTGGATAGCCTGGAACCAGAAAGATCCTTGTTTACCCTCAAAGAACCTGCAATGACCCTGGGGGTATCCTCTTGTATCACGGACGGTGGAGATTCACTAGAAGAGCTTGAGATTGGCGTATCACAATCCCGTTCCCGCTTGTTCGTTGCCATTGGACTAGGTTGGGGCATTGGAAGATCTCCGGCCGATGTTAGCTCACAGAGAATGTCACTGCCAAAAGTGCTCGTAAGCCCAAGTTAAATACCAAGATCAGGACAACAAACTGAAGTCTCCCGATGGCGCGCCATTTATCCTCCATGACCTTTAACGCCTTCATGCATTTGTGCACGTCCGTCATCTCTTTGTTCGGATCCAGCGCTAATCCAGACCGTTTTCCTCCCCAGATATTGAAGACTAATACAATACCCGCAGTAAACACCGCCATCTAAACAAAATAATCTTCAGTATAGGACATCAAGTCAAGCACCAATAGACTCTTAACCGACACTGGTATGTAGTGGGGGTAAAGGAATTTTCCGTCGCATAATGTCAGCAATATGGCTACACGATCGCGCGGCGTTTGTGCAAATAGCCAAAGAAGGGTAAGAAAGAGGTGAAGGTTTATTGGGAGCCGGGATGAATGGTCGGTGGATAAGGATTTGGATATGATAATAAGTCATGTACAAAACCGCCGACTTGTTGAAAAAGTCGATGTCTTGCCGATTAGGATCCCATCGCACTGAAAAAGCGTAAATATATTGCCTCTGAACGACGGTTATAGGAGAACGTACGATGGTCTGGTACTGTATCGACCCATTGATTTAACGACGAGTCTAGTTGTGCGACGACATCTTGTTCCCAGCGCTGTCCTACGTAACCAAGTAAAATTTTCGACTGGTTGGTGGCATACTGCGAAATATGGGTCAGCAAGCTACCGTGAAGTGAAGGGTAAACTTACAATTGTTCGAAGGCACTTTGACAAAATCTGATTGAGCCCAATGTACAGAATGAAGCCTGAGACTGAGGATGGTTTATTTTCGGGTTGCTTGAATCGTTGTTCGGGATCCGGATTATCCCAGTACTCGTCATCACAATCGACAGGTAGGTCGATGTTGAAGCTGGAGTCAAAGATGATAGAATTTTGGTAAGGTGCTGACAGTTTACAGGTATACATCGAGCAAACATACTCTTCGTCATGAATAGCACACGGTCGACCCAAACTAGCGCTAATCATTCTGTCCATGCATATAAGCACCCTATGAACGTTGTTCAGAGTCCAAAAGGATAAGATAAAGATAAAATACCAGAAGGCGCGATTCCATTGCTCATTCTCTACGGTCGGAGTCTGTTGATGTTTCTTCCGTCGATGTGCCCCTACGTCCTGAGCCAAGCGTATTCCAATTCCCACCATGGTCCAACATGACTGCGGCGCAGACGTTCCTTGCAAAAAATGAACAGAAAGCTGTATAGATCATCATGCTCATGTCCACAGCTATTCCCAGGCGAAATAAATAAAGTACGCACGGCATAAAATTGGATGTCATACAAGGTTGCTGGAATCATGAACGATTTTTTGACCATTTGGACTTGATTAAACCATTTCCAGCCACAAGACTGATGTGCATCAAACCCATCCAGCAGAACTCTTTGATCGTCCGAGAAGCGCGAACCAACGGCGCATACAAGGAGGTAGGTAGATGCAAATCGTTCGTCTCGATAATGCAGGCCTTCTGCAACGGACGTTTCGAAAGTAGGCCTATGGAGAAGGGGATGGTAGGTGTTGATGTGAGCGAAATAGAGGTCGACAAGGTTTGAGGCGAGGTCAGCTTCGGGGAAGGTGTATTGGGGTAACTGTTGGTCTGGTTTCAACTCCCACTAAAATAGCAAAGGTTTAGATAAAACTAGTGAACACGCCAAGGGGCCAACATACATCTTGCAGACCCCAGAGTTTAGTTTTTGAGAATTTTGGTGTTTGGGATTCTTTGGAAAACGGCTCTGCTGATTGGATGTATTCTGTCTTCAAGTCCATTGCCGCTTGAACCAGCCTGCTTGCGCTTGATTCTCCGAAGAACCGGTACTGGTCTGATTCGATGACCATTTGTGCAAGGTTATCCGAAATTATTGAAACAGTCGCATCGTCGTCCACCAAGTCATCTGGAGAAGCCACGAAGTCACTTGTACCATGAATAGCCGAGGTCAACGTATTTGTAGGTGACGCATGGAACGAGGTAGGATGCTGTTGCGTTGCAACAAGTGGACTTGGATCGAGTGGAGATCGTTCTTTGTCAATTGTATCCTGGAGTGCTTTGAGAACAGCGTCATCAGGAAGAAGCTATGGATTTATTTAAGAAGGGTATTGCAAATTAAGGATATGAAGGACGCACTTTCCGCAGCAGTTTATCCAACTTTTCTACACGATTCTCGAGACTTTCAACATAACTTGATATGAAACCATAAATCAGTTTGCTAGAGTCATAATATTATAAAATGTGCTCACCCTTTTGGTGGCCCTCGTTTCTAAGGATGATCATGTACCTTGGGCAAGACTAATACGACAAAACCATACCTTGGACGCTTCGACGTATGTGCAATCAAGGCTATATGAGACGCAATTTGAGCATCGATTTCCTGGCATTTGGACACCATCGCCTATGACGAATATGAGTCAAGTACTGGGCATTTGACTAGTGAAAGAACACTGACATCGAACTAGATATCGAATATGAGGAAATGATTTGAGAATACAGTTTTTGACATACCTTTCTTCCTCCTGCAAATGTCACATGCCCTTTGTATTCTCCGTTTCTTAAGACCCTGGTTAGAGAGTGTGTCGCCGTCGTTGTAGTCGTCCTCGTTGGATGACATCGAGAGCTGAATGGGATACCCCGCTGGACTTCGTTCCTTTTACTAAATAGATGAGTTGAGTCCGGACACCCGGCGGTAGTAACCATGTGGCATGAGCCCTGTTACGTTTCCAAGTTTGCCGATCCATTCCACAAGCGATTGTACAGGGTGAATATTTTAATTCTTCACTGCCTTGAATGATATTGGAAGACGTAACTTCAACAGTTCCTTTGCCACCGGAGTTCAGTGAAACGTTTTATGTTTTCCAACTGTAATGCGGCACTAAAAGTCGCCAGACTCGTGGATCTTGGACCTTGGACGAAAGTGGCGAACATACTATCTTCAGAAGCCGTATGATTATTAGCATTATTCCCTTGTATTCCACAGAAGAACTGTGAAAACTGATTTGGAATTACAATATTCTTTTATTTCCAGCAATATTACACACACTGTGGTAACATGATTTTTGTCAACTTCGTCCTGGCAGGCAGGATGATTACATAAGTACCTTGGTAATTGATTGATCCACGCACGTAAACAGTACTGATTATAAATTTACTTACAACTACTTACGATCCCAATCGTGATATTTCAACATTTTAAGTTTTCAAATCTCATCCGACCCATATTGACAGTAGATGCCTGCATAAGTTATTTTGGGCTTTTTGACCTGAAAAGCCAAAAAGAAATAACAAAAACTGCGAGAACCCGAATTGACGAAACGTAGACTCCATGGTACGAGACTAAAATGTAGACCACTTTTTTGGGAAAACCTGTTTCCACAACAGGTTCACCCCAAATGTAGTTGTCCACTATCAGGGGAGTAATGATTTATACTAAATTCCATCAGAAATTGATGGTTTCGGGTTGAGGGAGTCCTGGAAACCTAAACTCGGAAAATCTGACTTCTGTCAAGTTACCGGAGGTTACCGGTGTGTTAAATGCGCTTAAGAGATTTATACTATTATAGACCTATACCTAGGACCCCGGATTATACCCTCACTGAGAGCTATTCCAAGATTTCTGAAAATTGGCTGGACTGAGTGTGGTGATTTTGTCCAATTTAGAACAGGAGTTGTCTGGAATCCAAAAGCAGCTGCTCTCAGATTGCAAGAAATAGCCTTGCCAGACCACTTTCTACCACTTTCCAGCTTGTGAAAATTTTGTACCTTTACATCTGATTAGAGCTCTGGGCCAAGCTGAATCAAAACATCACTATTGTCAAGGTTCCATTCATTCATGAGGGAAATGGTTGTTACAAAGTTGTATAACTTTGCTTGAGGGCCATTGCTTTGCATGGCATTTACAAGTCCATTTATTTTATTCAATTTAAAGTAGATTGCAACCTTTCTCTTTGTCATATATCGAAAGTTTCTATCTTAATCTGACTTAATCTCAAAATTCTGCCCTCTCTTGCAATTTACTCGCATGGTGAGTTTGTTTGGCTTTGAGTGGATTTACACGTGATGGTTGAAAGCCCAAAAAGGTGATGGCCGTGGTGAATGTCGAATTCCGCGGAATTCGGCGTCTGCCGGAAAGTTGAGCGTAAATTTTTGGCCCATCCAGATCAACGAGTCCTATAAATAGGACTCGTAACAAGGTTGTAGGTTATTTCTGTGGGAAATCTTACGTGTGACTACTGAAAAACACGGCACCGGTACACGGCACGTTCCCAGTACATCTGGATTCATCGTCGGAACATAGATTCATCCGACTCCCTGATCGGGAGTAGGACTCGGAGCGGCTTTGTGATACACTTTCCCAGCGGCATTCACATACGCGTTTGTTGTTTAGGCTCGTGTTATAACTCGGGGCGCGGCGGTCTCAAAGATGAATTCAAGTTGAACGAATGAGTGCTTTAGGTCAGTCGCTACATGCCATGGGTTTGATTATTGACAGGCACTTATGAGAGTCTCAGTCCGAAATGAATAATATTCCGTTGAGCCAGCACATGGCTCGATTTAGATGGTTGTTTCGTAGCTGAAGCTGGCTGGAGAATCAACATTACAACACTGCAGCGATAAGTTGGTTCCGATTAATGGCCTCTAGTCAGTCATCGCGACGTCAACATCCCCACTAGTCCCGTAATGTTTATATGTGGTAAAATGTTACTGGAACGAATGCTTGCTGCCGACCAAACACCGTGGAAAGTAAGCGTCGTCCAGTCGCCTCTAGGGAAATTTAACAGAATGTTCAACACCACCTGTCTTTCTGCGATCTCACTCTACAAAGTGACACACTCCAATCGGTTCCCAGAGTGCACGGAGAAAGACAGTAGTCGGATGAATAGTAGCTGCTAGAGCTGTTATGATCACAGACCCCTCACCAAACTGATTGATGGTTTACTGACACTGTCACCCAAATGACATAAGTCTATCAGTGCTCACACCGTAAGGGTATCCACTGATTAACAACCTTGAGTGCCACTTATCCCCAACTTATCCCAGGGCCCCTTTTGGCGATAGGCGACGTACTTAAATGGTGCAGAGCGACGGAGCGGATGACGAAGACTATGTCGTCCAAAGACTTCCATTCGCAAGGTCAATTATGAAATCTCTGTTCCTCGCAACTGAAAGGGCAATTGTTAACCCAGACAACCTGTCATGACGATTTCCAATATTTAAGATTGCTCCATTCAAGTTTCTGTCCAAACCAATATCTCCTTGACCTGAACTATTCATGTTACACAACCCGGAGAGGTGCTCAAAGGCGCCCCTGTCGACCCCGCCAACCCTTGCGCTTGTTCAGTCCAAATACGCCGCCAGTTAATGAAAGACTGTCTTCGGTACAGCAGTTCCCAGACTCTAGTAGGTCAAGCGGAGATGCTTACATCTTTTCCAATGTTGACAAAAATATAATACCTCAGCTCCACTCGCAACTCTGAAATCATTATTATGCAACCTTTTCAACGCCAACCTTCTCTCAGCCATGCTCGCCTTGTTCACTCTCTGGCAGAGCGGGTTCTCCCTCTCCAAGAGTTGGCAAGTTGGCAACTTTCACGTAAGCTTTAATGTTTCCTTGCATGGACTGTAATGAATGAGTTTTTCTCTGTTTTTCTCAACAGTAACCGAGGCCGGCGTAATCAATCGATAGTTTCTGTTATTTTGACTCCAACTTCCTTCATGCACCGGTTGATGTCTAAATTGTCATCCCCATCCGTCGTTGGTCAATGGTCCTCCAAGCATCCTCGGCCTCGCCACGAGCACACCTGCCGTCCGTGGGTGTACTCGGTCCCACTAGTGCACTTGACCCCGCCTCAGGTGCACTTGGTCCCGCCACAGGTGTAATTGGTTTCATAACACATTTACTCCCACCTAAATAAACCAATGCTAGGTGTAGACAATAAGCGACCACATGGTGTTGGTCGGCAAGTAAGAGCAAGTGCCTGTGGCGATATTGCACATGATGAATGGGGAAACCGGTCAATACCCAATGATTGAACCCCATGTGTAGTTTCAACCACCGATTTGTTCCATTCCCTTAGATTCTCAACGGATCTTTCAACCAGAATTCAACACTTCAAGTTTTACGTTGTGCTGAATCTACCCAGCAGATTCAATATTTCCTAGCATCTAGAGTCGACTTGGATGACTCCTCCTAAGTGTACATGTATATATTCAGTTCAATTCTTTGTCTAACGTT
Source organism: Phlegmacium glaucopus (assembly GCA_015039465.1). NCBI lineage: Eukaryota > Fungi > Basidiomycota > Agaricomycetes > Agaricales > Cortinariaceae > Phlegmacium > Phlegmacium glaucopus. The sequence continues at coordinate 1,050,001 of MU130477.1, read as the reverse complement.
CACAACGTCCTGTATACTTGAGATCAAAAGGTCCTTGAATGCTGCGGTGAATGGTTGAATATCATGGTATTAGGAATCTGCCAGAACTGGAAATGTGTACTGGGAATATAGTCGGATTGTTATGGATGTTTCAAGAGAAAATCCAGATCTTGCAACACAAGAGAGAAAATAGTAGACGAGCACAACCTTAGAGTCATCGACCAAAGAAGATCGTCCTCTGAAGTAACATAAGTGACCATTTATCGAATGTCCACATGATAACAAAACCAAGAAATACATGACGATGAAGATGATAAAGCAAGCAAAAATTGATGACAATCCATAATAACGTTATAGAGAATATGTTTTGCGATAAAACTTCATGAAACAGTGGTAGTAGAAATCACAATAGAGATGATAAGGAAACAAGCTTCAACCACCTGCCTTGCACGAGGATGGTCGCTCGAGATTGGGGAGACGGTTTCGGAAATGAAGGTAAGGATCATTATGACCCAGATTTGAAACAGGATCACAGTGAAACTGGCATATCTCAGGATGCCAAAAGCCCAAAGTATGGCACCGATATATGATTGGCACTGACATCCGAGTCCCCAAGACACAATGAGCTCTTTTTTGGTGCAGAAAAGTAGGAGCCCTTCGAGCGTGACAGCCCAGACACGCCAGAGCACTATGCCCCTGCCCGTTATAGCTATCCAATGAAGAAACGTAAAATAAATTAATGAAGGAGGATAAGCATAATGTACTACTCACCTAGATCTTCTCCAATTGTCACGATATTGGGGTGGAAGAGGGCGAACTGATGCCTGTACCACTTCCCGTCTTTTCTCGCAAAAGCAGCTGGTAAATCCATGAGAAAATCGCACAGTAAAAGGAACGCAGCAACCCCTATTCCGAGGAACACGGATGCCCAGAGCGTGTACCATTTAGAAAGGAGCGTTGGAGTAGCCGCAGAGAGTGATGCTAAGCGAGCGTTTCTTGCGAAATGCTCGAAAGCCATGAAGTACATCGGGATGGTTGAGCAAAACAACCCAAAGAAAAAGGTTTCAACTTGTATCAGAGACGAATGTTAGGTCAAATTAAGGGTTACTTTTGGATGCTGTACTTACAAATGTAGTGTCGTACTGTCAAATGATAAAAGGGGGGCGTCAGCGGGAGATCGGTATATAATATGGACATACCTGGTGGCCTAACATTGGAGACTACTAGGAGCGGAAGCGAGGTTCACTATCGATTCTCCAGGATAAGTAAACATTGGAGATACACACCTGAGGCACTATTAGAGGGGGAGATCGATCTCGAAGCAGAATCATTTGGAACCGGGGTTTGACTGGCGGACCCATCGAGAGTGCTGGTATTATGATGATCCGCAACATTGCTAGCACTGATGACAATAACAGGCGACGCCCCTCTGAAAATTTGAGACATGTTGAGATTTAAGCAGCAGAAGGTGAAGCTTGAAGAGTGATTGGATTCAGCGCAACGTAGTATAAGTATCGAATTCGGGCTGAAAGAAACAAAAGTAGTAATTGTATGTTAGTGGTCCTGTCAAATAATAGGTATATGATACACCAACCATGGCAACGATCTGAAGACAATACGGACATTTATTTGATAGTTTATTGCAAGTTTATTGTTCGGTTGTAGGTTGAAGCTCCGAGTCAGTTAACGCAGGTTGCTGCATTGCATTTGTGTGTACTTATTGTCAGTGTTCGGTGATGGCGACAGACAATTATATTTTATAGCTGCGGCAGACGACGTTGATTTAATTATGTACGAGCAAGAATGAAGCGCAGTAACTAGTGGAAGGATGCACTGAATCATTGTAAATAAATCACTTTTAACCAGGGTCAACGTTCAAACCTTCAAGATTGCCATTTCCAGGCTCAATAAGAGGGTCAAAGTTTTATGATTTCGACGTCTATGCTTCTAGTATACTTTCCCTAAACGCTGGAAAGAGAACGTTGATGCATGGAAGGGTAAAAATGTCATTCAAGTCCCAAAATGTGCTCATAATCTTTATGACCGACTCTTTTTCATCACCATCTCTAAACACAAGCCCAAAACAACCTTCCTCAGGGGAGATAAACTTCTCACAAGCTAGAACCTCGTCAAATGTGGACCATCCAGCGTCAGATGAAAACAGATCCATTACAGATCCATTCTTGACATCGTCCCAAGTAACAGGGTCTCGATGCCACTTGTCGAGGACGAAAGAGCGCAATCGGTTCAGAAAATAAAGTGTGGTCACATTATCTTCAAGCCAAATCAGCAGTTCGGTTGTGAAATATTGAAACGCGGGGAGCGGACCCAAATCAAGTGGGACAGCTTCCGACACATCCGGCGGGGCTGTCATGTACACTAGCGGGATTTTTGTCATGAGTACACCATTACCTGCGATACAAAGTCAAGGCGAAATTTACATTCATCGTGCCTGGGAAGATCGAGTGCTGTGAGTAAAAAGGCTTGAATGCAAAAACCAAGAAATTCTCCCTCGCTTTCGTAGAAGACGATGGAGAATTGCGGAGATGAGAGTGCTGTTAATCGAATTCTTGACACTTGCTTTTTTGCAAAGTCTGTACTGGTGCGGCAATGTCGTAACTAGTGAGGTGGTCCAATTTTGTCGCCCGTTCTCTAAAAACCACTAATCTGTCATGATGGCTGACCCCGAGAGCCAAGCTTTCCGTCATATGTATGGACTCTGGAGCCTGAGGAGTCGCAGGTGAGCAAAGAACATGGAAGACAAGGGCGGCAGGAAGCGTGCTGCTAGAACTCCTCTTAGTATTACGGTCGTATCTTCGTGGACACAATCACACTTCAGGGAGTTTAACCCGTATACTGCATGCAGACTTGAAAGTTTTAATGGTGGAAAAAAAAACGAGCGATAGCCTTCACCAACCTTTCGAACACTTCGACTGGAAGTACCGCTGGGGTGAGGTCATCATTGAGTGAGGGAAACTGTATATCTTTGATCATGTCGAGGTTGTGGAAGAACCTGCGGTATGTGATGGATATAGCCGAATTGAAGAGTAACGTTTGAGCGGTCTGGGGGGTCGTGATAGGCTTGGCGAAAAGCCGAAATCAATTTGTTTCCGTTCTCTACGTCCTCATCCTGAGGTCAACCACGATTCGCAGCAATGTAAAGCGTGATTTTACGATCTTCAACAGAGAGCGCAGATGTGATGCAGTCGCCTTTGGGATCCCTGACAAAAAACGAAGCGATCCAATTCAGGATGTATAGCGACCGCCGCTCTGAAGTTATTGTTGGAGGGTCCCAAACTGGGAGTAGTGAGATCCTCCATTTGAGTTGGATGAGGGCTAGAGCGGTCATGATTTCGAGTTGATCATCCTGATGAAACTCAGGTTCTAATAAAATGCATGCTAATCGTCAGTCAAACTAACATTTTGGCATCTACATCGTGCTCACTCCCGTCGACATATTGCGGTATGGCGGCTTGGCGTCTGTTGAAGTGCTGGTAGGCGACATCTAGTCTGCATGATGATGTTGGTACCCAAACTGATCACGTGTTGCTTCCCACGTTCAACGCGTCACGACTGCTTTCATATTTCTATTCTCGCCTCTTTATATCGCTCTTCACCATAATTTACAGGGCACGGTAGTAGAATCATCCCTTGTATTCAAACGCGCTTTTCTCGAGAATTTTCGCCAGGCTTGTAAATCTACCGCGATGACTCTCATGACCTTCATCTCAATTCTATTCTTCTGAATGTCTTTCTTGCTTACGACGTAACTTTTCTGGTTCCATTGGTGTCTTCTTACCCGCTGTTGTCCACTGCTCACTAGGTCCACCGATGATTGATGATATTAGACGCCACGGAGTCTTTAACTGTTTGAAATCAAGCCTGATCCCTGGCATCATCCCGTGTGCGAAAAGCACGTTTCGTCTTGAAGATGTTCTAGTCTGCGGCCTGACCTGGCTTATATCCTGTATCAGCGGCTTCTCTTTGCCCGCTTATGATGTATCAAAACGCTCGATTAAGAGAAATTGATATTGGCTTGCCAGGGTCTATCTTGGCGCATTTCCAGTCCGGATTTCAGTCGGAAACTCTTGAAGCTTGAACGCACGGTGCGTTCGCAAAATATTTGTTGTTGTAATGAAAAGTACCTGGTTGGTGACTACCTGTGGCATTGACTCTCGTTCGTTCGTTAGAATTTCTTCTCGCAATCTGAAGAACCATAGTTGGAGGTGAGTTTCCTGATCGCTTTCCCGTGTTGTCGTCTATCATCATTGGCTCGTTATTTCAATTTACTTGGCATGTCTTTCCACCTCCTGCACCGAAAGGTTGGAAATAGAGATGGTGAATTCAGAAGGAGATATCGTACAAGCTCTAGCGCACAACTATCTTTCATTTTGCAAGAGTTTGCAAGGTACTCCCACTCTTTCGCTTACGAAATTTATTAGAGAAATCATAACAATCAATTATTGAACAGGGACACAAACACAATTAGTCTGACTTTGATCAACAGAATTACTCCGGAGGCCACTAGTAAAACGTACGGGTGGAGCTGATGACCCCACTCATTTGCTTACATGTCTTGATGCAAGTTTGAACCAGAGGCACAATTCTTGGAGCTCCCCCGTTTGTACATACACTGTACACTACTGTACATACCGATCGGTCATCATCGGCCCCCTTGCCTCCTATATGGCTACAGTCTATAGCAGGACCCCGGGCAATGGTAGGTAGGGCCTGATGCCATTCCGGACGGTTTTTCCAGAAATTTTGAAAAAAGCCGGGGCAAAATCCGGACAAAATCGAGGAAATTTTCGAAAAAGCCAGGGCATCTATCCGGACAGAAATTCCGTCTCAGTATCTAGCCAGGTCCACAGTCCGGACATATATCAGTCATACCGGTTCAGCGCCGTTTGTCGAGACCAGAGAGTTGGTGTTCGAGTCCTCTCAATACATTTTTATTTTCATGTGTGGGATTTGTATGCTATTTTATTTCAAGCTCTCGCATTTGACCTGGCATACTGGTATGAATACCCTCAACTCAAGTGTTGGGCTGTTTTCAGATTACCCCTTATTATGCCTTATTAACAGATATGAACAAAAGACCTCGCCTCAACGAGATCCTCCTGGGGCCCGTTACCATCCGCTCCGGACAAGGGCCTTTCCATGGAAAGCAGGCCTGTCTCCAATGCAGAAAAACAGGCCTAACGCGGACCGGAGGAGTTTTAAGGTTTTAAAACAGGCCTAGAGTCATAGATCGGATAAAAAGCGGTTTTAAACAGTTTTAGCGGTGTCTGCTCCGTCCCTACGTCCTTTGTTGTATATTCCATAGATCTGTTGTGGTTTTTCGTTATCGATGTTATCTGTCCGTCGAAGCAAACTTAACCATAGATTATCGTGGGATTAGTGACAATAACAGTCTTAAAGACGGAACGAAGAAACTCTCGAACTTACTCATGAACAGTTGGAAAACATCCCACGCTTTAGATAAGTTTAGACGTT
>MU130477.1:906941-1044321 GCA_015039465.1 Phlegmacium glaucopus | reverse complement strand
TAACTGTCTTGTTACTCCTGCTACATATGCTACTCGGTTTGATGGATGCGATACAGCAAGTATAGAGACTTAAGTGAGGTGAACAGAAGAAGACTGCTGAGCCCCAGCAGTTAAACTATTCCTGAGAGGGAGCTAGGGCACGACGACAGACTTGGCGGCGATACATAGGACGCCACGGGTATGTAGCATCGGTATAACCTATAACGTTGGAAGTTACGTTGCGCTTACTATAGCCGTTGCTGCAGAGGGCCAAGAGGTCCTCCTTAATCGGTACGAAGTACGCGGAACGGTCTTCAGGGTCTGTTGTGTATTCCGAAGAATGGCAGCTGGTAGGACGCAAACAACTAAAGAAACTGCATCCATAGCGTGCGGGTCGTGTACTCGAACGAATGTGGCTAGTCCAAGTACACATGGCACTATAACACAACTAGGTTTATTGATTAATAGACATTGAGCGTTACTTCCTTCCCCCATTAGCACCCCCACAACGGAAGAAATCCCAAACCGGTTTCGCGGGGCTCCAAGCAGTACTTTGAGACGACGAACTAAAGTGAGCAAAGGAGTTTAGGCTTGAGAAGGTTGTTAGAGAACTTTACTAGGTGTCCTGTTAGTAACTCTTTTATAAAGGATGGCACCAAGAGGCCTTCGCACGGTCCCTGTCGTGGTTGGGTGTGCTGGCACTCCGTTAGCGGTGGGAGACAGTTGAGTAATAAGGGGTTATGAAAAAATTAGGTGAACCAAGGTCTTCACCGATGCCTTGGACGCAGATAGGTTATTGCGCGTTGCGCGGTATTCGCGGCAGACTCGAAGGCGTTGGTCTATATAAGCAGACGTAGCTTTCCCAATTGCGGGACTCGCAGTTACCCATGCTGTGCCGATTTCTTTAGCGACTTCTGATTAACGTAGCGTTAGACTGTTCTCCGGGTCCGGGCACACGCCTAGCAGCCCCCCAGTTCTAGGCGGACTCCGAATTATCTAAACTGCTTCATAAGTTTCTCCCGGAACTCACGTAACCGCGGGAGAGGGAGAGGAGGGCTGAGTATTCACCATTCGAAGTCTCAGCTAGCTTGCTTTACCTATTTAAAGACTAAGGGGAGATGTGGAGGCCGGAACCGGGTAAACCAGTGGTTGCAAAGCTTGTAAAGCTAACCTTCAGGATGACCCTACCCCGGCAGTAACGCACTCGCTTTAGCATATAGAAATTAGTACAGCTAGAACACTTTCTCGGACGCCATACACTACCTATACCGGCTTAGCTTCTCATTGGAGACCCGTCGGAACCCAAACCCGAGCACTTTCCGAACCGCTTCTCAGCTTTAGTTAAACAAAGGCAAGACATACAGGAGTAGGACTCCAGCTGGTGCTAAGCGTCGTTCTATTTCACACTAAAATACTAGAAGTTGTCTCTCGCGTCTACGCTGCGTCAGCGGAAATCTTAGGGACTGTTTTTTGTTTCTGTAGGTTAAGTCCTACATATCGTAAACGACGAGCAGACTTCAACAACAACCCCCTAGCCCTTGACCCTCAACCCTCCAGAAGGCTAACTCAACCTACTCCCGATCCCGCTAGTACTAAAGCTCAACTTGTAGGACTAGTCCGACTCCAACAACATACAAGATTATATATATACGTTAGCAGTCAGTTTGACCGTAAACCCTATGTGTAGCACGAGTGAAACCAGCTGTATAACGCTATACCACCGAGTAAGACTGCTCTCGTCTCCGGAACAAATGTATTGTCGTTCCATTAAACTAAAACAAACAGTTTGTTACTCTTTTTTTTGTTATAATATATCACGTTACTTAGCTTAGATTACCCCCTCTTCTCCGCGTGCTTTTTTTTCGGGGGGGTGGGTATGAAACAAAAATGCTCCCAATTGAGTAATGCCCTATTCAGCTACGGCTCTATGATTTTTTTTTTTAAAAAAACCCTTCTCTTTGCTTCCTTTTTTCGTTCCTTCCCGTTCCAGTTTTTTCGCCCCTCCCCCACACACGTAAATTATGAAAAAAAAACAATTTATCTTCTTGGCCATCGGCCAAATGACCCCTTCCATCGCCTACACTCCTTCCAAAGTTCATATATTTTCCTAGCTTCCGGGAAAATTCAGAAAACAAAAACATAGTAGTCTTTCCCCCTTTTTTTGTTTTAATTGTGTGCAGCCTCCTGCTAGTAACTAGTACGCTCCTTTGTCAATATCCTTAGCATCCGCTTATGCTACCGCCACAACCATTAACTGGTCCTATTTCTCTAGCTACTCGTGGTCGACAACAACGTCCTATAACCATTCCTATAACTATACCGACGACTACTACTGCTACACAAACAGCCCGGTCGCTGAGGAGTCTAAGCACGGCTACTTGAGGAGGTAGAACTATTTATACGACTCAACGGCCAACGACTACTAGTATCGAGGGCTGAAGCCAATGGCGGACGTGAAGCCCTGCTACTCCGCTACAGCCGTAGCTCCGGCCACTACTGCACCATTAACCGCGTCGACCATCGTCCAAGCACCTGAGGAGCGGCTGAAGCCTAAGCAGAAGTCAAAGTTAGAACGTGCAAGGAAAGAGATTTACCATAAAATTAGGTAACCCCAACTCCATGCTGAAAACATACTTTAGTACTAATCGTTAGATTTTTCCCTCTCTCCTCCAACATTCTATTATACTTGAATGAAACCACGTAGCACCGCAGATATTCCTTGCATTCTCCTGTTTTTGGTATTCATTCTTTTTTTTTTCTCATTATCTCCTAAATCAATGGCCTGTAGCTATACGGAAAAGAGAAGAAGACCATAAACCTGATTACGAGCCTAAACAAACTCCAAAGAAGTGGAACGACAAAAAGCTACTTCTAGGTGGTCTGTGGGAGTCTCATGGAAATTCGGGTAGGTTGCAGCGCGATGCGTGTCAAAACCCCTAAACTCGTTATCCTACTGAAAATAGTCCTGGTATCTGTATACAGCCTTATCCTGAGCAGCCTACTAGTCGTCGCAATCATCGTAGGTTGTATAGAAGTAGGAGTAGGAGTAGCAGCTTTAACCTTCGGCCTTCAACTTGTCTTATTCATCCTATTTTTAGAACTCTTTTTAGCATGTCGCCGTATAGCTAAAGACAACTTAGACCTATTCCTATACGACCCAGATGCCCCTCTGACCCCCACTTACCTCACATCTGCCCACGATGCTGCTACGAGCTAAAAGAAGAGGGTTTCCACGGTACCTCCGCGCACCCCTCTAGCCTACCGCTGCTTCCCGGTCCGCTACTTCCTCTCTCACCTGTACTTCTACTTAAACCTCTACTATTTTGACTCCTTCTCGCCCTACTGCTCCCGCATCACTCGTTCCTTCATCATCCATCTCCCACATTGCCATGACGAGCATCTGGAAGACCACCCATCTGTGCAAATGGCAATCCACGGTCGTGGTATTATACTAGAAGAAGCTTTACAAGGTTGTCGCGTACTTCTAGACCTTCTACTCGTGGTGTCGTTTGCTTTAGACTCGTGATTTGTGACCAAACAATCTATTGCTTCCGAACTTTAGTCTAATGCTACGACCTGTGTATGGTTACTTGCAAGATTCCTACAATATACTAGTTACAATGAGACTAATCCCAGACAACCACTACCCCCACCGCGATGATGACCACCAAGTCCTCAACTCAACGCCCGTAGGTACAGTTAGTGGCCTCATCAGCTGCTTTGTTCACTCCTTCTACGAAGATCTCTCCTTCACCCCTATTGCGTAACATTTGCGCTCCATGAAAACTTCTACACTTCTGACCTTTTACCCCCCAAGTGGGACTAGTCTTTGCCTGTAATAGCTACCCAATAGTAATTTGGTCCCTGAGTGCAACTAAGAACAACTTGTACACCAGCTAGCTTACATCATCGGTAACTATTATTATAATTGACATTCCTTAGCTCTCTCCCTCCCTCCCTCCCTCCAGTCCGAAAGTTCAGAAGTGTTTGGTTCAGCAATCTTTTTTCCTAGTTATTTAGCATTTTCCTCCCCCACTCTGTTCGCCCAACGGTAGTATATCTTTTCTCATTTTCATTCCTAGTCTACCGTCTACCTATTGAGCCTTCCTTCAATCTTTTAACTTCTTCAGAGAAGTTTCGAGACTTTCACCAGTTTAAGCACGTGTGCTGAATGGCTCCACTCCATAACAGTGTTGCCCCAAGAGGCACATACCGTCGAAGTTCGGGACACTAACCACCGTTTCATTTTTTCCCGGAAAGATTTCTGCTCTAAGCGCACTTGCCTTCCATCAAACCTTTCTTTAAACAACCCTCCCACGTCGCCTCTAGGAGAAGAAAAGTCAGTCAGCATCCCTACCGCTGATGAACAAGTGGTACGATAGATATGAGTCCCTTTGCCTCGAACTTTCTGTCAACTCCCAACCGCGCTACACCTTTTTTATACTTTAAGTTTAACGAGGAAAACCATCATACCTGAATCTAAGCGACAGGGAGTTTTTACATCTCAAGTCGTCCTTCATGTCGCCTGTACTTATGGTTGTAATTGTGCTCCGTCAGATTCTCATCCATTTAGCAGCTATTCTCTACAAAACCTTAGTAACTAGTTTTGACTAGTAGTAGATGTTGGAGGGGCAGCTGAGCTTTACCTTGTCGTGAATATCTTTTGTTGTACGTATACAGTCAATGAGAGACGGATATACTAGTATCTTACGCATAAAGAACGGTACGCGTCGGTAAGCCACATCCCGGGTTTAGTTTTTATCCTGAGTTGCACTTGAATATTTTATCCATTCTGTGTCTACTAAGCATCTTTCTCCTTATTTTATAAAGATGAATCTCGGTGTCCAACGGTGACCTCATTATGACTTTCACTTTGTCCGGCGACGTCCGGCTTCTCTATCTATTGCAATTTGAATAACAGATTGCCACGATTAATACATACCCCTTTGAAAATGGGTCGTTTATGAATGACCTCATTCATTCCCGATCATAATTCCGGAGTGACAATAAAACATGATCGCAGCATCCTTGGTTTTCAATATGAATGATAAAATTTCATGTATGTATGTATATGTATGAGCTGTTAAAAAACTGTGTATTGCATGAACTTGCTAAGTTGCAAGTTTAAAAGCGCTAACCGTAAAACCGTATACGTACTGTCCTGAGCTTTTTGCAGCTGTTCTCTTACCTAGTACAGGCGTACTAGCCAGGCTTGGTGGAGTCACTGATTTAGATTAAACCTTCAAATACGATATTTGCGTTTTGGAGTTACGATTTGGGTTAACCATATAGTACTACGTTTAATCTAGTCAAACTCTTGTACTTTTAGTTCTTTTTGTCGAGTTCCCCGCGATGGTTCATCTTGCAACTCGCAAGACCGTCAACACGACAATGGGGACCAAGTCCTACGGTCTAAGAAGTGGGGATGGTTCGGTATGTTAACTTAAATAACTTTACTACAAAGACTGCGGCTTTGACCTTTGTGGCGGAGATCATGTAAACCTCAACACATACATCAACGTGGTTAACATCCATGTATATATGAATCTCGCCTGGCCCTGGAGATCGTAGTATGAGGTAATTTTTCTTGCATTTGGTTCCTAGTAGACTGACTTGGATTTCCCTGTTAACTTACTCTATGATTATCATCGCTGACAGATAAGACGATGAATCTAAGAATCTTGAATCGCGAGGTCCTAGGGCTCCTCTAGTTCCGTTCAACTTTAGTCGAAACTCGGGTCCGGTCTCACCGGGTTCTTTTTTTTGTATGCCATCTATAAACCGTAGTGTTCTAAAAAAAAACATTTTTGATACTCAGCAGCCCAGTATGAAGATGGTAGTCATTAGTACCTAAGTTTATCTGTGTGCTGGTACCCCTCGTACTCCATCGAGCAGAGTCAGTTGAGCAGGTACACCTTGCACTACCTTCAGTTAGTCAGGGCATTACTAGCCATAGTCGGAGTACAACATGTCATGTAACTTCACTCTGCTGTGCAATCATAATATCGACGCATGAGGTGAAGCACCCCTTTAACCAATGCAGAAGCCCGTAATATATACATGGAGGCTGTTGCCTGCGAAGTAATAGCGAAGCAGTTTTTATGTTATGCAAGGACAGAGAATGGATCGACGCTACAGATTGGATAATTCTATTGCGAAATCCCTCTCTTCCAGAGAAAGGGCCCCGGGCTAGTTGCGAAACCCTAATTAATCACAGAAAAAAGTTTAACGCCAAGCTATCACCGTCACAATTGCCTTCCCCCATACAACTGCTCCGCTCGGTACATATACACGGATCTCGTCAATAACCAACCAAGACGGCTCACACGCACTCATTACAGTGGATGCATGAGGAATTTATGGGTGTCATCTAATGATCATCATCATGGAAGGTGTGCCGCTGAACTAAAATCATCGAGTGTTTTCCATCTTGAATGACTTAATATTCTCATAAAGGCGCACATATGGGCCTCCAGTGGACTAGGCTGGGGCGGCCGTGCTGCTAATCTGTGACGCCGGATCGTCACGGCCAGGCCGCATTTCCTTTATTTAGTACCTTTGTCTCGCTTTTCTTTCCTTGTTATAAACCGTAGTTACTCATTCCGTAGTACAATGGTGCCACATCAATGACACATAGTATATAAACTAAAGTACAGCTACGAAATATATTATTCCATTTCATCCATTCTTGCGAGACGCGTCGAAGCCACACAGTTATTTTTAATATAGATAATAGGCGTGGTGCGATATTATTATTCACAACATGGATCATCCAAACATCAAACAGCGCAAATTTTCTTTTTGCCCGACACTCTCAGCTTGGGATCTCAATGATCTTATCGTTCAATGTCCTAACTGCACTAAATTCTTCGCCGCATGTTGTCAGCATGGCGGAAATATATACAAACCAGAAAAACGCGTTTGCCACCAGCTTCAACTCGTCTTCACCGACGGCGCTTGTTCTAACAACGGTCAGGGAAATGCTAAGGCTGGACTCGGAATTGTCATCGGCGATGGTTCATTGTCCAGGAATATCACCGTCGATGACACTCTGGACTCTGCTCGGCGAACCAGTCAACGTGCCGAGTTGCTGGCGGCCATCGCGGGCTTGAAGATGCACGAGCAAGTACCCTCATATATGGGAGGCGAACTAAATCGCAGCAGTTCGAAGGTTCGCAGAAGTGCTAAAGAAGATTATGATGCCACATATATCGTCGTCACTGATTCCGAGTATATTCCCAAGTGGCAAGTAAGTTTTTTTTTTGTTCTGTTCAAACCTCCACCATATCCAATACTAATTGAATTGTTTGTAGAGCAGAGAGTGGCGTAGAGCAGATGGTAAACGACCTTCAAACCTTGACTTGTTTATGGAACTGGACAGATGCACCACGACCTTGGAGCAGAAGCGCATCGCGGTTGGATTTTGGCATATTCCACGAACTTACAACCACAGGGCCGATAAGCTTGCGAAGGAAGCTACGAGAGCTTAAACAGGGATATTTCCACCCATAACCTTGTTATACTTTTGTTAATTATTATTGAGAATTCAAGGGCGGAATAATTTGAACGAACCATTGACCGTTTAACATTAATTGCAGAATTAATTATGCTAGAAACGCGAATGAAATTAACATATAAGTAGACATACATACTCAGAATAGCGAAGATAGTTACGTGGCAAGAAGTTCGGATGAGTTCGGTTATTTTAATACAACATAAACGTCGCACTAAAGAGAAATCAATGCGGAGAAAGTCAAGAAGGCAGGGAAGACATACCAAAGCCAAGCGAGTCTGTCACTCAGAAAACAAAGACTCGGAAACGACTACACGAATAATACGGTGTTGCGAACGTTTGGTATGCAAAGAGGAAGAAGTATTTGAAGCAATCCTTGAGCTCGAATATATGCGAGGGCAACGGCGAATTTTTTGAATTATTGTTCAACAAATTTCAGGAGAAGAATGGATGAATTAGCATGAATTAGCTATGTGATAAAGCTTTTTTGGTTGAACAGTGGAGCAAAGAGATAACTACTCACCATATACCATCGCCAAACGCTTGCCGCTCCCAGACGGACGACGGACGATGCAAGATAAGGGTCAGACATACGAAGATCCAAGTATTCCGAGAACAATGACGATAGCTGACGATTTCAAAAAGGGTGGAATCAACGTCTAGAATGTGAACACGAGGCCTTTTTTGTGGTTTGAGAGTGTACATTTGGCGTATAAAAGCTCAAGAGAAAGACTGAAGGAAATTTTACTAGACGAGACGATGCCAGGCAGAGTCCAGTGATTAGGGCTTATAAAACTAGAAGATGAGAAGATGAGTGGATGAGTAGCGATAAAATCTGTAGATAATGAGAACCCAGAAAGAAGCCTTGTCTTGAATTCCTTTCTTGTCCCATTCAACATGCACGACTATACCATAGGCTCAGAAGCCAGCCTCTTATTGTTAAATAAACCAGTGGCATGTCGAGTTTCTTTACCTTTGAAGAAAAATTACTTTGAGTTCGTGAAAGTAGACAGCATTTGGGATAAAAAAAATTTGAACACAAATTCGAACCAATTTTGTTCTTGCACCTCAGTCACCACTGTGCATAGTGCGACGCTGGATGGGTCTACTCTGGGGATGTCTGGTGGATCTTTAGCAAGGTGAAGAATTGTCAAAGAAGTCCGAGCATTAGTCCAAATACAAGCAGAAGAGAAAAGGCATACCGATGTCTGGTAAATAATTCCTCTTTAACTTTATTGCTCTCTCTTCTTACTTATAGTTGTCTCTTACGTTCTTATAGACACTACGATGCAGTTATGTAATATTATCTACAACCTCTCTCCCTTTAGATGCTTATCGTATTTTACCGACATCGCCTCACTGTCCCGAAGTGAACTCAGCTGATCAGGCGGTAGCCGACGTCGGGAGCTATGGTCATTAGCAACTGGCAACCCAGCATACTTATCAAGGATGGAGCTCTGGAGTTTCATCGGCATGAATCTGAGGGGGCCGCTTGCCCGACAAACACATCGTCATCATCAGCCATATCAATTATCCTTACCAATATCCTCCACCAGTTGCTCATCGATCTCTTTATCCTGGTCAAATACAACACCATCATCGTATTCACCTACTTTTCCTATAACTGCCTCCTTGCATGATCAATGATCGTCATCATCCTCCGACATTGTTAATTTTGTTCTTTTCCCTTTCCCGCGCCTCTTAATACACAGTGCCATTCACGCCTGTTTCACCAAGTAAACAGCATCTCACCTTCTCCATCCAGTCTGGCATAACACCCACCCTATTATCACCCCACAATTCTGCAGCGAACCCCATATCTGATTCTCGCAAGAGGAAAGCTACTATAGTCGATGAAAATGGGCAGCCAAATGTGTCAGACGCGAAATCCTGGAACCAAAAATCTAAACTATTGGGAACAATAGATGAAAGAGTGGATGAGATGTTGACACTAGTTATATAAAGTTACGTTCAGTGAGTTTATTTATCAAGCTTTCTCTATATCTTATGAAAACAGCATATTACGTGAGAATAAAAACCTCAATACTGACGAAACGAAATGTTCCATTTGATTGAGCAGAGTTGTTTCCCACTTTTTTCAAGCACAAATCAAGCATGGATGGTACCTGATATGGTACCGCCACGCCTATGGTGCTTGTCAACGCGACTCATTCGATATGTTCTCAACGAACACACCATATCGAGATGTAAAATGGGCCACACATCATGAAAGCGACGACATCGATCCGATCTGGTAAGAGTTTCAGAATCATTAAAGCTTCTACAGAATAATCATGTCGGTCGTATCGGAGGTGATCTTTGGTGACATTTCGACATAACGCAATTCCAGAAGGTGAACAGAAACGAAAGACCTCATTCCTTTCTTCAACACCATATGTTCAACCAGTCAAATGGCGGAACTGATGCAGAAGTACGAAGAGCAAAACCCTCCTCGTTGAGCCAAATCGACTCACTGGAACTTGAGTACCATAACCAAAAGCATAAAATTGAAAGGTATTGTATGCTCGAAAAGTTGACAGCAATTTGGGATGTGGGAAGCTTCATGAAGAAGCCCCCATGAGGATCATACATAGTATTCGACAACTGGTACCCATAATAAAAACATTGAATCTAATAAATCATAAATGACCCACAACCAGACGAAGGTTCAAGCTCGTAACAAAGCCTTCCTAGCCTCCTCACTAACTTTCCTGGCGCTTGGACGGGGTATTCTACCCCCATCCCGATTGTCCCGTGTTACACCTGCATTTACAGAAGGCGCGTACTCTATCTGGGGATCGCCATTGTCCAACACCGGGCTAACAATCGTTGACGTTGAAGACGTGGTTCCTCTTCGTCCAACATTGCTAGCAGCGGCTACGGTTCTCAGTAGGAGGCCGCTGCTAGGCCGCCTCTTTCCTTGTGAAGCACCATAAGTTGTAGAAGTCGACGTAGAGGTTGATGTAGACGCGGTTCATCATAGGTCCAATGGCCCCCACTGCTTTGGCATGAGAAGGAGATTTTTCATTCTTCTTTAAAAACGGACTAGGTAAGTTCTCTTCATCGTTAAGATCATATTCTGGAGCTGTATGGTGGTGGTGAACTTGAGAAATAGGTCCAACTGGCATCGTAGCAGCCCGAACTACGGCCGCAGGATTAGAGGCGAGGTTTGAAATGCTCTTTGAACGATGCAGGTGAGGATGAGGAAGTAGTTTAGGCTGCACAGAGGATGAGCGTTGGGAAAAGGGGTTCAGAGGTTGATGTGGGGAGAGTACCGGCTCGGTGTTGAGGTGCAGATGGAAGGTCGACATATTCGGGTAGGAGGAGGTGCGCCAGCGCCAACTTGCGACGTGGTGGTCGTCGACAACCCAGAAGAACCAGATAGGCTCCTCTCTCTTTTTTCTGCTCCTTCCCTGTTTTCCTGGAACTCGGAATAGGAGGCGGACTATTGGCTTCCTCCTCATCGTCCTGACGTTCTCTAGATGGCATCCCTTCAAGATTGCCACCCTCGAAGTCGAAGATCTTGGCGAAATTTAACCCAACTTTAGGTGAGCACTTGAAAAAGATTTACCAGTTCCGCTTGCGAAGGTGTTGCGAGGGTTTCTCCTGTTGATGTCAAAACAACACCTTTCATAGCGGATGGCATGAAATCGATGTAGGCTGGTCGGCTAATAGGCGTTTGGAGGGAGGTATCATCGTGGTAGACGTTAGTTTTGGCGTTGGTTGCGATGCACATTTGCGACGTAGGTGCTGGATTGGGGTCTCTTGCGTCGTACGATTCATTGGTCCCAGGCGATTTTTAACCTCCTCTAGAGGGCTCCTTTCTTTCCGGACTATATTGAGGTGAGTCGAAAGGGAACTATTTCAAAAGAAAAACAGGTGACGAACCCTTTATTACTCCTTCGTCTATCTTTCTTATCTTCTCCTCGAGCTCTTCTCGTGCTTCATTTAGACGAGTCTCTTCCGTCACAAGGTCATTCTCCCTATTAACCACCTACTGAATCCTCTCCTCAACCGACCCCAAGCTTTCCTCCACTTCTTTCCTGATTTTGGCTTCTCTCATTGCCCAGGCGTTAGAGAGCTGCTCTTCTCCGTTTCGTACCGCTTCCATAATCTCCTCTTCATGTTGGGCCATCACCAAGGCTACCTCTTCCTCCCGTTGACACCTGATGTGATTGTCATAGTTGGCCCATAAGTTGGTGAAGAGAAGCAATTTCCCGATCTTGTGGCTTAAGAGCGAGGCCATGTGTTGCTCTCTCGACGGTTGCTTGTTCTCGAGAAAAAAAATCACGTTCTTTGTTGGCTAATGTAGACCGGTGCCCTTTGACCACGGAGAGCCTAATCTTGTAATGAAAATGGTAACACAAGGACGGAAAGTAGGGAACGCACATTTTCTCCGTTTCGGCTACATTGAAGATAAATTCGAGGCGTTCATGTTGGAGGAGCTGGGCGGCTGAAGGACGCATTGCAGGCTGACAATATCAAACGTTGATGAAGAATGCGAAACTAGTGAAAGAAAATAAAACATACAAAACATGGGTTTGATGACGGAAGTCAGAGCTTGTGAATATCCCCTGGGAAGTAGAGGTATGCGGCCATTGCTAACGAGAATAAAACTTGGAAACTGGTAGATAACGTTTAAACATACCATATGAATATACTCAGTTAAGCGTGCGTCTTCGCTTCGTGAAAAGGAGGTTTGAGGGCGCAGAGGTCGTAAGTAAGGCAGCCAAGTGACCAGATATCTGACTTGGAATCATATGCCTTTTCCTACATAAGTTCAGGCGGCATGTAATATGGTGTCTGCCAAGCGATGAGTCAGATTTATAGAGCAGTAAAAATGCAAGGTAACTAACTCCAACATATGTATTGACGAAACTAGCTTGCGCCAGAGCTTTCAACAGTCCAAAGTCACCAAGTTGTTCATGTCCAGAAAAACTATGAAGTGGCATCAACAGCAGAAGCAGAGGCTGTATCGTTAGAACCGCGGTGCGTCATTATCGGGCTTCAAATCTCTATGTAAAATTTGTGTCCTCGAGTTCACATCTGCATCCATTGCGCCAGTAACGTTTGCGGAACTTCCAGACGCATTCCCAACATGTGCGTTCGAATGGTGGCAGTGGTGTAAAGCGAGAAGTATCTGGAGGAAATAATTCCCGATAGTATCTTCAGGTAATGGTCTACTCTGTTTCGTGGCTTGCTTGATGGTCGTTGAGAGGTCTCCACCGCCGCAGTACTCCATAAGAATATAGAGAGTTACGATAAGAGGAAAGAGGAAAGAGGCATTGATTAAAGACGCCTTGGACGTGGAAATCAACACATGATCAATTTGGTTTTAGTGGCTGCGACTACATGCAAGACTAGATGTCGCCTACCTTACCAGCACTTCAACACACGCCCCGCCATACCGCAATATGTCAACAGAAGTGAGCACGATGTGGATCCAAAATGTCAGTTTGACTAACGACTGCATATATTTCTTAGAACATAACACAACCTGAGTTTGACCAGGATGTTCAACTCGAAATCATGACCGCCCTAGCCTTCATCCAACTCAAATGGAGGATCTCCCCACTCCCATTTCCCGATCCTCCAACGACAACCTCAAACGAGCGGCAGATGCTATACATCCTGAACTGGATCGCTTCGTTTTTTGTCAGGGATCCCAAAGGCGACTGCGTCGCATCTGCGCTCTCTGTTGAAGATCATAAAATCACACTTTATCTCGCTGCGAATCGTGGTCGACCTCAGGATGAGGACATACAGAACGGAAACAAATTGATTTCGACTCTTCGCCAAGCCTTTCACGAGCCCAAACCCAAGACTGCCCAGAGGTTACTCTTCGATTCGGCCATATCCATCACATACCGCAGGTTCTTCCACAAGATCGACATGATCAAAGATATACGGTTTCGCTCACGCAATGACGGCCCCATCCCAGTAGGACTTCTAATCGAGATGTTCGAAACGTTGGTGACCAAATGGGCCAAGGCCGGAGGTGTAGAGGGGAATCAGAAATTTATCCATTTCGTTCGATCGACTCTGAAGCTTACCACTTATGAGTCGGGAGGAGAGGGAGAGGGCGCCAATGCACTCAAGGCCCTCTTTGAATACTTCGTCAAATCTATTAAGCCTCAGGCGGATCTTGACCCCCCGACGATCCGCACACGGGCCTGGGCCTCTTGTCAGATTGCGATGCAATTAGTCTTCAGCGATTTCTTTAGCCGTGTCGTACCCATTGACGCTCAGGGCGTTAACCCTTTCGATGCAGACGAATATATCTGGTTGCGGAAGCTCAGACGGCGCTTATGGCGCGTTGCGCGTTATTGGATAGACGCAGGTTCCGTAGCCACTTCTGGAACCAAGTGGATTAAAAAAGTATTGGGGAATAATGAGTTGACAGAGGGTGGCGATTGTTTCACGGTCGTGTGGGTTGGTGCTGTCCCTGGCACGCTTCCGGAGAACCACGGTAGGAAATATTTTCTCAATGATTGTCCTGTGGATCATTTCAAGAGATTGTTGGAAGAGTTCGGATTTGAGGAAACGAGTCAAATCAAGCAGCAGAGTTTCATGACGAACCTCGGGGCGCTTTGGCCAAAGCCTAAAGAAGGCAACCCCCCCACGATTACCCCCTTCCTTCATTGTGAGTTACAGATAATTAGTTATTTGGATCAACACAATATCACGGCACACATGAACCTGATCGGTGTAAGCAAGCTCATGTGCTGGGCGTGCGATATCTACGTCAAAGAAATCAACAAATGCAGGATGGTTGATGGTAAGAAGCCTTATGTGTTGTCTGGGACTTCTGGCAAGGCACATGAAGCATGGCTAATTCCTCCTGGAGAACCGGGAGACGTCGTTGCCGATATCATTCGCGTTGCATTGAAGGTTGCAATATCCAATATGGCTACGATGTATGGGCATCGCAGGATACATAGCGGCGGTTCAGACAGCAGCACGGGATCGAGGGAGAGTCCTTATCAAATTGACGACCCCGAGTCGTCAGAAGAAGACGAGTGGAGTGAATACAGAGATATGAACAACATAGCGTAGGTAGTTTGGCTTATCGTATACATCGTCCTCATTGTTCTGTCAATATACTCAGCAGCCCAGTATGAAGATGGTAGTCATTAGTACCTAAGTTTATCTGTGTGCTGGTACCCCTCGTACTCCATCGAGCAGAGTCAGTTGAACAGGTACACCTCGCGCTACCTTCAGTTAGTCGGGGTATTACTAGCCATAGTCAAAGTACAACATGTCATGTAACTTCACTCTGCTGTGCAATCATAAGTAATATCGACACATGAGGTGAAGCACCCCTTTTAACAAATGCAAAAGCTCGTAAGTGCACTACCAATGGAGGAGCCAGCAGTTTTCCGAGGTCCTCTAGGGACCCGCGTATCTGGGTTTTATCATTCGGCCGTTTTTCGGTCGGTTTTTTTGGTGGAGGTGGCGCGTTATTGTATTTGGAGGTTGCTGCGGTCGATGAAATGAGTGTGGTGTGGATCATGATGAGGCGTGAGCAGCTGCTGTGGCATAGCCTCATAGGGTAGTGTTGGGGTATACGTTTTTTGCCAGGTAGTAGAGAATGTGGGTGCTGTGCCCCGAAGAGGAGTTTATAATATCAAAGGTATTTTAGGTGCGTATTGAGGTGCATATTGGGGTGTTTCGTTGTGCGATAGAGAGACGCCATCAGTAGGCACGCGTCCTGGTTTTAGCAAAGGTCACATGATATTTCTTGATGGCGATGGCGGCCCTCAGGCTCCCTTTTGCATACTACGTTTTGCCTCCCGCCTTGCTCATTCACAGGTTTTTTTCGCTTTCTCCTTTAACTCTTCGTGCTTATATTTCCCCTAGGGCACATCAAATTCGAACACCCAATGGGCTTTTGTCGAGCCGCTTCTCATACTTGTCTCGCACATCTTTTCCTTGTCAAATCAAATCTCAGTCTTACTTCTTGGCTGGCGGCGTCCATTTCTCTTCCCATCGAACACCTCATGGATGAAAATCTTGGCAAGGAACTCTTAGTATTTACTAAAACGGTGCTGATATGCAACGTTAGAACCCTGACGACGCTACTTATGACATTGGGGGGTGTGTAGGTAACAGATGCACTGCATCTACCCAAAGTCTCAGGCTGTGGGTTATTTTTGAGCAAGGGTATCGTCGAAATGACACCTTTTCAACTTACGCGACCACGCTGACATATGCACCATAGTTATTGTGATTGACATGGCCAACCTTAATTAATATAGGTTCAGGTTTGAACCGCGCGTCACCCTACTGCTCTCTTTTTTCCAGGAAAGAAAAGAAATGGCTTCCTTCATCTAGCCTGACCTGGCCTGACCTTATCATAAATTGAACTTCTGCTCCTGCTTGTCGATATTTCTGGCTTCGGACATTGTGGTGGGGTAATTTGGTTTCGTCAGCGAATACGTCAAATAATTTACTAGGTTGATAGAGGACTGGTTCAAACATTCGACGTTCAAGATTAACGTTTGCCAACCTTATGAACCGTGCGTCCAGTCAGTAAAATTCCTTGCTAGGGGTTATTACTTCGCATAGCAGGAGCGACTCCGAGCAAGTCTGATCCCATTAATTAATTGTAAGTCATAACTATAACCATACCATCACGAAACCAACCTATCATCGGCGATTGTTAATTCTTGAAGTGAAACGGCTGACAGTAAAAACGACGTAGTCAATTTTCAGAGTGGGCATCATTTTCAAAAGGTGTGTCAAAACGGGTTCTCTTTGATCAATCCAAGTGTCACGGCCACACAAAGAACCCATGATGCACATCAAGCACAATCAATATAAACAGAGTTCGTATCCAAACAAGTTCCTCGGGTAACAAATGACGCAAAGTATCTTTGTACATACGGGTATACAAAAGAAGAACAAAAAAACAAGTCCGTATTCCGCGCACTCTTTATCCAATATCGCTAACGTTATAGACATTTCGTAAAACCTGAGGCCCTATGGGAAAGACAACACCAGATTAGTTAACCACCTGTATCAAATCTGTTATACCTGTCATTGCCGCTGACAACGCCAATGGCGGCTGGTCCAGGTGAGTCGCGTACATGTGTTTAATAACACGCGAGCGTCGGAAATGAGGTCATTGACCAAGGGGGGTTGTCGATGTCCGAAGCTGGGCTTATTTGATTGATGTGCATTCGACGCTGATATATAGTCTATGGAGGGCGGAGATTTCCGTTTCAGATGGATAGATAAATCACAAGGATTTTGGGTTGCCATTGAAGCTGGTCTTGATCATAGAGGTGGGGAGAGAGGCCTCTGCCAAGTTATGGTAGTGTGCCATGTGCCTTATCCACATTCTTTTTGGATTATTGCCCTTATAAATGAAGCGTAGTCATGTCACTCCTTGCCTGCCAGTTTTCTAGTAGCTATAAGCGCGCATGACGGTTCCTAGATTGACATAACAACTGCCAGTGGCTTCAAGAAGTTCTACGTATCTTTGCCGCACTATCAGTGTGTTCAATCATATATCGATGAGCCAGCGGCCGTCCTGAGGCCTTCTCCTTCAAGCTGAGTCAGTCCAATGAATGACACTAAGTATTATTGTAGTAATACAAAAAAGCTTTCGGAGAAAGTAGGCTCATAGCGCTCGATTACTGTTAGATCTTTACCAATTTACATATTTATTTTTAGTACTAGTAGCCTGGGTTTTTTTTAAAAAAAAACACGACTCAGGATGGCGAGCTCGAGTTCCAGTGTATTGATCAGTAATACTGGAATTCAGGCTGAGGAACATTGAAAATAGTATAAAATCATCGGTATGCAAATGAAATGGTGCTTAACTCTGTCGGATTCACAACTGGACACGTGGAATATTTTTAGAATTATCTCGGGGATCCGGGGATTGTGGGGTTCGAAATCCATATAGATTGGAAGGAATGGTAACTACTGCCAGTGTTACTACTAGTAACCAATAGTTATACACATATGTAGCCTTCAAGTTGAATCCTTGACGGGCGCAACACGAAATTAAAGTGGATATCTATCCTGACTTGGCGAGGCTCACTGTTTTGTAATGTACATGCATGGTGGACCTCCTGGATAATATACGGGGATGAGGGTTCTAATTCTTGAGATTGTAACCAATACTTATTGAACCAAACGTACAACAACATATTATCCTCGTGATCGATCCCCTTGACAGTTGCAAGTTTTATTCCCATTCAAACTGGGACCTCATTTTATTTTTGTGATGATTATGTAGTAGTTGAAACAGCGGGGTCGTCGGAGAAATAGTCAATATAAAACTTGAATGGACAAAATGGTTCTCGAATACAAATGATTCTACAGGCTACTACATAGTATGCCTATCATTATATAGGTCCGAGTGACTATCCATGCTCTTGGTTCGACGTTTAGTACTTACCTATATCAAGGTATCAATAAGATGTACTAGTGTGGGCGAATAAGCCCTACCTGTGAAATTTGATCAGTCAAATTTCGACAGCTCATATTATATTTGGAAGAGAATCTCACCCAGCTATGAAGGTCAACCGCGATTCGTCGGTTACAAATCTTTTTTATAGGTTGACACAAAGTTTGTATATGTGTACATACCGAATCATATATAACTTGAACGTTAACTGAACCAATGAAGGTCGGAAGAAACCGTAGAAGGCCTCTCGTGAAGGAATATTATTGACCAGCTAGTTTCCGACAGTACCCTAGCGCTAGTACCCTTTTTGTTGTTTTTGGAAAGGATGATGCTACTGCGCGCTAGTTCGAACTTGACGTCCAATAAATCGAGTCTTGCATCAGGTCTCTGTACTAAAAGTAAGAAAATGATAAGTTAAGGAAAATAGTGGGAACTCCCTTGAAACGTTAACGAGTTAAACAAGAATCGTGTGAACTGGGAACTTTAATATCGAAAACACATGCCAGAAATGTTCCTTAGACCTCCCGGTGAACTAATTGGAGTTTAAATGATGACAACACAGGAGCAATAGTAGCAAGCCAGAGGTGAAAGCGACAAGGTCGGAGACTTCGAGACAGGGAAGAGAAGGAACAGAAATGTTAATAGTAGTAAGGCTATGTGCGATGACAGAATGGTAAAGTTAGCGCAGGCTCGATTTAAGCTTGATAGTGATTGGTGTCGACGTCGATAGCGGACGGACGAGCTTGCACTGCGTGAATACGCTTGCGGTCATGAACCATTTGACTCCCTATAAATATCGTCCTCAAATCAGGCTTAGCGTTAGTCGGTTGTTGAAGAAAAACCCTCGATTCGGCCATTTGAATGTAAGTGCCGTGAGGTCTTGATGGCCCATTCGGTCCATAAGTGTTCCGGAAGAACGAAATCTCCTGAAGCCTAACCAAGGTGGGAATAAACTCATCCAGTTTCGAGAAAAAGTGACCCAGCGAGTGTTTCTCCCCGACATCTCGGACGACCAGCAACAAGGCGTTGAGGTTGAAACTCCGGAAGACAGGACAGTGGCGTCCCCAGATGGGTATTTTTTCGAGTCGATTTTGTAGTCTAGGTCTCGTGTTGACAGACGGATACCTAAATCTAGAACGAACGTTGTTGTTTGGAAACAGGGATTATATGATTCAGGACATTCATCAGAACCTAGTAGTTTTGAACTCTCGAACGAGGTGCGGGTTAATATCTTGTATAGATTTTGTCACGGGCTCGGCCTCGGGCAGGGCAAAAATGAATCATGCTATTGATATCGATAGCGAGCGGGAAGAGCGGAAGAGAGGGAGAGCGCATACGTTGAACCAATGGAACAAAACACCTCAAAACAGCAACTAAGTTCAGCTCATTCTCTAAGCTTTGTTAAGTTCAGCTTGAACATTGAAAATGAAAGCCACAACCGATTAATACATGATTCGGTCACCGATTACTGGTACTCATCACCACCGAAGCAGTACAAGTTATACACATGATCTTTGTTATCAAGATGATCATGGCTCGGGAGGATAGATAGATGATTGTAAGCTTACAATGATCGAGATCATGTGCCAGTGTGGGTCGATATAGAAATCGGGAAAATCGATGGTGAAGCCGAGATAACCAGAAGAAGAATAATGTGTGCTACTGTCAAGAACGGGGGAATAGAAAGAAAAGGAAAATGGAGTACCCAGTACCTCCATTCCGCTGAGAATATTTAGATAAAACGTGTAGCCATAGGGAGAGAGAGAACCCTTAGACAAGGTCGACATGTGAAAGACGTTCGGGTTTTTAGGT
Organism: Phlegmacium glaucopus; assembly: GCA_015039465.1. NCBI lineage: Eukaryota > Fungi > Basidiomycota > Agaricomycetes > Agaricales > Cortinariaceae > Phlegmacium > Phlegmacium glaucopus. The sequence goes on along the minus strand of MU130477.1, from coordinate 1,024,597 downwards.
GACTCTGAGTAGTAACTCCGTTTATTTTACAAACCTGCTCACCCTCCCGACTCGGCGGAGGAATATATGAGAGAGGGTTTTGGGTTCGAGAGCGAGGGTCGAGCTTGATCTATGGGCGATGTCAAGTGGACCTGGAGTAAGTAAGCCTTCCTCGGAGGTGTTTGCATTGTGATCACCGGCCATGAGCCAGTAATTAGAATTCAAAAAAAATTGCTCGACTCGTGACCCTATCATGATTCTTAATCTCCCGAGTCCTTGGAAAAAAAGAGTAACACCGACTCTATAGTTTGGACTCGTGGTCCCATCGCAAGGAGACTCGATGGAAGTTTGTTACCGGTGATCGATTAGAATCGAGTACCACCCCGAATTTTTTAACATCAGAAATTGTTTGTTGACGTACTTACGTTTATATCAATTATGGAAGGACGGGAGGTGTAGACAGGAAGAGCTAGCGCTTCCCCATACATAGGGGAAGTCCAACTTAATTAAGGTAATAAGTTATAGGCTCGACATGGAAGAGCGCTGAAGAGCAAGGTGCATGCACAAGGGTCAGGTGCTAGTGGGCTGCGGACTACACTCATGAGAGTTTACCTAAGGCCTCAACGTGGACAGCTCAGCTGACCTTTTTTGTGTACTCATATTTGTTCAGCTCGGCCCGAAGTCTGTTCGGTTCGTTTGCTTTCGATTTGTTTTTAAAAAAAATATTCTTAATCTCACCATCCCCCATCCAACCCTCAGTGACCGCTGTTCTACACGACAACAGGTGGCTATAGCCATCCATTCAAATCGAAGAAATTTGTTTTTTTACTTCTCTTCTAGACCACCACCATCATTAAGGTCGGGGCCATGTTGACAGCTTTCCCGACACCCGTCCTCTCTATCACTGCCGATGCAGTCAGGGATCTTGAAGGTAGAGATGCACTATCAGGTCTTTGGAATTGTAGGTTTTCTCCCTTCGTATCATTATCCGTAGGCTTATATGCGCCTCCCCCAAGTGTTTACGAAATGCAAAGAATCTTTGCAAGACGGACGGAGATTGGAGAATATCTCCTGGAGATTATGGTATCGCGACATGATGCGAGACGACTTAAGCAATCGACTGTATCAAGAGAAGGAGATTGAGCAACTGGAACAGGACCAAGAGAACGTTCTTAGCCTGCAGGAGAAGCATACCCCAGCCAATTCACATCGCTGTTCAACGCAATCGGAATCGGAGTCTATGCCTCCGCCTCCTTATGCTATTCAGGACGCTAACGATTCAACTTCGAGCTATCAGCCATCACTGATATCGGCTACTACTGTGTTACCCCAGGATCATGATCATGCAAGTTAGTGGCGTTCCGTCCTTGTCTTTCTTGTCTGTCGGATTGGAATTCGAACTTTCCAATCGTTTCGTTCTATGCTGTTCGCGTCCGAATTCGGATTCTTTTGCCATTCTGGTCACCGAATGGTTAGCATTAGCCCCATAGCGACCTTCGCGTAACACAGCACAGACGAACGTTTCTTCTGCGTATTATCTTTGGCTTCCTAATACCCTCGTCCTTTTATACTCGTCATCCTGCTTTTCCTTTTTCTTTTTGACTTTTCCTCATGACTTTTTTACCTATTTTTCTTCCAACCGCTTTACTAACGCCCTCCTCTTTCTAAACAGCTTCTTCTCCGACTTTCCCCTCTTCTAGCGTTGGTCTGACACCACACGCCACGTTCCACTCAATATCCCCAGCAGGTTCAGCCCCATACCCACCTTCGGATTCAGCCTCCGCCTCAATGCAAATGTCAAAGTCAGACGCAGTATTGTCCCCGAGGGTACCGGTGCAACAATTTTCGCTGTCAGTGTCTTCTTCACAGCATGATTTTGCCGAAATTACTCCACAATACGTCCGTGCGAAGCAAAGAAGGCCTAGCGGGTTGCAGGCGCGAATGCATACTGGGGGCAGCGTATCTCCTCCGGTATGTGTAGGCAGGATCATTTGTGATATGTTGCCCGGTTTGGCATCTAATGGAAGCGACGGGTCCAGATTGGTGAAAGAATTGAACTTTGGGTTGCAATGGGCTGGCCGTTCGTCGACGACTACTTCGACGACACGGACGTTGACAACAGTGGATTCTATACCAGCGGCAGTGTCTAGTTTTTTACAGCCTCCCGTTTTGACACCAACATCTGCTACTAAGAATGTTGGCATCCCTACCCACGCTACTATCATTTCTTCAACGAGTACAACGACCACGACGACGACGACAATCCCCAGTTTGCCAAGCTCGATGACGAGATATACATCTCTACATACAACTCCTCCTTCCCCTTCTTTATCCGATTCATATGCGCTTGCGCATCCTGGAGAAGTCCAGCTGTCGGACACGATGCGATTGGATGTAGGTGTGGGTTTAGCACCCTCGCTTTCCGTTTCAACATCGTCGCCGTCGCCGCCGATGCTTGGAGATGCGCATATATTTGGGTTATCGAACCCCCAACTGCCACCAAGACTGATAGTCGTCAACCCTACACCGAATCTAACACCTCATCCGACACCGCCTACTTCTCCTCTCTTGGCTACCTCGAGCTCTGGTATATTTAGGAAAGGAGACTGGTTGATGTTACCTCCTAAACATCATCCTACTCAAATACAATACTTAGACCAGACTCGAGATCGATCACGATCGGAGGATTTGGATTCAGTCGAGGCTAACTCCGCCACCGACGTTTCGTCTTCGGCTTCGTTGTCGGCAGTCTTGCCACCACAACCATTTAGTGTTCAGCATCATCAGGCGTCCACTGAGTCATTAGTCCAGGATCTGGAGATATCTGCCAGCACGAATTCCAATAGGCATTCTATCTCTTCTACGACGACAACTACTAGCAACACGGATTCAACTTCTTCTACAGCTGTTAGCACAGCTACCGCTGCTACAAGTGCTTTACTTGATGAAGCATATGAAGGGTGCGAGGTGGAAGAGCCGAGGAAAGTAATGGATGAAGATAGGTGGATAGATGACGGTCTCGTCGTCGGATCACCTGGGGAGGTTGATCTCGATGTCGATACGCAACCGATGTTGAAGCCGGATATGGTGGGGGATTACACATCTATGAGATTGGGTTCCTTATCGACTATTCAGTCTATGTCGGTTAAGAAAGGTGGGGAATGGGAGGGTGAAAGTGTTGTCTTTACTTCTGATGAGGATTCTAACGTGGAGAATGAGGGGCTGGGAGATGGGAGAGCACAAAGATCTTCGACTCGTTTGACGAGTCCTACTACCCCTACCATCGCACCCGGCGCCTCCACAACGATGAGGAAGAAGAAAGGGATGGGGACCAAGACCAAGAGCAAAGCAAAAACAAAACCTGTGAAGAGGAGTTCTCTCAGATCTCCGATATCTCCACTTTCACCGCCACCAGTTCTCCATCAATCAACGTCTTCATCATCGACAAATCAGAAACAAAGAAGTATTGTGCCACCAGCACCCCCTATGGACCGACGTGCCAGTAGCGGACGAAGTAGTAGTCGGAGTGGGAGTCTGAGTGGAAGGAGTGGCGTTGGTGTCGGCGTTGGGACAGCGAGAACCAACAGTAGTGCAAGCCGTAGCCGGAGTCGTGAAAATTATGGAATTGGGGGAGGGTTATTGGGGATGACTGCTGCCACCGGAGTTACTCGTGGGGAAAGGAAGAAACCCGTCATCTCCATTTCTACCAAACCTAAACAGCGTCCAAAGTTCATGTTGGGTCGTCCTGGGTCGAAGGGTAGGGTTAGTGGTAGTGGGAAAATTGTGAGTGGGGGTGTATTGGCGATGACCAGGAGAGAAAGTTCCGGAGCCGAGCCTGGAGGTGATGGTGCAGATGCAGAGCAAAATGGTGGTGATAATGACAAGGAGAAAGAGGAGAAAGAGAGGGAGAGAGGGAGAGAGCGGATGATTCAAATGCAGCGTCGTCAACAGTCATTGATCCAACAACAACAACTGCAGGAGATGAAAGAGAGGATGGAGGATGAACAAAGGGCTTTGGCTGTTCAGCTGGCTCGTCAAGATGCGGATGCTCATGAGGCGGAGATTCGTAGGCAGCGTCAACGCCATCATCTTGAACAACAGCAGCAAGAGATGCAGGGAGGAACCAATGGACTACTTAGTGTCTCTTCGAAACGACCTGTTAGGTTTAATATTGGGTCTAACTCAGATGAAGGCAGTGGCGTTGGTTCGAATCCGAAGAGTGGGTCAGAAGTTTCTGGCATTGATGGGTTGGTGGTTCAACCCGTTGTTAACTCCATTGCGAAGGGTAAAGGCAAGGAGCAGGTTGGTGGTGTTTTGAATCAAGAAATGAAGCAGCAGGAACAGCACCAGCAGCAAGATCTTCGTCATCCACATCCTCTGCAACAACAGCATTTGCAACATCAACAGCGGCAGCAACAGCATATGCCGGTTCTTCATCATCCGGCTCATCCTCCGCCTCCTCAACAGCGGGTGGTCGAGCGTCAACTTCATAAGGAGGTGACAGGCAAGGAAGGAGGGGAACGCTCTGATCCCAATCCCAATCCGAATACTGCTCGTTCGACTTCCAAAGTTAGCAAAGGTAGTAACAACAACGCACGCCCGCCACCGCCGCCACTTGCCCCTATCAACACCAAGCACTCGACTCATGAGGCTATAAACCTGGTTTCCTCTGCGCTAGCTGCCAAAGTGAAGCACACGCTTTCGGATCCTCTGTTACCTGGCCAGCATAAAAGAACAATCGTGTTGACAACGAGTGAAAGTGATTTTGAGGATTCGGATGATGATGGGAGTTGGAGTAGCGAAGAGATGGGGAGTGAAGATGATGAGGTAGGTTTTCTTCTTTTCCCCCTTTCCACGTTCCGTTTTACGCTTTATATGCATGGAACCTGACGTCTCGAAAATTATAGGAAATGAAAGGAGAGGAGCGGCAGAGGCAGGAGCGGGAACAGTTGCTGCAGCAAAATTATCAGCGGCAGCAACTTCAACGGCAGCTCCAACAACAACAACAACAACAACAACAGGTTCAACAAGCACAACGACCACCCCCTGCGCAACGCACGAATTCAAATAACCAACTCTCCAATGCCAACCGTATTCCTAACTATAATCATCCTGCCAACCGTATGCAACGCAATCTACCCTCTCGTGGCCATCGGCATCCCCCTCAGCCTCCAGTCAACGTGACCCAAGCCGCCCACGAAGCTCAACGCCAACGCGAATTGTTCGCCAAAAAACCAGCCGAGAGTTTCCAGAATTTGACGCAAATAGCTAGGACGAGCAGTGTGGGTTTATTGACGCAGTTGATGAATCCGGATCCAGAGATCTTCCCGGTTGGGCATCCGTATAGGAGGGGTTATAGTTCCAGTGAGATTAGAGGTGTGGGTGGTGGTGGAAGTGCGAGCGGAGTTCGGGATGGGCAAGTTAAGCCGTTGGCGCCATCGATTGATGTGCAGGCGACGAGAATGGATAATACTCAAGATGACAAACCGGTTCCGTTGTCATCACGTCCTGATGAAGCTACGCATCGCAAGTCGTCGTCGACTGGTGGTGGTGCATTGAGCCATTCCCGAGCTGTGGCTGCATTGTCGCCTCCAGCTCGCACTCTCAGTATGCAAATGACCAAGAGCACGGCTGCTATACCCTTGTCTTCTCAAGTCCTAGTTGGGAGTGTGAGCGCTAATACGTCTAAGGCTGCTGGAGGCGGGCATCAGACTGTCAATGGCTTGAACATGAAGATGACTTTCAATAGTGGTCATTCTTCGGGTGGATACAGGCCCAAAGGACCGCCTCAAGATCAAGAGTTGGAAGACGAGAGCGGGAGTGAGCCAGAGTCTGGTGGTGGTATTCAGGTGTCGAAGAGTGTCGCGCAGGAGAAATTGAAGGCATTGGCGGAGAGGAGGGGGATTGTTCTTACTCATGGTCATCAATCAACCACGACTACTGATGCTGCTGCGGCCACTGGTACCAATCAGAGAAAGCAGCTGGGTGACGAGGACGATGTACCGCATTGGGCCAAGGTTTCGCAGCCTCGACAACCTACTCGGACTCGTTCACAAGATCAATATCATCAACATCAGGTCCCTAATCACAACGTGAACCGTCGTTCCCTCAATAGCCTTCATTTCAACCAGATGAACGGTACCACTTCAAATCACACAACTCCCATCCCGGTCGGCCACCCCTACAACCTCCCACCACCTGCGCCTCCATCTACTCCGCGCACCACCCGCAGACTTATGTTGTCCACTGAACTCCCCGAAAGTCTCCGTCGGAATCTCTTATGGGAACGTCAACTAAGCAAAGTCAATCTAGCCGCTAGGAGGACGGCTAGTGGGGGTGGGAGTCGACATTCACTCCTTGGGGGTTTACAGCCGTTAACGACTCCACCGAATATGGTACAGTTGCATCCGAAGGGGACTATGCCTAATTCGGAGTCGGGATCGTCTGTGAAACCCAATCAAGGAAGCAGTGGTGGTGTTAAGGAGAGGCGGGCAAGTGGAGGCGCTATTGCTACTGGTGCCGTTCCTGCCGTGTATGATCAGAATGAGAGAGAACAGAGGAAGCAGATGGCAATGGCAAGAAATCGCAGTTGGGCTAATGATTATCATTATTCCGGATGGTAATCTTTCCTCTTTTTTTGGTGATTGTCCTTGCGCATGCTAGATGAATTTGGATTTTCTTTTTTGCTTGTTTTTTTTGCTTGTGTTTTTTTTTTTTCATTTCCGACTTGAGGGGTCTGGCGCATCGTGTTCAGCATCGACAATTAATTCAGCATCGTTTCAAGCATCATTAAACCCCTAATTCACACCATGTTCCATTCCCACTTCTCTCCTTAAACGGTCTAATCATCGTCTACCCGCGTTTTTATTTCTTGTTTTATTATCTCTGCGGTTGTTGATGCTACTGCTTTCTTTTCTTATTCTTTTTTGGGTTGGGTAAAGGTTTCGAAATTGGAATGATTCGCCAAAGGCACAAGGAACGAAATCACCAGAACCTCTTATCCACTCGAAGCCTATTTTCTCATTTGTTGTATCGCGCTTGCTATCTTGCTATCTACCCTTCATCCGAGTTCTAAACGTGTCTCGTTGTATCATCATCCATCCATCATGGTCAACCAATTATCATCCTTCCTTTCAGCACTTTTTTTCTCATCACGGTTTGTCTCTTTTTTTTTCTTTCTACCTTGATATCATCTCATTGTTTTGATGATCATCTTGTTAGTATACATAACCTTTAAAGTATTTAGGATTGGTTTTTTCTTGCTTCAAATACTTTTTTCAAATAATAACACAGCATTCATATGGATTTCTTGCATATCCCACTAGTCTCAGTTTTTGGACTCAACTCACCTCAACATCAACATGCAACGCTTAACAAAATGGATGGGCAGGCCCTGATGATCTCAATCGTTACGTACTATTTTCATTCCATTTAATTATTGCATGTCAGTCCCTTAATTATGATTGTTGTTCACTGCAGGACCATGGAAGCAACATCCTGCAAAAAATCATTACATCCAATGTGCCCAAGCGCAATTCGCTTGGGCAGATTAATGAATGGCATGCTTGTGTGAATGCTTTTCGACGAAATGGTAAAGAACTACTTTATCACACGTACCGCTCAGACCGTGGTCGGATGGCCTGTACCGGGGTGACCTGACCTCCGGAATCCGGCGAGTCTAAAATCTTCTTCTATCTTCACAATTTCACTCCAAGGGCTGACAATTTTTTCCGATTAATAATGGCTACTTACAAGGTACTCTGTGGCATTTGCTTGGCCGCTCTTCGGCCTACCACACTTCAAGTTACTACAAGAGTCAGCGACACTCTACATAGAGCATTCGCCACCCGTGATCATCTCAGATACTGCCGTCCAACTTGAAGATTCCAAGCGTTGCCCTCATTATCAACTCCCATGAAATGCCGACGACCAAACGGTCCAACTCGATAGTTTCATTGTTCGCCTATTAGTCTATTTCTTGACACGGCTGTAAGTAGGTCTATAGTCTGGCAGTGGCGTTTCTAACTCGGATTCAGTACGGTTGTAACAGCCAAACCGAGCGTATTGCTCGCGCCTCTGCAGATATGTATGAGCTGAGACCACTCTAGCCGAGACCAATGAATTCGACCCGTGTTTTGATGAGTCTCCTTGATCGTTCAAAGTCAACTTACCCGGCGTTATAACCACATCGTACTAGTTATTAACGCGCTCATTTAGGGTTTGAAGACTCCTTGCTCACACGTTGTCCATGGACTTCCTCTCTTGACACATCTTACGACAATGCGTACTGATAACTTGCTATCAGCTTGATCTTTATTCCCTCACGGTCGACCATTTGAAGCCTGATGCTGCATGCTTCGCGACTTTTTCGGAGATGACCAAGAGCTCCTTTTAACAGGGGGCTTGAACATGTGTTCGTTCATCGATTCGTCTGGACTCCGGACGATGAGGGATGCTCGTAAGTCCGAGGGCAGGAGGGGATGGCATATGGCCTATCCTATGTTGGGGCAGCTGATTGGGACCACCAGCCACCTAACGACAACTGGAATCCATCAACTGGGAGCACTTTTATTTCCACTTGCAAACAATACGCTGGGTGCTATATAATAGTAAGAGGATACGGTAGCTGATATACAACTGAGTCACTGACCTATGGTTTCCAGATCTCAAAATAATAAGTATAAAATTTCCAGCAGATTGGCGAAGCCTTATTCATAGATTATTCTTCACACCAGTATCATAAAATCATGGTGGTTGAGGCTGATGGGTTCATACTAGTGGCAGACTGGCTGTGTCGCACTTGAATAAATAGCTTCTGAACATGAATCGCACTGTCCGGGTATATTTTTGTTTCAAATGAAGTTTTCAGTCTATAATAACTATAGTAATAAGCAAGCTATACTTAAAAGTAAATTCGATATTTGAATTTTGAGAAGCCAAATTCAAGCTGCGGTCAGCTGCGATCATTGTCACGTGATCTCTGAGTTTGAGCTTATTTCCACAAGCTTTAAGCTCTCAACCAACTTTAAGCTTTTGTCCTAATCCACATCTCGTCAACCTTCAAAGCTTCAGAATCTTCCAACTTCGAAATAGGTGTGTAGTGCCACTGTTACCCATTGCATCTATTGGCTTACATGTGGGTTTTTCTCTCGTGGTTTACTGTTGACATTGAGCCGCTGTATAACAAGCGTTGCCATACTTGCCACATTCCGACATCCCAGGCCTCTGGGTTGATGTTTTCATTGGGTTCAGTCGATTCCTGGTTTTCCAAGACCGCGAGTGCATGAGGACACAGAAATTGCTTCCTCCTGATGATGCTCCAAGACTCGATCGTTATTGCCCTCCTTTTTTCTTGTCTACGACTGCACCTAAGGCAACGCAGGAGACCCAAGACGTGAACGACGAACCAGTTATTTTTGCCTCTCTTTTAATCTCCGCAGGCTCGAAGTTTGCCATATTAATGCATCTTTCCACTTTCTTTGGTATAGTTCTTTCCTTATGTCTGGATCGGCGCGGCCACCTGTATTACATTCGAACTTGTGTTACTTGACATGTGCATAACTGTATATTTTTTCTTTGACCAACCAATTGCGACAGGCCAATACAACGCGGCTTCAACGCTGCGCAGCGTACTCCAGCTTCCTGGAAACTCCATAAATTTGAATAACGATTCATTTCCTATCAGCTTCGTCCTCAATATTCCACTCAATTACAAAATGAGCATTAAGTCTGGTCTTACCACTACGGTAATGTTGTCCATTTTTGAACGTATTTCCGATGGGTATCTAAATTTTCAATTAGACACAGGATGATTCTGAAATGGTTTCTATAGCGCGAGTCTCTTGGGTCCGCCCAGTCGGTGTGATTTTCTTACCTCGTTCTTTCCTTTCTAGAATTATGGGTCCTACGGGCACTGGGAAAACAACGGTGAGTATGTTAGGTCCGTTTAATATATATCAAGCTTAACCTTCTTGTTTATAGTTCATAAACTTACTTAGCGGATCCGGCTTCAAGATTGGCAACGAGCTGGAGTCTTGTACAGACGATATACAAATCGCTGAACCCTTCAAGCTCGATGGAAGAATCGTGACCCTTATAGACACCCCTGGCTTCGATGATACTAAACTGAGCGATACAAGTGTTCTCAGTATGATAGCTGCATATTTATCGCATTCGTGAGTTCAGGGCAATGTTGTTTGTGAATTCTAATGGAATTACATTAGATACGATTGTGGCAAGAAACTGGCTGGTGTTATCTATATGCACCGCATTCTCGACAATCGTATTGGAGGAATATCAGCAAGGAATTTTCGAATGTTTCGAAACTTATGTGGAGATTCTTCTCTACACAGCGTTGTAATAGTAACGACGATGTGGGACGAAATAACGCAGGCGACTGGCGAAGAAAGGGAAAGAGAACTTGCAAACAAAGACGTTTTTTTCAAACCAGCGCTTGACAAAGGGGCCCGACTCGCTCGCCATACAGATACTCTAGAATCTGCCCAAGCTATCATTCGCTCCATCATCGGCAGCGAATCTACGTCGCTTACACTGCAGATTCAGGAAGAACTCGGTCGCGGACTCAGTATTTCGGAAACCCTTGCTGGGAGAGAGCTTGGTCGCGAGCTTTTTGAACAGATGGAAAGACATCGCCAGGAAATGCGCGGTTTGATGACGGAGATGCAGGAAGCCTCGAGGATGAGGGATGAAGAGAGTCGTCAGGAACTGGCGGTGGAACGACGACGGATGGAAGCGAGTATAATTCGCCTCCAGGTTGACTGCAATAACTTGACCAAAGGATATAGAGATGCTCTGATGAAAATGGAAGAACGGATGCGAGCAGCTGAAGCCGCATCGACATCATTAACTGATAAAGACAAGGACAAAGGTGGGGACCAGTATCCTGGCCAGCAAACTCACTCGCCAATTGTTCAAGCTGTAGCAGCGACTGAAAACAGTAACGCTGTACTCGAAGGAAAACTTGCGGCCGCTGTTCCAGTTGTCGGCTTTTGGGGAAAATTGTCTTTCATGCTCGCCCCCTTTTCCTTGACGTGGCGATGATACGATTTGGCCTGATTCGGATGCCAACGTTTCGCTATTTCTTCCTTCCTTGCCTCGCCCATTATCGATATGACCGTTTCCCACACCAACTTCGATTCCCGGCCCTATGCCGAAGGCTTAAAACCCTCGCCAGACCTAATATCTGTCTGCATGCTCCCCGATTTCGTTTACCATACATAAATCTGTTACCTAAAGATCTATCTTCAGAGAAAACGTTTATAGGAACGATCTAGCCCTGCATCTTCGACGCAAGGGACAGGAATATTTTCGCCATCCTTCAACTTCAAAAGGAGGTTCGCCGTTTTTTAAAGTTTTCTTCTTGTTGCAAATCTCCCACCATTATTAGATCAAATTCTCATGATATTTTGGGACCCGGACTTGAAGTAGCTTAAAGTGTCTTTTTAACAATAAGCCTCCACATGCGTTCGATAAAAAACCCGGAGCGTGATGCTTTAAGATTCAAGATTAATCACACTGTAGAAAATACATTCGTCTGGGTAGTATTAGCTACGCTCTTGGGCCAGGCCGCCACTGCATCGCATTAACTATTCAATTAGCCTCTGCGAGAAGGTTCTGAACCATCTATTTTAAAATAGGAACGGCCACCGCAAGTTGGCAACATATATCTGTAGTAGTTCACCTGACCTCCTGAGTTGACTTTTGGAGTATAGAGCAGCGGAATTCCCAGGTGAAATTCAAGAAAATAAAACACCCCTGAAATTACATTGTGCAGTGGACCCACCGGCTTTTGGGGAGGTCTATCCAACAAAATATTCTCAGAATCCTAGCTAATTTATTTGAAGCTACAAGGTCAATATATCCCCTCAGCCATCTGCTTCATTATGTTGAGACGATGGCATAGGAAGGGATGGTGAACCTGCTCTTCTCCCAATTTATCATAGTCTTTCTTAAACAATGTCGACTCGCGAATGGTTTAGACTCCATAAGCAACAACCAATGATAAGGAATCCAGGATTGCACATTTGGCCAGCACAGCTCTTGTGCCTTGCAAACGACTTCTCTTTAATTTTGGACAATTACGGAAACTAGATATATAACCGTTGGGACTGATATTCTTTCGATTCAGAGCTTCAGGTAAATTATGCACCTTTAAATAATCAAATCTACTTTAGATCTGAAGAAAAAGTAGAAGCCTGTGGCATCACACGCTATCTGATTCCACGTATAACTGCGGAAGGTGTGGCTATAACAGATATGGTATCAGAAAAACGGGATGTTGAAAGAAAAAAAAAGCAAGACACAGACCAGACCTGGACGACAGTTAGCGGCTCAGTTCAACATCAATATTTGGCGGGCGCCCAATCCTTCATGACGGAGGAGCGTGCAGCTTGGGATTGAGACATCAAAGCAGTTTGAGATGCCGTCGAAGCCAACTCAGCTTGGGCGGTCTAAACTTGTGTACGGAGTCGTCAAGTTCGCTGTGAGAAGAGTGGTAATTGACATTGACAAGAAAAATGGCTGAGGTAGAAGAGAACGTACATCTGTGGTTGCATAGCCAGTTCTCGGAATTGGTTGACAATGTCGTCTTGACATGAACAATCTTTGGGAGTTGTCCCGAATTTGGATGTCCTTGACGTCTGTTCCAGCGACGATGGTAGGTGTTGAGTAATGACACAGGGTTAATGGTATTACAAACCAAGGTCTTCGTAGAGTTATTTCTCTGTTTCTACATGGTTCTCATCGGGGACTTCCGTAAGAGCTTCAGGATCTTCAATGATAATTCACATTTCTTCGATATTCTATACGCAAAAATAAACAGAGAGCAAATAGGGAGGCTAGGAATGGAAGATATACCTTGCCAGGCATGAAGTTGCATTCCATCAATCGTCATGTCTTCGGGACTAAGTACATCATCTGGTTAGTTCTTCAGTCATTCGAGTTCGAAGTCGGCATTGGCAAGTTGAATAAGGGTCTCCTTTGTAAGATGCTATTGATAATGCAAGGCATCAGTTTAATATACCTGTGATGAATTAGGCAAACAGACCTTCCAGTTTCTCAACAGTGGCAGAGTCTTTGTTGCATATCGGATATCCGTTCACGATGCTCTTGATCCGTTTCTTGGATCGTGTCTCGCAACTGACGTCCAAAAAGGTTATACGGCGGAGTGATGATCGGCATAAGAAACTCCATACCATGAGACCTCCTTAACTCGTTCATCTGGTTTCTCGCAACAGACAATTGCTCCTTAACTTCTTTCAATTCTGCCGCAGGGCCCAGTCACCGCTTCCCTCTCTCCTGCAATTTCCATGCAATCATTTCCAGTTGTTCTTATGCGTCAATAAGGCGATATCCAGCGAGTTGTGATAATTGCTGTGCATCTACTCGTTTGCGACTTACGCCAGTGAGCTCGCCATGGGTTTGGCTTGAAGCCTGGGGAAGAAAGATTGCGATTCAGCGCGACGTTCTTTGAGGTATCGCATGAGTTCGCGTAGTCTGCTTGTCGGGCGTCCCGAACGCGGACTTCTTCTGTGCATAATTCTTGGAGTTCTTGATCATCGCGTACAGGCTGCGAATTTACTAGGCGTCCTGCAGTCAAGGATCAAAAATTCAACATACCACTAGGAGAGGTGAGGGATCGCGAGAAGAAAGTTTCGCAATCTGAGGTGGAGAAGCCTGTCGTGGGATGTTAGGGGATGTTCCCTTCATGTCCGATGTCACGCTAGGAGATCGGTCCGTTTGACAGTCGGACTCGTTGAACTTGGTCGTTTTTGATTGAAACTTTGGTTCTCTTTAGATGTTCGCAATATCGTGGTTCAACAGTTGAATTCAATACCTACCAGAATTTGACTAATCCTCAGTTCGTCACATCGACCAATCCGAAAGCTTCTCCACCTGTTCACAATAATGCGCCTTTCAAACGTCGTTTTGGTCAACATCCAGCCATTACACCAGCACCTGGACAGGCGGCAGCTTCAGGTTTCAGACCTGCACCTCGCGTAAAGTCAGTCATCTTATTTCTTATTTCAAGTAAAATATATCCCTGACTTGGTTTTAAAATTTCTTAAGTCCAAACCAACGTTCACATGTTCACATCATGGTTAACCCAAACAGAGGTGGATGGCGAGGAGGTTGCGTAAATGGTACCGCCTTCTCTAGCCACGCAAGTGCCTCAAGTGCCAACAATGCATGTCGAAATTGTTTCGCCTGGCGCAGCAGGAGTACCGTCTACGCCGTTTATCCTCCCTCATAATTGTAGTCGTGCAGGAGGCAGAGGTTTTGTTCCAGGATTTCGTGGTGGTTGTGGCTTCGTTCCAGGGAGTGGTCGAGGTCGAGGGATCAGCTTCCCGCGGCAGAGGTCGAGGGTCTTTCGCTGTTCCCCCTCTTGCATCGTGAGGTTCACATTGATGTTTATCGGACTGACCATTACTTTTTTGTGTTTTATTATCATACTGACGAACAGAGAGTCCTTTCCGTTCTTTCACGCGTCATGTACAGGCTCCTAAAAGCACGAATAACGAAAGAAATGCCCCAACAACTACAATGGCTCTGGCAACAACTTCTAACATCAACAATGCTGTCAATGAGGCTAGCATCTTTTACTAATTTCGGCGGTCTCTGACCAGTTGCAGACCAGTATCAATCCCTAGTGCTTTACCAACCTATGTTACAGGGGAAGCAAGGCTGGACTTGCTGACAGCTGTGCGTTTGCCAGCGGTTATATTTACTTATCTGATCTCAACAAATAACTCTGCTACTTACTTACAAGGGAGGCTGAGTCCTCCAGTCTCACCTTCAATTCTATGCTTCTCACTTTAGACTAGCGGATACCCATGCACAATAATATTTTTCGCACCCTGTTTATGCCGAGCCTTTGCTCCTTGCCCATCAACGACGCGCTGTGTCCCTTGTTCGGAATGGTGAATCCAAATCTCGCCAGGTTATCTCTGAGACAGGGTTTTCGCAGCAGGGTTGCCAGGATGTTTTTGAGTGATTGTGGGAAGCCTTGTTCAGCAGATTGATTACGAAGATCTCTTCGTCCGCTGGTGTTGAGCTTCATGAGCCTCCTGGGTGCTTCGCTTGCCACTGTATCTGTTGTCCTCTACTGGTTGGGAATGGCGAAGTTCATGTGCAATTTTTCATGCACCCTTCAGCCGGTTGGTTGGCCGGTTACAGTATGCTTTGACCGAGTTCCGCATGATTGTTGCTTTAGTCCTCAACTAAGCCACGCACCTAGTTCGGATTATTTCGATGTTAGGAAGACATATGTATTAAAATATACAGTCTTCTCAGCAAACTAGGCCATCAGGAGATTTAGAGTGTGTGTGTGTCAAGTGGTACAATTTTCGGTGCACTGAGAGTTGGACCACTGTGAAATCAAGTACGTCAGGGGTAATAACACCACTCAGCGATCAGCAATGCATCGATGGATGGCCACCAACTTGGAGTGGTCTTCCATTATACAAATTTGGACAAGGCGATTTGAGGAAGTGAAGGTGGCAACGTCAGATTGTGTGAATGCCCGCATTAGGCTTGTACTAGGGTTCCAAGTTCTTGCGACAGCTCTTATGTAATCAGAACCTCTTTCTTCTTGCCTCTCATCACCCACTGCGCATCGAGCGAGCACCACAACGCAATGTTCAGCGATATGAAGCGCATTTATAAGAAACTTGGCAAGTCTGAGAAAGCAAAGTACACCTCTCTGACCACCACCGACGCTCTTGGTTCAAGGCCTGAAGTAGCAACTTCGACATCGACAGCCATAACAAGCCTCGCTGATCTTAAGCCATCCGTTCCTGCCAGCACTGCGGCTGAAAGCGCTCAAGGTAATCAAGCCCTTAGAATTACTGTGAGTATTCGACTTCGCCAATCACGTCCAAAATTACTTATCCATCGTCGTTGATTAGGCTACCCAGGAACTCCAAGTCTCCGTCCCAGTGTCTGCCTTGGAGATCGATGATCTTTTTCCCGTAAGCGTTCAACTTATCCCATCACATCCATATTCACCCAATCATCATCGTCAATCAGGCCGCCCATGAACTCCAAGTCTCCGCCTCAGTCTCTGCCTTAGTGGAGATCAATGATATTGCTCGCGTAAGCATTCAACTCGGCCCATCACATCCATAAATCAATCATCGTCGTTGATCAGACCGACCATGAACTCCAAGTCTCAGTTGCTCCTACAGCCCATTCGGAAGAAGCTTTGCTCTCCTCACCTGATATGGTAATGCAAGCCAAATTGGGATCTACGGAATCAGAACAAAATCCCTGGGTGAGTTGATTACACCTGCTGTTCTCAGCTATTCCTGATGATCAACAGACTCAGCATTCTGTCTCGGGTCTTTTTCCGAATGCCCAGAATGTATTCATTGTTGGCAGCACTTTGGTGAGTCTTCTCTTATACTGTGCAAATTATTTTGCAATAATTGTACATATTTCATCTGCCAGAACCATATAGTCAATATGCCCCCAGCCAATACCAGCCAAGGGCAGGTAAAGATCCCTGTACCTCAAAAACCAAACCCCAGTCCTATCTTTACTGGACAGAAAGATGTACTTGACAAACTTGGGAAGATTTTTGTTCCTCGTACTAATAGTCAACTGATGCCAAGGCGCTCTTGTCTCCTCTGGGGATTGGGAGGGATTGGAAAGACCCAGATCTGTCTCAAGTTCACAGAGGGTGTCTCTGACAGGTAAGTGTCTTCACATTACATCCACAACAACACTGGATTTATTTCTTATTCTAGTTTTTCATGTGTTCTGGGTTGATGCCTTCTCTTTTGAGAGCATTACAATGTCTTTCAAGGGGATGTCCACCATTCCTGCTGCACAGGTTTTTGGTGTGGATGGCTCAGTTGAGTCTATCCTCCAATGGATATCTCAGATTCAAGAGGAATGGTTGATTGTGTTTGATAATGCTGATGATCCTTCTCCAGAGGATGTGGCCAAGTTCTTTCCTCTAGGTAACAGAGGTAATATTTTAATTACCAGCAGAAACAGATCCATGGGAAGGATTGTATCATTTGAGAACAGAATTGCAATCAATGAGATGGAGGAGTCAGATGCTATAACTCTACTTCTCAAGTCCAGCTGTTTGGCTCCATTACCTGAGCATCAACAAGCTGCTAAAAGGATTGTCAATGAACTTGGCTATATTCCTCTTGCTGTTGATCATGCTGGTGCTTATATTGAAGCTGGGAAATGTGATCTCAATAAATATCTGAGACAATTCTCCTTACATCGTCAGACTCTTATGTCAGATGCAGCATTCACAGGAGCATCCAATTATAATCAAACAGTGTATGGGACTTGGGATTTATCCTTTAAAGAAATAGAACGGAGAGCTAGTGGACAATGTGACAGTGGAAATGCACAAGCAGCCCAGGCTGCAATCCTAATTCTTCAAATATGTGCTTTCTATCATCACAGTAATATTTCTAAGGACATATTCCAATCTGCTGCTGAGGAGTCCAAGAAATGTGCCATTGATAGTGAAGTAGCTGAAAAGCTACCACTGGCAATCAACTCATTGGATCATACGCTACTTGCACTGGACAATGATGGTCACTGGGATGACTTTGTGTTTGGGCAAGGTATTGGTGTGCTTCTGTCATTCTCCTTGATGAGAAGAGGACAATCATCTGACATGTTGTCTGTTCATCCTTTGGTACAATGTTGGAGTAGAGAGCGAATGTTGAAAAGTGAGCAGCAAAGAATATGGGAGATGGGAAGCATAATGTTGTCCTGTGCAATTCCAAAAAGTTCTACAACTAAGGATTATGCATTACGGAGATTGGTTCTTCCACATATCAAAGCAAATGAATTACATGGAAGGCAGATGGGACTTATCAGCCAGTACTATGATGATAAATTTACCAATTTTGCAATAGTAATGAGGGAGAATGCAGAGTGGAAGGATGCAGAGCAGCTGAATACTCAAGTAATGGACATGAGGAAGAAGCTTCTTGGTGCAGAACATCCACACACCCTCACCAGCATGGCAGATATAGCAATCACATACTGGGATCAGGGGAGGTGGAATGAGGCAGAGCAGCTAGAGGTTCATGTGATGGACATGAGGAAGAAGCTTCTTGGTGCAGAACATCTAGACACCCTTACAAGTATGGGAAATCTAGGAGGCACATACTGTGTTCAAGGGAGGTGGAATGAGGCAGAGCAGCTATTTGTTCAAGTGATGGACATAAGGAAGAAGCTTCTTGGTGCAGAGCATCCACAGACCCTCTCAAGCATTGAAAATCTAGCATCTATATACCACAGTCAGGGAAGGTGGAGTGAGGCAGAGCAGCTATTTGTTCAAGTGATGGACATGCACAAGAAGCTTCTTGGTGCAGACCATTCACATATCCTCTTCAGCATGACACATCTAGCATCAATATACCACAATCAGGGGAGGTGGAATGAGTCAGAGCAGCTGTTTGTTCAAGTGATAGACATGAACAAGAAACTTCTTGGTGCAGAGCATCGACATACCCTGTTCAGCATTGCAAATCTAGCATCCACATACTGCAATCAGGGAAGGTGGAATGAGGCAGAGCAGCTGGAGGTTCAGGTGATGGACATGAGGAAGAAGCTTCTTGGTGCAGAACATCTACACACCCTGTCCAGCATGGCAGATCTAGCATCCACATACATTACAAATCTAGCATCCATATACCGCAATCAGGGAAGGTGGAATGAGGCAGAGCAGCTGTTTGTTCAAGTGCTGGACATAAGGAAGAAGCTTCTTGGTGCAGAACATCTACACACCCTCTTAAGCATGGCATATCTAGCATCCACATACCGCAATCAGGGAAGGTGGGATGAGGCAGAGCAGCTGTTTGTTCAAGTGCTGGACATGAGGAAGAAGCTTCTTGGTGCAGAGCATCCACACACCCTGTCCAGCATGGCAGATCTAGCATCCACATACCACAATCAGGGAAGGTGGAATGAGGCAGAGCAGCTACAGGTTCAAGTGTTGGATATAGGGAAGAATTTCTTTGGTGCAGAACATCCAAACACCCTCTCAAGCATGGGAAATCTAGCATCCACATACTGCAATCAGGGAAGGTGGAATGAGGCAGAGAAGGTAGGGGTTCAGGTGATGGACATGAGGAAGAAGCTTTTTGGTGCAGAGCATCCATCCACCCTCTTAAGCATGGGAGATCTAGCATTGACATACTACAGTCAGGGGAGGTGGAATGAGGCAGAGCAGCTAAGGGTTCATGTGATGGTAATGAGGAAGAAGCTTCTCGGTGCAGAGCATCCAGACACTCTCTTAAGCATGGGAAATCTAGCATCCACATACTGCAAGCAGGGACGATGGAATGAGGCAGAGCAGCTAGGGGTTCAAGTGATAGACATGATGAAGAAGCTCCTTGGTGTGGAGCATCCAGACACTCTCTTAAGCATGGGAAATCTAGCATCCACATACCGCAATCAGGGAAGGTGGAATGAGGCAGAGCAGCTAGGGGTTCATGTGATGGAAATGAGGAAGAAGCTTCTTGGTGCAGAGCATCCAGACACTCTCTTAAGCATGGGAAATCTAACATTGACATACTGCAATCAGGGAAGGTGGAATGAGGCAGAGCAGCTAGGGGTTCAAGTGATAGACATGAGGAAGAAGCTCCTTGGTGTGGAGCATCCAGACACTCTCTTATGCATGGGAAATCTAGCATCCATGTACTATTATCAGAGAAGATGGAATGAGGCAGAACATCTGGAGGTTAAAGTGCTGGACATGAGCACAAAGTGTCTTGGTGCAGAACATCCAGACACCCTCACAAGTAGGACAAAACTGGCAGCAATTAGAGAAGGTAGAAGGAAGCAGAGCAGGCAATGGTTCAAGTGGTGTTGAGTACATTTGCAATTGAGAGTCTTGAACAATTTGTACTTTACTTACTTTAAAATGTTTTCTTTTTTCACTGTTCTGCATCGTGTCTATTTGAAGCCCAGTTGTGAGACTGCAAAATATTAAGACTGATCAAGACTGCTCTGGTCTTTGCTCCATCACTGATTAAAAATCTGAAGATTGATCTAAGACTGGTCTTATCAGACAGCAAGTAAATGTTTTACCTAATTTCTCTATGATACATTATACATCCCAAGGAAAAAATGAACCATATAATCTTGTAAATCTTAGTCATTGTAAAAAGCTTGCATACAGTTTATACCTATTTATCACAAAATGCAAGTGCAGCTGGAACTATCATTATTCAGCCATGGTGGGTATAGAGTCAGGTAGTATAGAGGCAAGCAATACATTGTCCCCAACTTCCTAGCTCTGAGAACAGAGCAGGCTTTGGCAGCTATTGACCTGAAGGAACAGATGGCTGTTGATGCAAGTGAGGTAAGGAATTTATGAACAAAAATTCTTCAGGTTGACAGTTGCTACCAAACTATGTGAACACCTCAATTGTCTATCCACTGCCATGTCTGCTGCTGCCAATTCCTGCTACCTAGTGTTGCTGAAACTTGGCTGGTCATGAGCTGACCTTCAAAGTCATGACTTTTGTGACATGACCAACTTTGTTGCAACCCTCAATTAGAAACTGCAGCCTCAGCATGAGTCAGCACTGCCAGCTGGTTTCAGCTGAACATTGATCAACACAGCTTCCACCCACTTTGGTTGACTTCAGCCTATTCTTTAATTCACTACTTTGTTATTCTTTAGTTTACTTTTCTTCACTCATCTTTCTCTTTGAGCACCACATATGTAGTCACTTGAGTTATGTTATGTAATATAGTCAGCCAAAATTATTACCAGCCTACCAGTTACCAATTTCCAAGTTGATACAGACAACAACACATTGTATAAAATCCACAGAACACTGAGCACTGAGGTATGAAATAGATAGATTTAAGTTGACACAGCTACCTTGCATCTGAGAGAGCAATCATAGTGGGAACTGATTAATATTTATACTCCTCACAAGGCTCACATGGCACTTACCCTATATGACATTTAGAAGATTTGTTGTACACCTCAAATTCCTCATGATATAAGTCTGCCGTTGATAGCCCAATCAAACTGTTACGACTTTGAACAATTCAGGTACACTGATCATTTACAGTTGTTACTATGTTTGTTTTCAAGTTCAATCTGAAGACTTGAGCTTTGCAGACTTGTTAGGGTCTGAGGAAGCTGTTGTCTTTGAGAGAGAATAAGAGTAGAAAGATTGTCTATTAAAGAACATCATACTAGATACAAGTGTTTATAGACTAAATAGGTAAATGAAATGCATGAGGTAAAAGTAAGTAAAACATGTGTTCAACACATGTATGAAAAGAGAACAATAACCACATGTAAGTGAAGCAATGAACATCGCATGGAGTGTGCATGTTACAAACATTCTTTTTCTTTTCTTTAACTCCACCAAACACAATGTTGTTTCATCCACACATGCATATGACTCCCTTTTCATTTCCATTTACCTATGTTTACCTCCTCTTTTTCATTGTTTCACCTACATGCAACTCATTCCTTTCCTATAAATACCATATTTACACCAGTTGTATTCTTTAGCTAGTTCTTGAGAATCACACCTGCTTTTCTTCCTTGATCTCTCTCAAACTCTCTAAGACTATACTGAGACGTACTTCAGCACTCTTGAGAGCTCATCAATACACACAAACTAATCTTTATACAACTGTCTATGGTCAGAACCATCTGAACCATTTGAAGTTGTAACAAAAGAACTAGCTATTGTATTCCTATATACTCTCTTCTTAAGAAGCATTAACTATACTTAGCTGAAACTGACAACGAAAACCGAAACTGAAACAAATACAGTAAAAGGAAAAATACCTGATCCTGTATAAGAGTAATGAGCAAATATGTCTTACTCTCCAGAAAGAACAACTTCCAGAAATAGCAAAAGAACTCATGGCTTCACTACACCAACAGAATATACAGAGGAAGCACTTGCAGCATTAAGCACATCTCACAACCCACTTGACAGATGAGAAGAACTGTATCCTACTTGGATGCCTCTCTTCCCAGACCTCATCCCTGATCTTACTAAGAAACCAGACAAACCAAAGATGCCTGATGGAACCACCGTTGCAACCACTTCACCAAAAGAACTGAATATCAACAAACCAACACCCTTTGATGGAAATAGATGAAAAGTCAAAACATTTCTACAAGAATGCAACATATACTTGGCAGTAAACAATAAACTTTATAACACAGATGAAACAAAAATTGCTTTCATACTTTTTTATATGAATGACAAAGAAGCAGGACAATGGAAGGAAATGTGGCTTGACAGTATCACCAATGATACAACTGGAAAATTCATCCTTCCTGATTTTGCCAACTTTATCACACTTGTGAAAGATTATTTTAAAGAAGTGAACCTCACCCCAGACACCCTCCATCAACTGACCCTCCTTAAACAAGGAAAGAAGTCAGCAGAGCAGATCTCAACAGAATTCTCCCTCCTTGCCATACAAGCAGGATTAGGAGATAAAACAAACTCAAGCAATATCCATCTGATCCAGATGTATCAAAAAATCTTGAACCCATCCCTAGCAAGAAAGATATTACTTGCAGAAACCATTCCAAAAACAATCAAAGGATGGATTGACAGAGCAGTCCAATACAACTCACAATACTGAATGGTGATGGCCATCTTGTCAACTGAATGCTCAGGAAAGAATAACTATGAAAGTCAATACAAAGAAGAACAATCAAAATACCAAGGCTGAAAGTGGTCCTCTAAATGAAATGATCCAGATGCAATGGATGTAGATGCAATGTCTTACAAAAAATGAGGCAAACACATGGGCAAAGGTTTATGTTTCAAATGTGATGAACCAGGCCATATATCATGAGACTGCAAGAAGAAGAAAGGTGGTTATCAGGGGAACTGAAACCAGAATTCCTCTTCTTAAAACAACAATCACAATCAGGATCAAGAACTGTTGATTAAAGAACTCCATTATTTGATCAAAGGACTCAACCACAACAAGTGAGAAAGGCTTGCCAATCTCCAACTCAGTCTCAAGGAAGATGAGAAGATTGTTGAAGTTGATGATGAGGATTTTTAAAGCAGAGAACTGAATTGATGTCAGTTTCTCCCATGCTATCCATTTTGAACTGCTTAGTACCTTGTTTAAACATTTACTGAATGAAAATACTGATATCTATAACAAGTGAAATGCAAGGAGATCCAGAAATCATTGAACAAGCCTTTATTGACTCTGGCGCAGACAGAAAATTCATTGACCAAAATTTCATGAGAACACAAAAGTTTTGCATCAAAACCTTAAATGTTCCCATCAAAGTTTTTAATGTCAATGATACACCCAACAAACGAGGCATGATCAAACATTACATAAACCTTGAGATCAATGTACTAGGATGAAAGAAGATGAACACAATTTTAGTAACTGGCTTAGGGAAACATAAAATAATCCTTGGAGTGACCTGGCTCAAGGAAAATCACCCTGAAATTGATTGGAAGAAAGAATTTCTTACATGGCATCAACCTGAACAAACAAAACCTGAACAACCATGGAAACAAATTATTAGGACACCCTCTACTCCTCCCACTGTTGAAGATGAAGAATATCTCAATTGAACACAGAACCCCACCAACAATAATGAATTATCAGTACTCATCACTCTTATTACTGGCAAAATGGACAACAAATTTTGGATCAATGCAAAAACATCTGCTTCACAAGACTTAGCCATGAAATACAACATAAAACCTGACATTCCAGTCAAAGAAATAGTGTTGTTGAGGCTGGCTTGAGCACTTTTAGTATTTTTCAAATATCATGACACCATGTTGTAGAAATTTAAACTGCTAAACCAAAGGGTTTATTTGCATGCTTTGATTAAGCTAGATAGATGTGATCAATATCACAAGACTCAGTCGCGGTATAATGGACTATATTTAGATTGTTACAGTACCTAGATAGATGTGATCAATATCACAAGACTACGCAACAGTAAGTAAAAGTAAGGTGGGATATTTCGTAGTTACTCACCTCAGTCGTGGTGATAGGAACCATATAGCCTCTAGGTTTGTAAACTGGTTATTTTTGCGATTTAACAACTTCACAGTATATGCGGACGCCTCGCGGGTACCAACTTTATTCACACTCTCACTCACAGTTCTCGCATATCCTTCGCACCTCACATAACATGATATAGTACTCGCATAACCTTCGCACATCACTTCTACAACCTTCATAACTATCCAAAGCACCCTCAATCCTCTTTGCACTTCATATTTTGACATATCTTCAGTTCTCTCAGTCAATATTGGACTTAACCATTTGACCCCTTCGCAACCATACCTTTGCACAGCCATTCTCTAATCTCGTGGTCTTTCACGGTTTGCA
Organism: Phlegmacium glaucopus; assembly: GCA_015039465.1. Lineage (NCBI taxonomy): Eukaryota > Fungi > Basidiomycota > Agaricomycetes > Agaricales > Cortinariaceae > Phlegmacium > Phlegmacium glaucopus. Next base: position 1,000,243 of record MU130477.1, on the reverse strand, counting down.
CATGTGTTCCTTATCTCCTCATGCATCCTTTGCATTGGTTTTATTGTGGTTTGTGTTCTTTTGCATTTACTTTCTTTCATCCTTCCATATATATATATTTATCATTCTTTTGAAACAGGAGGTCATTCAACTGACCTCCTTACTCATCACCTTTATTTTTACTTTATCTCCTATCCCTTCATTACCAAACTATTGGGCCCATGTGACTTCGCATTAGCTCAATTCCTACATTACTGTTTCGCATATCCGCACCTGGTTAGTTCTTTACTCTTGTATTAAGTACCTGTAGCAAGTAGGAGGACGGGAGAACAGGAGACAGCCAGAGTTTTGATCCCATAAACTTTGCAGCAATGTTCTAAGTCAATAGTCTCATTCTTTAAGCTACTTTGCGCACTGGGTTCTCGTTCACGAACTTCACTATCTTCACGACCTAATTCTCCCCGCATATTTCAATACCGCAAACTTCTCTTTAAATTCTATCAAGGAAAACTACATTAACCCCTCTGAACTACGTTACTACTTGCAGTCTGATCCCACTGCTTTTACAACGGCGGTATAACGGACTGAGGTGAAGTAGTAAATCTATCTAGTATATATATACATATTGAACAATGGTCGTGGCCAGTGGCCTGTGCCACAGTAACTTACTTTGTCTTCGGTGGCCTTGAGGGCCACTCGCTCAAATTCGCAACACATGTACTCTGATTGCTTAGTGTTTGGAAATGACCCCCTGGCTTATAGAGTCCTTGATATGTGTAAATATTTATAGAATATTATGGGATTTATTGGAATTTATATTGCCATCAAGCCATTTGTCAAGTGGCTTTAAGCAGCCACTTCAGAACCGATCAAATAGTGTGGGAAATTTGGCTCCTATTGCTTAATGTTGGCAGAAGACCCCCCGGCTCCTGAGGTGATCTAGCCTACTCAAATATTTTGGTGATTTTACAAAATTTATTTAGCAAGATAGAAAAAAAGCAGCTCGAGCCATCAGCAACACTAGGAAAATATTAGATATGCCTCAATTCACTGCTGAACCTTCTTCTTCTTCTTCTTCTTCTTCTCAACACTCTCACCCTGCTCATTCTCAAAATCCAAATATTTTTCCCTGATTCACTTTCTCTCAGAACAAATTTGACTCTTACATTGAAACTAGACAAGACACAACAAACATTTCCTCTTTACTTTATCCAACTCCTCTCCTAAATCTCAAATTTCTTTATTATCACCATGTCAAACAAACAATCAAACAACTCAAACAAGAACTTCAGTTTCAACAAGAAAGCACAGACATTTTATTCAATGACATGATCAGCAATGGTCTAGCCAAAAAATTGGAACCACTTATCTGATACAAACAAAACAATCCCATCAGAACTCAACCAAGATCCCCTTTTCCTGATTGACAAAATTATTATCCCTTCACTGTCCCAGAAACAATTCCTCTATCCACAGAACCAGGAACTTCAACCAATCCCATCATCATTCCCAACAACAACAAAGTTTTGATAACCAGACACTGTACTATTTGCGATGAAGACAAAGATGGACACACATCAAGAATGTGTTACCTTTTGTCAATTGGAGAACCCATTCTTCTCAACAGTCAACAAGTAATGAATACTTCTGAATATCATTGCTGCAACAATTGTTTTGAAGAGGGTCATACTTGGAGGAACTGTCCTCTACCTGGAAGAGAGAGCATTGACGTCGAGTTGATTTCTGGGCAATCAATGTAAAATGGGGATAATGTTACAAACATTCTTTTTCTTTTCTTTGACTCCACCAAACACAATGTTGTTTCATCCACACATGCATATGACTCCCTTTTCATTTCCATTTACCTATGTTTACCTCCTCTTTTTCATTGTTTCACCTACATGCAACTCATTCCTTTCCTATAAATACCATATTTACACCAGTTGTATTCTTTAGCTAGTTCTTGAGATCACACCTGCTTTTCTTCCTTTATCTCTCTCAAACTCTCCAAGACTATACTGAGATGTACTTTGGCACTCTTGAGAGCTCATTGATACACATGAACTGATCTTTATATGACTGTCTGCAGTCAGAACCATCTGAACCGTTTGAAGTTGTAACAGAGCATGTGTGATAAAGTAAAAAGAGATTAAAAAGGTGTGTATGCAGCATGTATGAAATCGTAACATTACCCCCCATTTAGACTCTTGAGAACTCCTGGTTTCAATGACTATACAACCTCTTTGCAAGTTGACAGCATTTGAGAATGTGTCCTGTTTTATTGCAACAGACACAGTGGTTTCAAATTTTATGGACAGTATTGAGTGCTTGCAAATGTTTGTAATCTTCATTGTCTGGGATGTAAATGGGACTGTCTTTCAATCCTTCTGAAGGTATGAAGTATCAAGGAGGTTGTTGAGAAATAGATAAATGTGGTTTGATTAGTGGAATGATAATGTCAAGAGGAACAATAGGAATGGATTTAGCTGACGAAGGAGTTGGTGATGGTGTGTCAGAAACTGGTATGTTTGTCACCTGTGGAGTGTTCTTGAAAACAACTTGAGACCATTGGTGTTTTCAATCAGGTAAGGACACTATAGTGTGTTGTATGGTACAATTCCCGGAACAGACACAGTGTGCTGTATGGTATGGATTCCCAGAACACCTTGAATCCGGGAATATCACCTACCATATAGAGAAATACACAGTGTGCCGTGGTCTATAGATTCAAGGAATGCCTTTAAAATGCCAACAGTGTATGCTGCTGCCAGCTCTGGGCCCATTCCTAGGTCACAGGCAGGGCTGGTATCCATACATATATATTGTACCTTTCTCTCTGATGTCCTAGAGTCATAATAGCAGCCATCAGTGAGCATAAGGGTTGATATCTGAGGTGGCTGGTGCCAGCATCAGTGCCGAGGACATGACGATCTGGTGTCCACCATCAGTGCCAGTATGTAGGTGCCGGTGTGAACTGCCAGTGCCAGTGTCAACTGTAAATCCTGGTGTGAACTACTAGTGCCGGTGTCCACTGTAAATCATGCCGGTGTGAACTATCCATGCCGGTGTCACTTTGAGTGCTGGTGTCAATTATCAGTGCCGGTGTCCACTGCCAATGCCGGTGTCCATTGCCAATGGACCCTGGCAACCGGCACTGGCAATATATAATTTTTAAAACAGCAGAAACAGTATATTTGGAATATAAAATGCAATTTTTAATTGTATTTGAAGGGAAAAATTACACTGGCATGATGTAAATGAAGGCCGGACAATGTGCCAATGGTCAGGCTGGCCAGCCATTGGTTTGACCCCGGCAACTGGCACTGGCAATACATAATTTTTAAAATAGCAGAAACAGTATATTCAGAATATAGAATGCAATTTTTAATTGTATTTGAAGGGGAAAAATACACTGGCATGATGTAAATGCCGGAAGGCCGGCAAGTGTTTTGAGGCTGGCAACCAGCACCAGCAATACATCATTTTTAAAATACCAGAAACAGTATATTTGGGATATAAAATGCATTTGAAGGAGAAAATTACACTGGCATGATGTAAATGAAGGCTGGACAATGTGCCAATGGTGAGGCTGGCAAGTGGTGTGAGGCTGGCAACCAGCATCAGCAATACATCATTTTTAAAATACCAGAACCAGTATATTTGAGATATAAAATGCAATTTTTAATTGCATTTGAAGGGGAACATTACACTGGCATAATGTAAATGAAGGCCGGACAATGTGCCAATGGTCAGGCCGGCCATTGGTTCGACCCCGGCAACTGGCACCAGCAATACATAATTTTTAAAACAGCAGAAACAGTATATTTGGAATATAAAATGCAATTTTTAAGCCAGCCATTGGTTCGACCCCGGCAACTGGCACCAGCAATACATAATTTTTAAAACAGCAGAAACAGTATATTTGGAATATAAAATGCAATTTTTAAGTGTATCTGAAGGGGAAAATTACACTGGCATGATGTAAATGGAGGCCAGACAATGTGCCAATGGTCAGGCCGGCCATTGGTTCAACCCCGGTAACTGGCACCGGCAATACATAATTTTTAAGACAGCAGAAACAGCATATTTGGAATATAAAATGCAATTTTTAATTGTATTTGAAGCTGAAAATTACACCATCATAATTTAAATGAAGGCTGGACAATGTTCCAATGGTGAGGCCAGCCATTGGTTCGACCCCGGCGACTAGCACCAGCAATACATAATTTTTAAAACAGCAGAAGCAGTATATTTAGAATATACAATGCAATTCTTAATTGTATTTGACACTGAAAATTACACTGGCATGATGTAAATAAAGGTCGGACAATGTGCCAATGGTCAGGCCAGCCAGTGTGCCAATGGTAAAGTTTAATAATTATAAAATATAATCAAACATACAGGAGCAAGGACAGCATATTGCTGAGCAATTTCAGCAAATGGCAGAGGAGCAGGAGGTGGGGGAACCATCTAAATGTAAAGTTTAATAATTATAAAATAAATATAAACATCATAAAACATACAGGAGCAAAGACAGCATATTGCTGAGCAATTTCAGCAAATGGCAGAGGAGCAGGAGGTGGGGGAACCATCTAAATGTAAAGTTGAATAATTATCAAATAAATATACATATAATAAAACATACAGGAGCAAGGACAGCATATTGCTGAGCAATTTCAGCAAATGGCAGAGGAGCATGTGGAGGAATAAACTAAATTTAATATAAAATAATTAGTTGAATTATAATATATTTTAATAATCAAACTTACAGCAGGGTGTGGAAGAGCAGCATATTGAGCTGCAAGTTCATGATATGGCAATGGAACAGGGGCAGGAGCAGGAGCAGGAGCAGGAGCATGACGTCTACCTCTGCCTCTGCCTCTACCTCTGGCAGGCAATGGATCAAATGCTGGAGCCAAATCAGGAGCATGACCTCTACCTCTACCTCTACCTCTACCTCTACCTCTACCTCTACGCTGGGGAAAAGGAGTCAATGCATCAACTGCTGCAGCTAAAGTAGGAGGAAGATGGGAGTAATGTGTAGAAGGAGCAGCAGGAATAATAAAAGGAGGAGGGATAGGTGCAGGTGCAGGTGCAGTAGGAATTCTGCGATATTCAGGACTCTCAAGAAACCTTTGATCACGCTCATTCTGTTGTGCAGTTGTTCAAACTTGTTCTGGGGTAGTTTGAGGTGTTTGGTCTCTATCCCTATAAAAATTAATATTAATTAAAATTTTAAAAAAGTTAAAGATTGAAATAAAACACATACATAGCATCTGACTCTGTTGTTCTAATATGATGATGTTCTGGAGTAGATGGATGTGATTGATCCCTGTATAATAATAATAATAAAACAATTAATATTCAATTAATATTCAATCAACAAAAAACATACATTTTTTTAAAGGTTTTTTTTTAAAAAAAAAAGAACAGAAAAAATTGAAATGGAGGAATTTCCTACAGAATGCTCTGTCTTTCCAAGCAGCTGAGTAACCTGAAAAGAGGAAGAGCTGGGAATGATGAAGCAGTTCAAATCAACAGCCACTTGACACTGCTACTATTCTACTTTTTTGTTTTTTTACTAACTACCAAGCTACACTAACCCAGGGTCCAAATGGTTGTCCCAGGTGATGACTACTAACAGTCAACCTTCCCAGCAGTATTCACCCAACTGGGCCACCCAATGCCAGGGGATACAGAAAAACTATACTACAGCTAACACTTCCACAGTGTTTAGGTCCCTGTAAAGGCTCTGTTTAATGTGCAAGGGCTAGGGATAATCACCCTCACACACTCCCTTAACCCTGGGATCCGGGTCTCTTAAGAGTATAGAGGAAGAGGGGCTTTTGAACAGAACCCCAGAACAACTGTGAGGAGGGGAGGAAAGAAAGGAATGATGAATGGAACAGTTCTTATCATATCAGCATCAGCAGATTGGCAGAGATGACCGAAAAAGGCAGAGCTTGCCATGATTCGTCACTATTTGTGATGTTCGTGACACTGGGCTAACAGTATAATGGGACAATGGTGTGGGAGCAGCTGACCAATTATAAAAATATTACAAATGCTTACAAATGCTTATATAATGCTTATAAATGCTTAGACATAAAACCGACATCAATGATACCCCTGACATTCCCAGGCCGTTGTCGCATTCATTATAGACAAGCCATGAACTCATGCCGTCGGCATGGCTCTGCTTCGCTTCGCCAACCTCCAGCACAGATTCAGGGCTTGCCGGGGGCTCTGCCCCCTGGACCCCTGGCTGCATCACACAACAGTGGACTCAGTGAAAAATCCTAATAGTAGACTCAGTGAAAAATCCTAATGGTAGACCCAGTTCAAAATCCTGATAGTAAACTCAGTTTCAAATGCTAATAGTAGACTCAGTTTCAAATCCTAATGGTAGACCCAGTTCAAAATCCTAATGGTAGACCCAGTCCAAAATCCTGATAGTAAATTCAATTTCAAATCCTAATGGTAGACTCAGTTGGATATCCCAATAGTTGACTCAGTCTCAAATCCCAATAGTAGACTCAGTCTGATATTTCAATAGTAGACCCATCTGAGCATCTCAGACTATTCCCATCCACTCATCTACCCATCATCAAATATAGCCAATAATCATCATCAGTTGTTCATGAGCATCTTGACCCATCATAAATTTATTCTTATCAATGTCATAATATCATATTCTGTCCTGAGAACAATTGTGAGATACCCTGACACAAACCCTATCATACATTGCCATACAGAAGTTTCAGAGAAAGGGATTGCTGTTGTCATGTACATCCTCAGTTATCAATCATAAATTCTTCTCTACCATTGCACATCCTACACTCACCACATAAATATTAATCACACTATTTCATCTATTTTTCACTTAATTTTCAGTTAAAGTACTGATATTTTTCTTTTTCTACATTTTCCTCATCTGAATCATCTATATACAGAACATCTTCCATAAGATCCCTTAAGCTTTGTTTTCTCTTCCTATCTTATTTCCACTTCCACCTACCTTCTAAGAAATAATTACTCACTCTGGTCATACTCTGTATCCATCATTGAACTTTCACCTCATTTATATTTTTCTCAATTTCAAAATTGTATCTCCACACATATCAAATCTTTAATCCAGAGCACCTAACTCAATTTAATTTATCTCAATTTTTCATTTTCAAAATTCTCATGGTACAGTATTCCAATACACAACACAGAAGCCTCATCGACCCGCCCCACTCATCTATACCCATCTAACTATATTCCCATCTCCATCCACCTCTGTCTTCATTTATCTTCTCTGTAACCATCCTCCCATTCCCTCAAATTAAAACACAGAAACAGATCACACCATTCCCAATTCTTTTATTTTATCTATTTTTCACTTAATTTTCAGTTAAAGTACTCATCTCTTTCATCATCTACACAAATCATGAACACATTCAGAACATCTATAATATCCCTCAAGCATTTTCTCTTCCTATTTTATTTCTACTTCCACCCTACCTTTTCAGAAATAATTAGTTCTTACTTTTTACTCACTATGTATCTATTATACATTGACTTAATTTAATTTAATTCAATGTATCTCAACTTTCATTTTCAACATTCTCATGGTACAGCATTCCAATACAAAACACAGAACCCTCATCTTACCACCTACCTGCCCCACTCATCTATACCCATCTAACCATATTCCCATCTCCATCCATCTCTCTGTCTTGATTTATCTTCCCACTCACATTTTTATTGTAACCATCCTCCCATTCACTCAAAATTAAAACACAGAAACAGGCAGAATCTCAAAATAACTCTATTCATCTCCCAATCTTGTTTTTTATCCTCAATTTATCTGACATTTTCTTATGTTCCCACTCACCTATCTGTCATATTAAGTGTGTATATTATTTTTATGTTAACCTCATATTCCTATATCTTCTCATCCCATGTTCCTATTTCTTTATCTTTAAATCCATCACACCTAACTTAATCCAATTTATCTCAAACTTTCATTTTCATAATTCTCATCCTCATCTTACCACCACCTTACTCATCTAACCATATTCCCTCCCATCTCCATCCACCTCTCTGTCTTGATTTATCTTCCCACTCACATTGTTATTGTAACCATCCTCCCATTCACTCAAATTAAAACACAGAAACAGACAGAATCTCTATTCATCTTCCAATCTTATGTTCCCACTCACCTATCTCTCACATTAAGTGTGTATATTATTTTCATATCTTCTCATTCCATGTTCCTATTTCTTTATCTTTAAATCAACTGTGTAGAGAAATAAATGGGTACAGCAGCTTACCAAAAAAATAATTTAAATTTAAAAAATACACCCTGGATTGAAAAAAAGAATTACAACAGATCCCAAAAGACAGGTTATAGCTGTTCAAAAATGCGAAATTAACACACAGAAAAGACAATATATATCACAGCCAACTAAATAGTAAGTATATTAGATGGTAATGTTCAAAAATACAACATTAGCATCCTACAAAAGAACCCAAATTTGAAGCCAGGTTACTGTGATGTCACGATATGTCACGATATGTGATGTTTGTGACACTGGGCTACCTTTGTCATGTATATAATGGGACGATGGTGTGGGAGCAGCTGACCAATTATCAAAATGCTTACAGATAAATCCAGTCACTTATCTAAGGCTTACAAACCAATCACTTTCCCAGGCATCATTGCATTCATTATAGACAAGCCATGTGTTAAGTTTAAAACAAGGAAGTCACGTCGGAGTTACTCCGGAACGGAATCGGAACAGTAAGCGGAAAGGACGTTGGCCTCAGCGTGTGTGCTGTGCTGCCCAGCTCCTAAGGTGTCCTGATTTTGGAACGGAAGAAGAAGTAATAAGACGGAAGACCTCAGTGACTTAGAGGACGAACAAGAGGAGGAAACAAAGTTGATATTCGAACTGAGGGAAAACATACAAGTTCGAGTACTTTAAATATAAAAGGAATTGCAACCGAAATATAGAATATAAATATAAGTGCTGTGTTCTGCTCCCGGAAAAGGTCCTGCATTCTTGGGTGAATAATCCATGGCTGGTGTGCTGACTGATAGTGGGAAAGTGATGACAAAGGAATGGTTGTTATGACGAAGGTGTGGTAAGGTGTTTGGGATATCGTCGGAAGAGTCAGAGTGATACGGAGAAGTCTCGGAGTCGGACGTAGGAGGAGTAGAGTCAGAGACAAGGGAAAGTACTGGAATGGAGTACAGACTACCGGAAACAACTCCGTCGGAGTCGGACTGGAGTAACGTGTGACGGAATGTAACACCATAAACCCATGCCTTTGGCACGGCTCCGACCTACAGCACAGATTCAGGGCTTGCCGGGGGCTCTGCCCCCTGGACCCCAGCTGCATCATAACAGTGGACTCAGTTGTAAATCCCAATAGTAGACTCAGTGAAAAATCCTAATGGTAGACCCAGTTTCAAATTCTGATAGTATACTCAGTTTCAAATCCTAATAATAGACCCAGTTCAAAATCCCAATGGTAGACCCAGTTTCAAATCCTAATGGTAGACCCAGTTCAAAATCCTAATAGTAAGCTTAGTTGAAAATCCTAATGGTAGACCCAGTTCAAAATCCTGATAGTAAACTCAATTTCAAATCCTAATGATAGACCCAGTTCAAAATCCTGATGGTAGACCCAGTTCAAAATCCTGATAGTAAATTCAATTTCAAATCCTAATGGTAGACCCAGTTCAAAATCCTGATAGTAAATTCAATTTCAAATCCTAATAGTAGACCCAGCTTCAAACTGATATCACAATAGTAGACTCAGTCTGATATCCCAATAGTAGACCCATCTGACCATCTCAGAGTATTCCCATCCTGAACACCTGAACACCATCAGAAAATACACATATCTACAAATATATGAGGACAGAGCATTACAAACCACAGTCATCCACACATTCAGCCCAACACAAAATCCAGAGTTCCCTGTACAGTGTAGTTACACAATTCAAAGTATATACTCCCTGAATCTATTTTTATAAATCCTTCTCTACCATCAAACATGTCGTCACTCAATTAATCACACTATTTCATCTATTTTTCACTTAATTTTCACTTAAAGTACTGATATTTTTCTTTTTCTACATTTTCCTCATCTGAATCGTCTATATACAAATTATAAACACACTCAGAACATCTTCCATAAGATCTCTTAAGCTTTGTTTTCTCTTCCTATTTTATTTCTACTTCCACCCTACCTTTTCAGTTCTTACCTTTTACTCACTCTGGTCATACTCTGTATCCATCATTGAACTTTCACCTCATTTATATTTTTCTCAATTTCAAAATTGTAGCTCCACACATATCAAATCTTTAATCCAGAGCACCCAACTTAATTTAATTTATCTCAATCTTTCATTTTCAAAATTCTCATGGTACAGTATTCCAATACAAAACACCGAACCCTCATCCTGCCTCACTCATCTTACCCATCTAACTATATTCCCATCTTCATCCACCTCTCTGTCTTCATTTATCTTCTCTGTAACCATCCTCCCATTCCCTCAAATTAAAACACAGAAACAGACAAATTCTCAATCTTTTTCTTATGTTCCCACTCACCTATTCACATTATATCTTCTCATCCCATGGTCCTATTTCTGTATCTTTAAATCAACTGTGTAGATAAATAAATGGCTACAAATTTACCATGGAATACCCCACACAAAGACCAAACAAAAATTCAAATTAAAAAAATACACTTTAAAAAGGAGTTTATTGTTGATTGAAAAACAGAACTACAAAAGACAGGTTATAGCTGTTCAAAAATGCGAAATTAAAACACAGAAAAAGACAATATATATCACAGCTAATTAAATAGTAAGCAGATAGGCAGATAGGAGCTCAAAAAAGCGAAATTTAGATGGAAGTTACTGCAATGTCACATTATGTCACGACATGTGATGATCATGTTACAGAGAAGATAAATGAAGACAGAGAGGTGGATGAAGATGGGAATATAGTCAGATGGGTATAGATGAGTGGGGCAGGTAGATGTAGATGAGGGTTCTGTGTTTGGTATTGGAATACTGTACCATGAGAATTTTGAAAATGAAAAATTGAGATAAATTAAATTAAGTTGGGTGTGATGGATTATATGTGTGGAGCTACAATTTTGAAATTGAGAAAAATATAAATGACATTCAATGATGCCATACAGAGTATGACCAGAGTGAGTAAAAAGTAAGAACTGAAAAGGTAGGGTGGAAGTAGAAATAAAATAGGAAGAGAAAACAAAGCTTAAGGGATCTTATGGAAGATGTTCTGAGTGTGTTCATGATTTGTATATAGATGATTCAGATGAGGAAAATGTAGAAAAAGAAAAATATCAGTACTTTAACTGAACATTAAGTGAAAAATAGATGAAATAGTGTGATTAATATTTATGTGGTGAGTGTAGGATGTGCAATGGTAGAGAAGAATTTATGATTGGTAACTGTGGATGTACACGACAACAGCAATCCCTTTCTTCGAAACTCCTGTATGGCAATGTATGATAGGGTTTGTGTCAGGGTATCTCACAACTGTTCTCAGGACAGAATATGATATTACGACATTGATAAGAATAAATTTATGATGGGTCAAGATGCTCATGTTGATGACTCTCTCTTCTGAAGATTGTGATGGGTAGATGAGTGGATGGGAATAGTCTCAGATGCTCAGATATAATTGGGGTGTATTTGAGTAAAAGTTTGAACTAATTATTATTCAAGCAGAAATAAATTGGGAAGAGAAAAGAGAAAGTTCTTATAATTTATGATGGTTCTGGATGTGTTCAAGTTCAGAAAATTGAAGTATTTTAAGTGTAAATTAAGTGAAAAAGAGACAAAATAAATTGATTTGAGTTATTTAGATAGGGTAGGATTTATAAAAATGGGTTAGAGATTTTTTTGAGAGTAGAAAATAAAAGAGAATGTGTTCAAGGGGGCACCGGGATCGAAATGCCGGACTAGTACCTGGTTAGTTAGTCCAGCCGGAGGCCCTGAAAAAAAAAAAAGGACTTCACCAGAACAAGGGTTTAAAACATCAATTTGAAGCTATTAAGGCCTTACTACATGCATAAGATGTGCAGAAATGAGTTTCTCTAGTAGCATAGGTCTGGTGTAGGTAGATAAGACTGTAATATTCATATTTTATGGGTGATCACACTATTTACAACCAGTATCTATAGGCAATTTGAAATGCACTGAATATCCCTTCACCCAGGTACTTGATGGTTGATCAGGTGGCACAATCAAATGTAATCAGTCTGGCTGTGAAACTCAATGGGTAAGTACCACATTATCAAGTAGGATTGTGCTGCATTACTTACCTGAGATGTTAGTATCACCTCTAATACCTAGAGTTGGAGCCCCAGAATTAGGTTTGCACTGCTTGCGAGGTGTCTTCTGAGGCAAGGGGAGGCAAGTGAGCATGGAGGTGAGGATAGGATGACGTCATATTGCCATATATAGATGTGTGCCTGATTACATAAGTTAGTTAGTCCACCCAAAGTTGGCTTAAAAAATAAATCGACCCCGGGTATTTTTTTTTGATCCCGGTGCCCCCTTGAATGTGTTTGTGATAAAATGGACTATTTTGTGTTGTCAAAGGGCTGTGATTTGTTGACTGAGTGTTAGGTGGATGGGCAGATATATGAATACTCTCTTCTGCTCAGACTCTTGGGAGATCAGGTGTTGTCTACTATTAGGATATCAGACTTCTTCTACTATTGGGACATCAGACTTCCTCTACTATTGGTCTACCATTAGGATTTGAAACTGGGTCTACCATTAGGATTTGAAACTGAGTTTGCTATTAGGATTTTCAACTGAGCCCACTGTTGTGATGCAGCCAGGAGTCCAGGGGGCGGAGCCCCCGGCAAGCCCTGAATCTGTGCCAAAGGCACGGGTTCATGGCTTGTAAATTATAGAGATAGATAGATGTTACATATAGTATGATATACTCACATTGCAGTCTGGGTTATTCCAGGACCCGAAAATTAAACCATTACTCAATGATACATATTCAGCACCATTTTTACCATGGTCAAGAAACAAAAAAATCAGCCTCCGGCAGGACCTACTTCTGGTTCGAGATTCCCCTACCTCCTTACAACACTGTGAGCCACATAGCGTCCTAAGTCGGCGCAAAAAAATCACTCCGGCAAGAGGCCAGGGAGAACTTATAAACAAAGCCACAAAGAGAGCGATAATCAATGAATATTTCCAAAAGAAACACAACGTGTCTAGATCCCCAATCCAGCAACCTTGCCTTTCCTCGGCCCCAACACTTTTTAGATGACATGATAATAGTTTGAGCTAACAAACTTTGTAACCAAGCGGAGGGAAGCGACCCTGATTTTTTCGAACATGGAGTATAGGGGTAGTAGAGCGCCAGTGCGTGAAGGGGACTAACCTTGATGAAGCTGCAGTGAGACACAATGTCTCCAATCCAGCAACTTTTCCTCGGCCCCAACACTTTTCATGGTAATAGTTTAAGCTACACCGACCTTGGTAACTAAGCCGAGGGAAACGACCCTTAATCTTTTTAAACATGGGGTAGTATGGGGATACTGCCTTCCCCGTGAATGAAGGATTAACCTTGATGAAGGCCTGCCAGTTGTAAATCCCTCGGAAGGGCCAAGTCCGAAATAACAGAAGGGCTCCAGGTGCTGAAAACGCCACCCTCGAATACTTCTTGAGGAAGTAAAGAAGGTTGGTAACGATCTTTAAAATATTACTAATGCCCAGATGATTGATTGGCTTTTACAAATGTTCAATCAGGGTCAACGCATCCTCAGCCCTCTGCTCTAAATTTATTACGAGATTAAGCTTTATAACACACATGCTTCGTCTATGGGGGGTAATTAATTAGTTGTCATGACATGCATGTATGTCTACGGCGCATCTTGTGGCTAAGGATTCTCCCAACGCACGTTTTTCTTGTAAATTACCCAGAATATACGCATCAGCTGATCAGTATACGTTGGGAAAAAGGATTTGATTATGGGTTTTTTTCACTTCGGCACTTGGAAAATCAATGTTCGATTTTCCATTTGTCCACAGGGCTCTAAAGCCTAAATGGATGTACCATAATTTGTATACAGTTTGAAACTTCCACAGTAAGTTTTGCTGAAACTTGAACGGTGGAAACCCCAATGGAAATTGGAGACTTATAACACAGGGGTGAGCCCTCTTAGCAGCAGATCAAGTTAATCGTTTGTGTCAACCTATCTAAAAGGTAGTCAGCGTATAATAAACCCCTACATCTTTCACAAAACTCACATTACGAGTTCTGAAGAATGAGAAACTCCTTTTTTCTTGAAGGAATCACTCGTTTTGACCAAAAGGGTTATATTATTTATCTACTGTCAAACATTTTAATATAAGTACTTCGAGAATTATCACTGACAATAGAACATCAAACATTACTCGAGACAGCACTGAAACGTTTAATCCCTTCAAAAGAACCACTGATTGTTTAGTTTCCAGGCTGGACATGTTGGTTGAATTTCACATCACAGCGAACGTAATTGTGATATAATTCGTCTGACGTGAGAAGCGTATCTTCCGCATCATTGTTGTTCGCGAAAAGAAAGGCGGAAAGATGCTAAAAAATCAGTGTTTCAATCTTCAGTCCAAACCCAACGATGCAGAAAAAAACTGTTAAAAAAAAAAAGTCAACTCAAAACATACCTGGTGAAACTCCAAGAACACAGCACCTGAATCGAAGAAACAAAAAACTGACGTCAGAAATGGATCATCAATAAACAGTCAAGTATATAAATAACTGACTACTATGACCATATGCATCGCCATTGGGGATCCCGGATCCTCCATGGATCTTCTTACGCGCGCCTTTGGAAGGATCGGCCATATTGTTAGAATAAAACATGACACCATGCTCTATAAGTCAAGTAAAAAATATTAGGAGTGAAAATGAAGGAAAGCGCTCACGATTAGTATCGAAAACGAGCTTGAAGCCTGATTTTGCAGAAGATACTTCGACAACAGGTGCCACGCGATATTTGTCCCCTCCATTGCCCGTGGGACAAAGCAAACCCTTTAGCAGATCTGATTTCTCTTTGAAGTCCGACAAGGGAATGCGAGTGGGAATGCTAGCTTTATTTGTGAAAGCGTAATAGTCATCTGTGTATATTTTTAAAAGTCAATTGTGCGAAATGACATCTACTTGGTATTAGATTGATGAACTGACCGTAACCGCCGGGAGGAAATCTGTCCCCGATTCTTTTTGGACTATGATCATGTGAGGGGAGGGAAGAGATGGGGACGAATCTGCCCGTTGCAAGCGCGTGAGGGCCGAGCTCGGCAATGCGATCAGCCTTAGTGGAATCAGTCGACTTTTCATAATAGGAATATGAGATCGTAAACGAACCTTGATAGTGAGCATATAGTTTTGAATTGAAAGGTAATCAGGTCCATCTTGTAAGCTTGCATCGAGGTTGAAGCCCCAGTGCTACATATACCTGAATCAGAGATCCACTAATGGAAGCAAGAAAAATCTTACCTGTGTTAGGTTTATTGGAGTTACGACCTTGGTAGGTCCTTCGTCCAACTTCGCACGATACACAATCACGATGCTGCCCACAGAGTCTTCTGCAGAGGTAGTAACTGAACCCTGCGGCATAACAGGCCCAATGAGGGCTATGAGAGCTTCAATCACCAGTTTTCCTGGAAAACCCTGATCTCCTGAAACCGAGATTAAACGGAAGAAGGCATAGGACGGAACAGTGGATTCCGAGGGTGTAAGGTTTGATACCTCTGCAGCAGAGAATAGCGTAGGGTGATCTCCTTCGGATAATAAAGTCCAGGGGACAGCATCGAAGCCTACAGGCCCTCCATGAAGGGAGACCAGCTCATTCTCTGTAAAAACAAAAAAACGGTGAGTTTCGCCGAAGAAATGGCGAATTTTGACCGCACCATTTGAAAGAGCAGTAAAACTGTTCTTGATCCCATCGCGTTCCAAGGGATGTGTCCCAACTGGCACTCGATTGGCGTACCGCCCAACAACTGAGTTGGTGTATTTTTGAGTAACGTGGTCATGAGACAATTCGGGACCAATAACAAGATCATGAGTCTGCTCAATGATCTCAGTTGTTCGTTTCAACAGGCCAACAACAGGCGGAATTCCAACTCACACGATTGTCATCTCTGACCAAAAGCCTGTGGATCGTCAGCCCATAAGGAAGGATCTATACGTTACAAAGTTCCCATGGGTCAACCTCTTTGGGTTCCTTGAATAATGGTTACTTACTTCAAGCGCCAGTGATGGAGTAAAGGAAGAGGGAAGGGTAAGTACAACAGGCTTGAATTCAGACATCATGAGCGTGCCGTGATGTAAGGTCCTAAGAAGATGAAGCGTAAGCGATGTTCGACCGTCTGATTTAGACGCGGATATACGTGCCGTCGACGGTCCGTTTGCTACTTGGACGTACGAATCCTACTTTGGAAGAGTGCTTCAGCAGTCTTGCCTCCGAAAATTCAGTTGGAGAAAGTACCGAAGATGGATAGGCTAGGATACACTTGAGTAGGTAGTGTGCTTGATGAACAGCGACCCCATATGAAAACAAGCTCGAAGCTAACCTCCGGACAATTGCGAAAGTTCTATCAGCAGATTCTTTCATCGATAGAAGATCAATTGTTCGTAAGTAGGCAGTACAGTGCATTCGAGCTCAGACACTGCCTCTTGATCGTAGAAAGTTATAAGGAGAAACCACTGGTATGCGCATTTGATGCGCATAGACACAAGAGCGGTGCTGAGGCATTATGTAAGCTTGTTCTGTGCCTCTTCTTTACCATTAAAACGGGAAATGGTACGTGTTCGCCCAACGACAATGACGCCCAGCTGCATCAGTGACTATCAAATCACAAAAGGAAAAGCTAATTTTAAAAGCACATTGTGCCCTCCCAAGTTCTTTTTTTTCCAGCGGCGTCGGTATCATCGGAACTCCTCTGCTTACCGATGAATTATAACGTTGAAGGCACAAACGTCCCAGCGATATGGCCCATAGTAATCGATGGATAAGTGTGATTAGTAACAAATGAAATTTCCAAGTTCGTAATCCCCGCTTCCGTTCTAATGTTGCAACTCGTCTTGGAGAGCGAAGTCCTTCCTTCACCCTTGGCAGTAAAAATATGCAATTTTGCAGTACGTCATCAACATTTGGCAGCGGTGTACGCCAATATCCATCTTTTTTTAGGTACTGTGTCCTTCAAAAGGCGTGATAACCCTGAGTAGACTAATTGCGTCCATAGATCATATTTGTGGGCGGCTGGTCAGCTGATTGTTGAGATAACTAACTGGTGAGGTACTGCCAGTGAACTACGTAGCCAAGATGCACTGGAACGTGTCAAGATGACTATTTGGAAGCCGCAGGCTCAGTTGCGTCGTCCAACCTTTCCTTCCAACTTTGACATTGAAAATATCCTGTGGTCGCTTTTTCATCCCTTTGGGATAACTCACAAAAATTGGTTGACGGTTTGGGAAAAAATAAAAATGGGCAGAATCCAAAACATTAATGCATTCTCAGCATCTCAGCATCTCAGCAGGGCTACTAGAGTAGGTGCCTCACTTCATCTATGTAAAATTAAACTGGACGGGGACAGTAAGGTCAAGTAAGGCCTAACATCACTGAGTAATCCTGTCGATAAATGTCACTCGCGCCCGCAATCAAATGATATCACGTTTGTTGTTGTTTCTGCATCACATGCAACCTGTCAAACTCCCCGAGTTGTCCTCCAATAATGAAAAAGGTTTCAGACTTCAATTCTACTTGTCATATGTAGTTTTGATTCGTATCCACATGCGCAGCTGTCCAAATTTGAAAAAAGGAGAGAAATACGTGTGAGTCATCGTTCTCGTTCCACCTACATCAAAACACTTTTGGCTCTTAGAATCGACGCTCTATATGTAGCCACCAACTTGAAAGGGGAGTTTGATAGGCATTATTTACGACACCCTTTGGCTAAATGAAGTATGGGAACCAAAGGCCATTTCAGTCGGCGTGAGCTATAAGAGCGGTGTCGCTATTCGGTATGCCGCTCATGCTTCTTCTGATACGTTCCTCTCCAAACAATGTTTCAGCAAATCCCGGGATGATAGCAATGCAAAAAGAACCCATATGCCCGCTCTTTCTGATCTCGGCAGGCGGGAACTTTGTATACGTATGTAACTCGATCGGATGATTCGGAGACAATTTGCCGCATGCGCTCATAACGTTCTATATTGGGCCTTTTCATACTACCATACCCAACGATATGGTTCAACACTGCTTTCAGTAACTTCATGGTATCGTCGTTCAGGTGAGATGATATGATCATACATGACTCCGCAGGCTGCCAATGGCGATACTTTGAGATACCAACGGTTCCGTTTTGAAACCTTGTACGCAAACAAAGAATGCTACTCCACTTGTCAAATGCTGGAGCGTTAGCCACAACTTTTGGATCCGAAAGTCAGGTCGATGCAAAGAAAAGATCTTTCTCCGACTCCAACTGGGATCATTCATTTGATTCCTGTCCTGGGGGGTCGATGCAAGAAGATCTTTCTCCCAACTCCAACCTGGGATCATTTTAAAAAAAGAAATCATTGGGATTCCAACAAAAGCCGCGTCCCGGACTCAAACTACTATGTGTACTCGTAAATCATACTTGGCAGGCAAACAGAGGTCTGAGAATAGACCGCTTTCAAGGAACCATCCAAGTAGATAACGCCAAGACGTTCGCGTTGTTCTCCCGATACAGACGGGCCCTTGTGGTGGATTCCTCCCAATAGGACCGGTCTTATTCATCCTCCTTAGTCAAACCTCTCCCAACTCTCTTCAATCCGTTCTTTCTTCGCTTCTGTAGAATTCAAGACCTTCGTGACCCTCGGCGGCGTCCTAGAGTCGGTGCTAAAACTCTTAAAGGCGCTAGAATTTCCGCTGCTCTAGGACTTCCGTCCTCGCTCCACTTATGGGATTCCTTCTATCCTTTAGCTCATATTCTCTTGTAATGCCTTCACGTTGAGGGGGAGTTACATAGCATATCACATGAAAATCAACTTGAACTTTCTTGTTATGCGATACGTACATAGCCGTTATAAGAATTGAAATACCAAATTACATACATGTATTAATGACTACTACCATAATAATATATACAAAACAGAATCGCTTGGGTTGGGTTGCTCTTATCACTGCGTGAAACCAACGCAACCGTTTGTTCCCCCAAGTTCACCAAAAACGACTGATTGAAAAAAAAAAGGGACGGTCAAAAGACGGCGAGTCACGGCAACATCTCCCCCCGGATATTACACAAAGCAACTTGTGGAAAGTAAACCTTACACGACTCTTTGTCTCAAAAAATTCTCAGGAACACGCATACGAACACACGCACATGAAAGAAAAATAAAAACCACCATTTGGCTCCTTGTCAAGATGTGAAAATGTCAAGCTTAATTATAGATTCCTGCGGTTGCGCTTGGTAGTAAGTAAAAGCTGAACGTTGATGGGCCTAAGTTTATGCCATGACAAAGCCCTCATGAAAAAGATGACTTGAAAGAATGACTTGAAAGCTGAGAGGAAGACATAACCTGTGAGAACTTTTTTTTTTTTTTTTTTGCACGCATTGATAACAAAAGAGTTTTTTTTACGTTAACACCTTGCAAGTTCCGACCCAGTGGGAAACTTGTAAGGTTTGAGGTTGATTGGTTTTCATGGGCTTGTTGCCGGGAGCAACAGGGTTGACAGATATATGTGATTTTTGTCGGACAATTAAAATCCTTCCCCACCATGAGAATTCTTAGAGAACTTGGGTGTATTTTACTATTCGAACCCTTCTTCCCCTAGGCACAACACTTCAAATATTTAATGTGGGGCGAGAGAAAAAAGAAAAGTTCAATTCGCAATTATTATATACATCAAAAGAAAAACATTTCTACAGGTGAGAGTAGGTAGTTAACTTAGAAAAAGATCCAAGATACATACTACTAGTACATAATTTTGGAATATACGTGGGGGAGTGGGATAGCAACCAGAAAGCCCCAAGTGGGGATGATAGATATCTGGAACAACAACAACACACGACGGGGAAATGTCTCAAAATACATACTGGCACACACAAACAGAATAACGGGAACAACGGTAGTAGGTAATCAAGTAAGCATTCGTCCTCCACGGGTCAAAGATCAGGAGAGTGTTCTCACAGTGAAATGCGGAGACACTTTGTAAACACCCTCTGATCCTTTTGACCCCGTCATTGGCGATGACAATGATGTGGGATCCCAATTACATTGCATGCTGATAACTGAACTGGGATCGATGGGTGTTTGCGAGAGTCCACCGAATATAGTAAAATGATGATCGGAAGAATCGTCGTTCGACCCATGGATCAAAGGAAATTGCGAGTAGCCCGGATAAGTAGTATGATCATGTTGTTGTTGTTGAATGTGATTTTGATTTGAAAAAGGCTTGTATAGACCATTTGAATGGAGCGCGGATGCAGTCGGCGATTGAGAGTATGAAAGCGTATGATTCATAGCGAGATCAAAGGGCTGATATGAGGGTTCAATAGAAGGTGGGGAGGATGAGGCAGAGGGGCTGTTGTTGCTCTCTTGTACGTATTCAAGTTCGTAATTGTTGGGCGAGGAACGAAAAGAAGGCAAGTCTTCCGAGGTTACTGAAGATGATGACGACCAGCTGGTAGAGAAGGTCTCGAAGTGATAAGGCTGTTGTTCATTGTTCTCTGGAATCGCCTGAAATGGGGATTGAGAAAGGCTTGGTAGACAAATTGGAGGGGAGGCGGGTGAAGCGCTCGATGATGATGATACACTTTCTGATTTACGATGTATATGGTAGAGTTGACTGTCTGTCGACTTTCGTCGAGGTCGAATACCGCGTGATAGGTCTGAATTGAAACGAGTTATACTGTTATATCTAGTAAGAGAATATTAGTCTAGGCAATGAAACATGAACACGTATTCCAACAAACCTGTTCTTAGCGGACAAACCGGTCCTTCCTGGGAAGTATGTTTTGACGATTTTTGTCCACACTTTGCCATGTTCTGCCACAGCTCTTAATAAAAGTTCGTCCTGGTTAACAGTAAGCATTAGAAATCTGAAGGAGTGAGTCAGAATAAAGACGTACTGCTTCTGATGACCATGTAGTTCTATCAATTGCAGGGTTTAGAGTGTCAGTCCATCGCTTTGCACATTCTAGAGGACAAAATGAGAAAGAGAGCGGTTTAGAAGTGCCATTGAACGTACGATCACTATTTCTTGTCTGAACGACTGAGGCTACGAGTGACCATCTGTAGGACATAATAATCAGTCAAAGTTATTTCGTTATCTTTCTCCTGGACCATACCTAGTACCATATCTTTCGATACCCTTTACTAGTTTCTCGTCTTCATCTGGAGCCCAGCCTCCTTTGACAACGTCGGAGGCCATCTTCGCAAACCAGCGTTTGCGACAATCTTTGTTGGTCCTGTTAGGTACATGCTTGGCAATAGCATGCCACCTGGATGGGTTGGAATTATCTGGATCCTCTGGGAAACCGGTTTCAGATAAGCGTGTGCACGGACGATTGAATGGTACAGGGTGCCTACCTCTTTGAACAGCGTCACGGAGAAGTTGGTCTTCTTTAGCTGTCCACGAACGGCGCTCTCTGCAGAACATGATTTATGAATTATAACGGATGGGATAGTCGGGCTGTGAGATTGAGGAATTGCTTGAGATAGAGGGATCCTAGGTTGACATGATGAGCTTAATATGAGAGTTCTTAAAGCACTGCAATCAAACGAGTCAAATGGGGGTAAGACCAAACGGTGTTATAATTTCTCACAAGGATTCAGAGGGAATCGGGATCAGTGCCATTCAGATTAAGGACTGAGATCTTTGGGTACATAGTACAGATGCTTACAAGGACATTCGATGTCTTCCCGTCCCTAACACAGAAGAAGAGGTGCACAGGTAGGCACCGCACCTTATGGAGTTAGTTTTACCAGTTCGCATTTGGAACTAGTAAAACTCACTGCTGATAACAAATCTACCATAATACCATGCAATACTCACAGCCTTTCGGTATCGTCAGCGCTCTGATGTTTAATTAATCGCAGTAATAAGTATACATATTCACAAACTCGAACTGACATCTCGCTCGCTTCTGGTCGATTCTCTTTGATGGGAAAGATCTGAACTACAGGGTTACGATGGCGGTGAGCAAGGAGATGAAGTTATGTAAGCCTCCCCCTTTGCTCCTCGGATCTATATTTAGGATGTTTTGGGTATACTGTGACAAGGCGTGAGGGGGATGATACTGATTTCTCACTACCTTTTGTGAGTCGGGCAAAGTAGAAGCATAGAATCGTGGGGGTGTGATCAATCGATCCATGGACTTTGAAGAAGAGCAGTGCTCACAAGTGGGTCCTGTGAATCCAACTAGACAAGAATCGTTCTTTGAACGCTCCGCTACTTGTTTACTTGCGCCGCGGAAGGACAGTCGACCCAAAACGAGGCATTCTGCCGGACGATCAGGTCGCTGTGATCAGTTGTGATGGCGTCAGATCTATTTCGAAGACCACGGAAGGTTTTCAAGCGCGGCGGACTTTGCCGCTGAAAGCTCGAACTAACCGTTGACGTAATCGCCTTTTGGCTCTTAATCCCACAGTTTTGGTCGTGGATCCATGCGTCTCTTCTCCGGTCACTAATACGGAAAGAGGACTAAGAAAAGTGCCGGACTAAATCTAGTATCATTAGGTATGGATCATACCATTACTAGATTACTGAGTCGGTCAATACTAATCCGACAGAATTGTCGTAGTGAGGGTGACCTCACTATTATATCTACTATATGTAACCCGCGATAACAATTGATAACGGGAATTCAATCTAATATGTTGACAACCCGGCGGTAAGACATCTATCCACCAGAGGTCGCCCAAAGTTAAAAGAGATAAAGTGTTTCGAGTCCAATTGACATGAATCACAATCGTTCAGTTTTTTGACATCAAGGTAGCGGCGCTGACTCCAAGGTTATCTTTTCTTGACTTGCATCTCATAACGAAGAGATGCATACCAACCTTGAGGCGTTGTTATGCATATGAACAGCCACGACAATTTAGGAAAGGCGCATCACTACACCCCGGAAGTTATTTTTAGAGTCGGCCGTAAAACACTTCCCCCAAACTATCTTCCGAGTCTTAAGGACCTATGGGACCATAAAGCCTTGCTTTTAGATGAAACGAAAGAATTATATAGGTCCATTAAAATCTCTTCATTAACATTTAAAGACTAAAGACAGTCAAAGAACAAGCATGCTGTGAACAACAACCACAACAAAGGTTGGAAAAACCCAGGATCGGTGAAATGTGGTTGAACATGGTACCGATCCAAGGACCTCCTGAAAGGATACAAGAGTCGGAAGGATTTTTTTTTATCTCTGCATTTCGGTCGGACGACCGAGTTCTCAAGAATGATTCTTGCATTTTTACAATAAACAAATAATGCTGTACATACTTGTAATATCTGTAGAACTATAACGTAGATAGTACGGTCATAATTTGGTCGCGATGACAAGGCTTACGGAGAAATCATTATAGTAGTAGCGCTCTGTTACTGCGCATCGAAGACGCTAGAAGATTATCAATGTAGTATGAAGTAAGCGCTAATCCACCCTAATAAGCCCAGTGTATAAGTATAACTTGCCAACTTATCTATTACCAAAGCACTTTGTTGTCGGCTTCGGGGTGGGTGACGAATCATACGGACATAGATGCATTCCCGAAGGCGAATGGACCGAATCCTTGGGAGTGGTGTGGACATGTAACAGGAGTAAGCGCAAGTAAGCGCAGGTAAGCTCCTTCGTATGGAAATGACTGGTACCATAAATGAGACTCACTCAAGGGTAAATCCGACAAACATTCATAGATAAATGTAGTAGAAGGCCGATTCCTCGGGACGTGTTAGTGATAAACCACTTTTGTAAAACGTTGGTAAAACGTTAGAATAGAAAACGTGACTTCTTTTTTTCTTTAAAGAAGGATGTTTCTTTCTTCCAACACTTACTCTGAGAGAAAAAAAATAGATATGTATTGAAATTCAAAACTCCCGGCGGTACGGGCCTGCCTTAGCGTGGTTGCAATGTAACCTCCTAGGGGAAATTGAACTTCTTGGCCGAAACGTCGGCCGAATTTAAGACAAATTACAAATTAAGGATTTGGTTTCATGTCTATTATATATGGAGCCGTTCTTCGATGTGCTCATACTGCTTGCTTCCAGCCCAGGATGGTAAGCAGAGGACGGTATTTTATTCTTATCCAAGCCTTGATTTTATTTTAGATTGTCATCGGAAGCCGGGTTGCTACACATAAATTTAGCTTGATAAAAGATGATCTCCGGGGTAAGTGGACGTTCCTATTCAAGGCTTAAGGAGTGGGGGTGGAAAGAAGATATAATAATCACATGTAGATATGGTAGGTCTTTGAAAGGTGCAATCAATGTGACAATGGAGCAATGACATGGCAAGTTCCCAGACAGACAGGTGTGTGCAGGCGCAAGTCAAAGATATAATAATATCTCTAGACCCATTGTTTTGTGAACCCTACAAATTAGGATTATCATCATTGATGATGATGCCAAAAGAGTATGACATTTTGCTAGTTGTACACAATGCCGCTGTCCAAGATGGGAATAAGAGGAATGAGATGTCACTATCCCATGAGGGCGAAGATGAGCATCAATAACTCCACTAAATGTTTAAAAGATGTACGCCCGCGGGCGTAGTATTCATTCACCCCGCTGAGCGCCGACAGAGGAAGAGCAGAGGAGAGAGCTTGAGAAATAATCTGCCGGAGGGCATGTACAATAGACGCCTGTACTTTAGACGGCCACCTAAGCGGATTTCAGGGACGCATATCGTTAGACTGGCCTCGGAAATGATTGAATCTTTTTTGAAGAGATGTTTCGGAATGTTCAAATCCGAGGTTATTTATTATCCGTGTGAACTCCCTTCCGTTCTTGTATGGCAGACATTGCGATGTTTAGTCGTTCCAATCCATCCCATAATCGATGCAAGGAGGTCGTCATTGGAGTTCGACTGAGAAATCGACTGCGGCTGACTGAGCTGACTTGTTGGCTGACTGAGCTGAGATGGGCGTTGAAAGCGACGTCACGGTGAAAGTTTGTGGCGTGACATATCGCGTTATACTTTTTTTTTTCTTCTGTCGTGCAGTGTTCCAAATCGAGAAACGCCGACTGTTACTCCTACAGCAACGGGTTATGGCAGAAATACACGATCAATTTGATACCATACTCATCTTGGATTTCGGATCACAGGTACGTGCTGCAAAACAAGCAAAAGATACTATATATCGTTTAACTGAGAGACTATATTGATCTTTCTAGTACAGCCATCTGATCACAAGGAGGTGTAGAGAGCATAATGTATATGCAGAGCTGATGCCGTGTACGACTCTGATCAAGGATATAAAATTCAAACCCAAAGGTTCACTGATTTCTTTTCGTTATCGAAACCTATCTTACATCTTGTGGTCAATTCTTAGGGGTCATCCTGTCAGGATCACCTTATTCCGTATACGACGAAGTCTCGCCCCACGTAGACCCTGCCGTATTCGATCTAGGGGTACCGATTCTTGGCATATGTTATGGTCTTCAGGTAACGCTAACTCACATCCTCCGTTCGGGCTTGTCATAACAAACTCTGGCGATTCGGGCAATGATCATAGGAAATAGCCTGGAATCTTGGAGGAGAAGTACAGAAAGCAGATCATCGGGAATATGGCTCTGCAGATATTACGATGAACAAAGTTAGTGGCGGCGCAGTGGATGCTCTGTTTGAAGGTTTAGGAGATGAGATGAGGGTGAGTTGCCATCTATACCGGCGAGATGAGAAAATATATGTATTTTTGCATAGGTTTGGATGTCTCATGCAGATAAGCTATCAAAACCACCTCCTGATTTCCATGTCATTGGATATACTGGTTCTGCCCCTTACGCCGCTATCGCACATAACTCAAAACCATTTTACGGTATACAATTCCATCCAGAAGTTACTCACACCCCCAATGGGAAAGCCGTCGTTGGAAGATTTATCCTCGATATTTGTGGATGTCGACAAAAGTGGACGATGGTAAGGTCTTTCAAAGTTTCTAAGGATAGTTTTTTTCATCTAGTCTTTTCTGTCCATTGCTTATTTTTAGGAAGAATTTATTGGGAAGGAAATTGCGCGAATCCGTGAAATCTGCGGAAACAAGGGCCGTGTTATCGGAGCAGTCAGCGGGGGTGTCGATAGTACGGTTGCTGCCAAATTGATGCATGAAGCCATCGGTGACAGGTATTGTCTTTTTCGGAAAAGATTCAAATTTTTTGACGGTGGAATATGACCGTCTGATGATGCTTATGCCATTTCTCTTTTTCGCCTCACAGGTTTCATGCAATCATGGTCGATAACGGTGTCTTGCGGTTGAACGAGGCCCAACAAGTGAACTTAATGCTCAATAAAGATCTTGGAGTCAATCTGACTGTGGTCGATGCTTCTGCGCTCTTCTTGTCGCGCCTTGAAGGTGTTGAAGATCCAGAGCAAAAACGAAAAATAATTGGAAATACATTTATCAATGTTTTCGAAGATGAGGCTGCTAAAATCGAGGCTGCTGCGGAGGCAGAAGAGAAGCAAGGCGCCGAACCCAAGGGTCACGTTGAATGGCTTCTTCAAGGCACTTTGTACCCTGACGTTATCGAAAGTATTAGCTTCAAGGGACCCAGTGCGACCATCAAAACGCATCATAATGTTGGAGGACTTCTCAAAGATATGAAACTTAAATTGATAGAACCTCTTCGAGAACTATTCAAAGGTACGAACTTTCAAAAATAACACCCCCTTCATTTGAATCCTTCTCCTATCCATCTATAACAAAACTGGTCATATGACTTATTTTAGTTCGTTTCTATTAGACGAAGTACGTGCGTTGGGGCGTTTACTCTCCATTCCAGCTCAGCTTGTTGGACGACATCCTTTCCCTGGCCCTGGTTTGGCCATTCGGATCCTTGGCCCTGTCACACGCGAACAAGTCAGAATTCTACAACTGGCCGATAACATATACATAGATGAAATTCGGAAAGCCGGCCTATATGATCAAATTGCTCAAGCATTCGCTGTTCTGCTCCCTGTAAAAGCTGTGGGGGTCATGGGCGACCAAAGGACATACGAGCAGGTAAGTTTTATTAAGTTTTTCCTTCTAAGGCAATGAGCGGTCTTTTGGAGACGTATTTGACTGACTGCGTGCCGCCCATGTTGCTTTCTCTCGCTCTCTCTCGCTTGTAGGTTATTGCGCTGCGTGCAGTGCAGTCGGAGGATTTTATGACAGCCGATTGGTATGTTCTTTTTCTTGTTCAGTTGTTGGTTCACCTACTTCGGGTCGTCTGCGACCTCGCGCCCACCTAGCAACGGGCTAATGAAACAATTTCAAATTCACATATATATTATATCCTTTTCAGGTTTGCTTTTCCTCCCGAAGTCCTTCGACGGATTTCGTCCCGAATTACCAATGAAGTTGCTGGTATCAATCGTGTTACTTATGACATCTCATCCAAACCTCCTGCGGTAAAGTTTCTTCTAATTCTTCTGATTGAATTTATCCCTTTTGATCCGTCTCTTCTCTTTCCCTTTTTTTTTTTGGAACTAGACTGTTGAATGGCTGTGAAATTTTGTCAGTTTGTTACAGCTTTGACTAGAAGCCATTGCTTTCCTTGAATAAACATCCCTTTTGAAGTAAATATGTACATAAGAGGCAGGAGGCATGTCACACTTGAGGGTGATAAAATGTTTATCTCCGTTGAAATTTGATTGATCAAGGAAACAGATCGCCTCCGTAATTGATCTCCGCCGCATAGCATTTCCAGTGCATTTCCTAATTTCCTACCTTACTCGTATGTATGTAATAATATGGATGTAGGCATCGACGGTCTCTATTGATTACCTACCCCTAACCGGCGATAGTGACATCGTTTGAGAGTACACCCTCGATCAACATCATTACATTTGTCGAGCAACTAGGATATAGAGTCGACGTCGCAGCAAAGATCGACAGGTGTCATGGGTTATCAGTTGCAACGGCCATCATCTGAAACGCCAGGATAGGGGAGCAACAACAACTGTCAATATGTAGATAAGTGTACATAATAAATGGCGTGTTGAATGACTGTTGAATGGCACTAGTATGTATAGTTTACATGACCTTGAAAGGTGGTCATCAAGAAAGATTGTAGAAAATGATGTAGATACATGCCCTACTTTACATGTGTAGCCCAAGTCTGGGCTAGCTACAAACCTTGGAAGATGAAATTGCTTGAATGGAATTGTAGTCCTGTCAATGATAATCCTGTCAAACGTAGATTTCGGTCAAGTCGGTCTAGAGAACAATCCATGTGGATGATCTCGTCCTAATTTCGGTTGGATGACAAGGCCGAGCGCACACTATGAAATGTCTCATCATCTATCGACGCCCAAGAAGTTAATCTGATCAAACCACCGATTATGAAGAAGGATTACAAGGTTCGAACCGTATATTGAACCTGATGGGCGGGGAATACAATTTTTACTGTTGACTGATCGATTCAGGACAAGATTTAATGAACAAGCACAAGATGTTACAACAACTGAGGAGAAGGTACCAAGTAAGGGTAAAATTTGATCTCGAGTCTCCTTTTTCGAGGGGCAGGAGAGGAGAAGAGGATAAGTAAGGCAAATCCGAGCCGACCGAAATTGCGATTGATCGGTTAACAAAAATATGGTGGTACAAGACAGACGTCGAAGGATTTCTGTGGTCTGGTTTCGCCTAGATTCACGGAGGTTGCCTACAGGCAGGGCAGGAACGTCTTTTGACTTTTTTTTTGTTTTGGCGGGTGTACATAGAGCGGTTGAAGTGGTTGAAGGGGCAATGAAGGGGGAGTCCGAGAGCCCATACAGAAAGTCGAGACCGGCTAAGATAAGCGTCCGTGTCACAGTTGACGAAATGGAAGAGGTAGATTTCCATCCAGTGTATCACGGCGACCTTGGCTTTTTGTTTTTGTGGATAAGAAAGACTGGGCGGCCTTGAGTAGGAGCGTTCTGGGCGGAATGGAAGCACCACACGGTGAAATTGATAAACCGATGGGGGTTCTTAAGCCTTTGTGGCTTGAATAAGTTGCTGAAACAAGATGCGGGAAGGGGAAGCTAGTACGTTGCTGAGACGAGATTGCGGCAAGCAAGGAAGTTGCTCAAGAAAGGAATATAAGAGCCTTTTTTTATTTGAGATAAAGTAGTCCTTTATATTTCCGTTCAGAGCTGGGGGCTATGGACCAGACATCTGCATCGTCGAAGGTGAAGCTTCGTGTATATGATCCGTTACCGATGGAAACCTCTTGAGATAGGAGACTCCTGAAGTTATTGCCCATGATGATAGTAATAATAGTAATAGCCTCGCGAACCCAGATCGGCACATTTCCAATTACAGACCCTCACGTTTTCGTTCAAGGAAAATGATTATTGGATTTGTAAGATGTATAGTCTGGGCATTGTGACTTTGCAAACAGGCAAGCAGGAGGTTGAGGCCCTGTGTGCATCGTGGTCGTCGTTCAATGTCGGTCGTGTGTGACCCAAGACAGGGTTGCCAAATTCAGCATGACAAACTTCTTCATCCTCGCAACCACCTCCGTCATCCACGTTTAACACAACTTTTATCATCAATATGGGTAAATTATAAAACAAGTTCGTTGGGGTTCTTGACACTCAACTGAATTGGCTTGTATTATAGGTATTCCAAAGGTTGGTTCAACAATTATGGCCGGTTGAAACAACAATAATAACTGATGAATTCAAAAGTTCTTTCGTTATATTTCGTAAGTACTTTCTACTTCCACGCGTTTGAAACCTTTACTTATCTTTCTTTGTAGAGAAAGATACCCTTTGACCTCGCAGCTGATTCAAGAGAACAACATCCCAGAATTTGGTCAGTGTCTTACCAATACTTCAACCAAAAAGGATCACCGGTTGTTGACTTGCCAGCAGATAACTTATATTTGGATTTCAATGGAATCATTCACAATTGTATGTCTCCTCACATTACTTTGACGAAACATCCTTGACAAACTAACCACTATTCATCACCCAGGTTCTCACCCAAACGACGAGGATGCCCATTTTCGATTATCCGAAGAGCAAATATTCACTTCTATATTTGCCTATGTTGACCACCTCTTTGGAAAAATCAAACCCAAGAAGTTGTTCTTCATGGCTGTGGATGGTGTCGCTCCCAGAGCGAAGATGAACCAACAACGCAGTAGGCGTTTCAGAACAGCGAGAGAGGCGAAGGAAGTTCGAGAGAAAGCACAGGCAAAGGGAGAGAAACTACCAGATGAGAAAGCATTTGATAGTAATTGTATAACACCAGGTTTGTGGTTTGATCATCTTTTAAAGAATTTCATTTCATACTAAACGACTTTAAAAAAACTCTCAGGAACTCCCTTCATGGCCCGTCTCTCAAACCAACTACGTTATTTCATAAACAAGAAAATCACCGAAGACTCCAATTGGCGAGACGTAGAAGTTGTTTTATCCGGACACGAAGTTCCAGGAGAAGGCGAACACAAGATCATGGAATACATCCGTTTATCTCGTGCTCAACCTAATTACAACCCGAATGTCCGACATTGCCTTTATGGCCTGGATGCGGATTTGATTATGTTGGGTTTATTAAGTCATGACCCTCATTTTTGTTTGTTGCGTGAAGAAGTCAAGTTTGGACGGGAGTCGCGGAAGAAGAGTGGTTCTAGGTAAATGTTCAACCTATCCCAGATGTCGTTTTTGCTGACGAGAGGCAGTTTGGAGTCTATCACTTTTTATTTGCTACATCTCTGTCTCATGCGGGAGTATCTGGACCTGGAGTTTAGAGACATCGAGACAACGTTGTCCTTTGGATATAATCTCGAAAGGATCATCGACGATTTCATCTTGTTGGCGGTATTCGTTGGCAACGACTTTTTGCCTAACCTTCCTGATCTTCATATCCATGAAAACGGGTTGGAGAGATTGTTTGATGTATATAAGACGGTTCTTCCCAGGTTGAGTGAGTTTTTCCTATTTCTGACCTTTTTTCGTTGTATATTTGCTGAGAAAGCTTTTCTTTTCCTTCGTTCTATAGATGGGTATATCAACGAAAGCGGGAGAATAAACACGAAAAGGCTTCAAATAGTACTTGATGAAATGACACAATGGGAACGCGAGGTATTCGAGAAGGTGTACTCAGATATGAACTGGTACAAAGGGAAGCAAGCCAATCATGTCAAAGAGATGGAGAAGGGTAAACAGCAAGCTGGTTTGGGTACGGTCTTCCTGATACATCTCCTCTATCTCAACAAGCTAAAACATTCATATAGTTCTTACGAAGAATCAAAGGGAAATATTCAACAAAATCAAGACATTCGTGTTGGAAAATAGGAAGATACTTTCACCTTCCCATTATCGAGCGGCAAGATTGGCTTTACCAAATGAATTCCCAGCTCGAGATAGAGTATTTATAACCAAACTGTCAGAGGACCTGCATCTTGAAGTCGGATGGGACGAGTACGATGACCAAGACCAGAATCTGGTGACGTGGAGGCTTCCTAGACTTTCACATGGTAGAAGCAACGAAGACGAGGAGGAAAAAGATGCAGATGCAGACGAAGAAGACAAAATAGTCGAGCAAGATGGGTCTACGTCGAATAGCGAATGGGAAGATGAAGCCAGTGATGTTGACGATGAAGCACATGCAGCTGTTGATCGAATACTGAAGAAGTATGACAAAGCGCCAATTCTCGATTTGGACGCTCAAGGGAGCTTTGATGAGCGGTATGAGAAATCCGTGAAGGAGAAGATGGATGACTGGAAGAGAGGATATTATCAGGTATAATATTGTTTTTTTTCTCTCTCTGACACGTGAGAAAACGTTGCTGATTCTTGGTTTTTCTTTTGTGTGACGTGTAGGAAAAGCTTGAGTTCTCGTATGATGACCCTAAAGCAATGGGCGATTTAGCGTTTCGATATGTGGAAGGCTTGCAGTGGGTCATGCATTATTACTACAGTGGAGTAGCATCGTGGGGATGGTTTTACAACTACCATTATGCACCTCGCATTTCAGGTATGTTCAACATTCATTCTTCCACGAACGTGTCAGGAAACTGACGTCTTTTTCTCTCTAGATTTACGAAATGTTGATCAGATGTCGTTTGATTTCCAGCTTGGAATACCTTTCAAACCGTATGAGCAGTTGATGGGGGTACTGCCTATTGCTAGCATGGAACATATCCCGGTAGCATATCGGGTTCGTCGTTCTCTCCCAAAATTCGTTTTTTATGTTTGTTGGTCTAAACCTTTTGCTTTTGGTACGATTAGGATTTGATGTATGATCCTAATTCGCCCATCTTCGACTTTTATCCATTGGAGTTTGATTTGGATCTGAATGGGAAAAAACAAGAATGGGAGGCGATTGTGAAGATTCCATTTATTGATCAAGATAGGTTGCTTAAAGCTATGGCAGGTGTGTTGAAGTTGATTATTTTTACTTCTATATCGTTTCTTACGAATTTTTTCAAAGCGCGTGAACATCGTCTCACGCCAGAGGAGCAACTCCGGAACTCTTGGGGAACGAGCACCAAGTTCAGGTTCAACCCAGACGAAACGACAGTTTATCCATCATCG
The DNA here is from genome assembly GCA_015039465.1 of Phlegmacium glaucopus. Classification (NCBI taxonomy): domain Eukaryota; kingdom Fungi; phylum Basidiomycota; class Agaricomycetes; order Agaricales; family Cortinariaceae; genus Phlegmacium; species Phlegmacium glaucopus. Next base: position 967,503 of record MU130477.1, on the reverse strand, counting down.
TTACCAGGATTCTTCCCTCCCCTCTATCGATGTGCTTGTATAATGGAAGCATTCGATCTACCTACATTGGATGGACTACACCTCATTCCAGGGCTCTGTGACGGAGTTGCTCTAGGTGTCGAAGCCATGGCAGGGTTCCCATCTCTCCACACCCTCCCACATTCCGCTTCATTAGGCCATCATGGGGTCAACGTACACGGAACAGAAAGCCGTAACAAATCTATGATCATCCATATCAAGAACACGTATGAAGGCAGGAAAACGCAAGACATCGCACGAGAGATGGTCAATGAGAGGACGTTTATGAATTGGCCATTTTTGCAGGAAGGGTTGGTGGTTGCTGTTTCGGATTCGATGTTCAAGTATGAGAAACTCGTGGTTACGCCTGGAAGTCCTGCGAAAGTGATTTCTACCCCTCATGGATCGAATCATTGGAAGTCGAAAGCTGAACGGATTGAGGGAAGGTATTCGAAACAGTGTGGTGTTATTACTGGTGATCTTGAAGTGTTACTGCATGTTCGGCCTTTGAAAGGTCAGTCAGTCATCCTTGTTTTGGTTTCCTGTCGTTCTGTTCTTTTCTAGGTAACTGACGATTGTCCTTTTTTTACTAGGTTTGAAACGCCTGGAATCTGGCGCGTTTGTGAAAGATTATGAAGGACCTGATAAAGAATGGGAACAAGCTGTGCAAATGTCATTACCAGAGGTTGCTTCCGAGGACCCTCGGTTCATAGAGAGAGAGGCGCCTAAGCTATCGGAAGAGTTCCCTGAAGGCAGTAAAATCTTTTTCCTGGGAGAACACGCTTATGGCGTTGCTGCTCAAGTGTCTGCAACAACGGAAACAACTTTGTCTGTTATCCTTGCTGTGCGTACCCCCTCGCTCCCCTGCCACCTTTACATTCATGTTATACTAATCCATGGTTCTATCCAGTTCTTCCCATCTGAGAAGGCAGAAATCGATAAATTCAAAGATGTCGTTGTTCATCGGAAAGCTAGCCGATACTACCCTTCTTTCAAGGCTGCTGAAATGGTAGGAATCTCGGGACGAGCGTTGGGAAAGATCACTTCGAGTTTCATGGTTATCACGTCAGATCACCAGAAGAACAATTTGGGGCTCAGTTTGAAATACGAAGCGAAGGCTTTGAAAGTAATCGATTATTCAAGGAAGGAAGGTCGAAACTGGGATTATAGCGAGAAAGCTATCGAATTGCTGAGAGAATACAAGGTGAATTTCCTTGTTTTTTGTGGTTGATGAATGCATGTAACGATTACCAATTTTGTATTTGTAGAGCAAATTCCCAACCGTCTTTCGTTGTCTTGATGGTAATGGGGATGGTTTGTGCTGTTATCGTCTTTTCTCTGGGGCTGAGTTGTTGACGTGTATTTATAGGCATGATGACGGCAGCAGATGCACTTCCAGGTCCCGATCCTGATGGACAAGTCAAAGAAATCAAGAGTTGGCTCAAATCCAAAGGTGTCAGAGACTTCGAGGCCGTGTCTCTTTACTGTGATCAGTTGACCAAGGTATGATCGAATATCCTCCGATGTTCTCGCTGTCGAACAAATTCAAATTTTCTGATACCCGCTTGCACTCTCAAGGAAACCGTAGCTGAAATTGAGGCTTTGGCTGATACCATTACGAGGAGCAAGTCCCCTGGATCCATCAAGAAGGCGATTGTCAAAAGCATCCCAAGGCAGGCAGTACTCAAACCTTCTCATGTTGCTTATCGCCTTCAGAATCAGCATTTTGCACTTGGAGATCGTGTAACAATGGTTCAAGATTCAGGGGGTGTTCCATTATCTGTCAAAGGAGTGGTGGTGGGCCTCAATGCCAAGTCGATGGATGTAGTGTGGGATGTTCCCTTCATGTCCGGTGTCACGCTAGGAGATCGGTCCGTTTGACAGTCGGACTCGCTGACTTTTTTCGTTTTTGATTGAAACTTTGGTTCTTTTTAGATGTTCGCAATATCGTGGTTCAACAGTTGAATTCAATACGTGCCTGAATTTGACTAATCCTCAGTTCGTCACGTCGACCAATCCGAAAGCTCCTCCACCTGTTCACAATAATGCGCCTTTCAAACCTCGTTTTGGTCCACATCCAGCCATTACACCAGCACCCGGACAGGCGGCAGCTTCAGGTTTCAGACCTGCACCTCCCGTAAAGTCAGTCATCCTTTTTCTTATTTCAAGTAAAATATATCCCTGACTCGGTTTTAAAAATTTCTCCAAAGTCCAAACCAACCTTCACATGTTCACATCATGGTTAACCCAAATAGAGGTGCATGGCGAGGAGGTTATGTAAATGGTCGTGGTGGACCGCCTTCTCCAGCCACTCAAGTGCCAACAACGCATGTCGAGAATGATTCGCCTGGTGCAGCAGGAGTGTCGTCTACGCCGTTTATCCCCTCTCATAATTCTAGTCGTGGAGGAGGACCCACACGAGGCAGAGGTTTTGTTCCAGGATTTCGTGGTGGTCGTGGCTTCGTTCCAGGGAGTGATCGAGGTCGAGGGATACCGCGAGGGGGTTTCCGCGGCAGAGGTCGAGGGTCTTTCGCTGCTCCCCCTCTTGCATCGTGAGGTTGATGTTTATCAAACTGACTATTAGTTGTTTTTTGTGTTGTATTATCATACTGGGTTGAACAGAGAGTCCTTTCTGTGCTTTCACGTGTTACCTACAGGCTCCTAAAAGCATGAATAATGGAAGAAATGCCATGACAGCAGTGGCTCACTATAAGACCAGGACTGGTAATTTATGACAAAAAAGGTAGGAAATAACCAAAAAAAGGGGTGATTTTGAGAAGTTGAAAATTACAACATTAATGATAGGAATTAATCCCTATGATTACTGTAGATATTTACAATGGAAAGCAGTGTAATTTTTAAGAAAAATTACAACTGTTAAGGTAGGAATTACTGGGGTAAAATACAACAGAAAAAACAATGTTATTTGTAGGAATTAATTCCTATGATATTTACAACAGAAAGCAATATAATTTTTAAGAAGAAAATTACAACTGTTAAGGTAGGAATTACTGGGGTGGAATACAACAAAAAAACAATGTTATTTGTAGGAACCAATTCTGTAGATTTTTACAACAAAAAGGTAATGACATGAAAAAGAAAAAAATTATAATGGTTAAAGTAGAGTAAAACAACTAAAAAGATAACAAAAAATCATATCATTGACTTGTTTTGTTTCACTTAGTTTTCATTGTAATATATATATAGAAACTAACAGCTATATATACCCTTCCCACCTGACTAAATAATATATTCTGGCACTTCCTAAAGGGCTACTACCATGTATTTTATACCAAAATGTTTGGAAAAATGAGAGAAATCCATTAGTAATAAAATTGTGATGTGACACATGCTTTTAAACATGTTAAATGCAAAATAGTGCAAAATATCCAGTAAAATGACATGCTCTATGTGTATAAATATGTGTGACATAAGGTATTGTATACCTTTAGAACCACATTATTACAGGCATTCTAAATATATATAAATTGTGTGCATACATCACATCTGATGTGTGCTTTTGTGTGTTTTAATGTTTCAAAAATGCTCATAATACAGTTGGATTCCCTCAATTTGTAGCTTTCTAATGATATATTATATGTCATGGTAGGCATAGTTATAAGCATAAAGCACATCATTTTACTGGATATCTTGCACTATTTTGCATATAACACATACAAAGTGCATGTCACATCACAATTTTGCTACCAATAGATTCCTCTCATTTTTCTGAACATCTTGGTATAAAATACATGGTAGTAGCCCTTGAGGAAGTGTCAGAATATATTATTTAGTCAGGAGGGAAGGGTATATATAGCTGTTAGTTTCCTTATATATACATGGAATGATTTTTTAGTGCTGTAACTTGTCACAATAGGTCATGCATTCCTGGTAGTGCCATAACATGTTATAGTATTTCCCTTTTGCTTAACTCATAATACTAATAGTATGATACTACTACTACTACTAATAATAACTAATAAGTAACTAGTTAAGTGTTGGAAATACCACTACTACTAGTTGTTACATTCCGTCATACGTTACTCCGGTCCGACTCCGTTGGAGTTGTTTCCAGTAGTTTGTACTCCGTTCCAGTACTCTTCCTTGTTTCCAGTTCTACTCCTCCTACGTCCAACTCCAAGACTTCTCCGTATCATTCCAACTCTTCTGACAATACTCCAAACCCATTACCACACCTTCGCCATAACAACTATTTCTTTGTCATCACTTTCCCACTATCAGTCAGCACACCAGCCATGGATTATTCACCCCAAGAATGCAGGACCTTCCGGGAGCAGAACGCAGCACTTTATATTTATACTTTATATTTTGGTTGCTATTCCTTTTATATTTAAGTACTTGAAACTTGTATGTTTTTCCTCAGTTTGAATATCATCTTAGTTTCCTCCTCTTGTTTGTCCTCTAAGTCACTGAGGTCTTCCGTCTTCCGGTTCCAAAATCAGGACATTGTAGGAGCTGGGTGGCACAGCACATACGCTGAGGCCAAAGTCCTTTCCGTTACTTGTTCCAGTTCCGTTCCGTCTGATCCAGTGTTACTCTGACGTGACTCCTTTGTTTAAACTTAACACTAGTACTAATAAGTAATAATTAATAAGTAAGTAACTAGTCAAGTGATTGGAAATTCCAGTGAAAAAAACTTGATGGTAAGTGTAGTGTTTTTCACCTGTTAAACTGTTGGAAATTCCTACATTCTGGGACCTTGTGATCCTTTAATATATTGACATGAATTACTACAGTCAACCACCTTAAATGGGGTCCTATCAAATTGTTTATCTATGAAAATTACAACATTAAAATTTTAAAATTACTATAATTTCAATAGTTATTTACAGTAATAAGTCCACATTAATTGTTGTAATAACTACTCTAAACATAGAAAATTATGTAGTTTTCTGGTGGAATTAAAGTTGTAAATTACAACAGCCTGGGTCTCTCAGTGTCTAGCAGCAACTTCTAAAATTAGCAATGCTGTCAATAAGGCTAGCATCTTTTACTAATTTTGGTGGTCTCAACCAGTTGCAGATCAGTATCAATTCCTAGTATTGTACCAACTAGTGTTTAAAAGTCTGGTCTGATCTGGTTATTGGTGCCCAGGGGCTCTAACTGAGACCGAGACCGGTTAGCCTTCATCCCAGAACCAAAAATAACCTAACTGGACTGCAACTAACCAGTTATAGTCAGTTATTTGCAGTTACTAACTGATTAGGACCAAAAAACTGAACTTCAGTGAAAATCAGGCAAACCATTGGTATATGTCTCAGTAAATATTATTCCTGCTTATTTTAGCTTTAAAACAAGCCCAAGAACACTTAATTTGGTGAAGAATTGCAGTACTTTACAGTGCCCCATGGTTCCAAGTGGAGTCCAAGTGGAGTCCGAGCATTCCGAGTGGATTCCAAGTGGATTCTGTGGAGTCTGAGTGGCATCATGGATTCCAAGTTACTAAGTAGATTCCAAACTGAGTCCAAGTGGAGTCTGAGTGGAGTCCATTCAGAATCCAAATAGAGTCCAAGTGGATTCCAAGTGGATTCCAAGTGGAGTCCATTCAGAATCCAAATAGAAAAGTGGATTCCAAGTATGTTCCAATTGATTCCAAGTCCATTCCAAGGAATATTTACAAGGCCTACTTAATAGTAAGTACTTGTAACTCAGATTTCATTCTCAGTCAGAATTATTAAATGTTATTTATTTGAACTAATATTATTTATTCATTGGTACTAATAGTATTAAAATACAAAAATAAAATATACTGGTATCATGGTTGTGGGCTATAAAAAATGAAAATAGATTTTAAAAAAACCCAGGTGAGGTGTTGCAGTCATTGTCATTGTTGTAGGCACCTATTCATCATCATATGTGTGTATTCACCGTTGTACGTGCATATTCATTGTTGTATGGGTGTATGTTAGAGGACATTAGACCCGGGAATCAAGTTGAACACTAAGGTGCTTATCTTTGATAAGCACCTTACACCTATATACTACAAGCATGAGAGTAACTACATCTAAATATGGCTAGTACAGATAGAAGGCATATGGTGTGTCGAGATAACAAATATAGAAGTTGACATGTGACCACAGTCAGGGACATCATCGGCAGAGGGCATAACTACTACTACAATAAGGGGGCATACGCAAGGTGTAGGATGGTGTAATGCGGTATGGATACAATCATAGATATAAGTGAAAGTAGACGTACTAAGCATACTAGAGGTGGACACAATGAGTGTCCCCTAACAGTGTATTTATTGTCATATGGGCTGTATTCATTGTTGTATAGGTCATATTCATTGTCATACATGCATGTTCCTTGTCATACATGTGTTAGGGCAACTGCGATGTTAATATATTATAAACATGACTATGTGACTAACTGTTAAGTTCAAGGACTCTATTCTGGAGTATCAGACGGGGTTTTATTGGAACAGAACCATGGAATGGATAAGGACTTCAGCCTCAGCATATATGCTGTGCTACCCTAAACCTTCATGTCCTAATTTTGGAGTAGGAACAGAATGGAGTGGAACCGGAAATTGCAGGGACTTAGAGGATGAACAAGAGGAGGAAACTAAGTTGATATTTGAACTGAGGAATACATACAAGCTTTGAGTACTTAAATAATAAAAGGAATAGCAACCAAAATATAAAAGATAAATATAAAGTGCTGCATTCTGCTCCCGGAAAGTCCTGCATTCCTGGGTGAATAATCCATAGCAGGTGTGCTGACTGATAGTGGGAAAGTGATGACAAATAAATAGTTGTTATGGTAAAGATGTGGTAATGGGTTTGGAGTAACATTGGAAGAGCTGGAATGATACAGAGAAGTCTTGGAGTGGGATGAAGGAAGAGTAGATCCAGATACAAGGGAAAGTACTGGAACAGAGTATGGACTACTGGAGACAACTCCGACGGAGCTGGACCAGAGTAACATATAACGGAATGTAACACTAACTCACCTAGCAGGGGATCCTACAAGGAAAAGATAGGGATCCCTGCTAAGGTGAGGAGGTATTTAAGTACAGATATGGACATAATGGACATATGAAAATAAATAAATAAATGGTATGAGAATAAAATAATGGAAGTGGTGTCATATGAAAAATAATAAAATAAAATAACATACTAAGTTTGGTTCAGGTTGGGCCCGATTGGGTGTGGACTCCTTGTGGATGTAGATGTCCAGCCAATTCATGAGGACCCACCAACACATGAAGACAAATGACATGACATTGACCATTTTTTTCATCCTGCGGTTTTAAAGAACATCAATGGAAATATAAAGAAATATTATGCATGTAAACTCTGCCTGTATGTGTATCACACCTCAGTTTATGTTCACTAATAATAACTGCTCTTGCAGAGACAAAAAAAGTCTTGTCAGTGAAGTCACAACTTTACGCCATCACATGGAGGCACACCACTTGGTGAGTCTATTGCTAGTCCTTCACCCTCTCTTTTTGATTTCTCTTTGGGAAAATACTGCAAATGGGCTCAGGAAGCCAAGTATGAATTGAGGCTGCCAGGCGATATCAAGAAATGCAAGGTGGCAGCTGAACTTGTGACTCAGATGCTCAATTGTGACCTCAGAGAGAAGAAGCTCAATGAATGGGTTGTTCCATATACTCACAAGGCTTTTCATCAGGCTGCAATTGAGTGGCTAGTTGCCACTGATCAGGTAAGCCAGAGTTATGCCATCAATTTAATACTAATGTGTTTACTTGTAGCCAATACAAGCCCTTGAACATCCAAAGTTCAAGGAACTTGTTGACCTTGCTGCGCGTGCCACAAACAGTGTGAAGATTCCTGGTCAAAAATCAACATGATCAGAAATCAAACAGATGTTCAAGGACCATCTCATGAGATTAAATGTGCAGCTTAATGTAAGGACACCCCCTTAGATGAATACTTCCTTCTCATCTTAACTAGGGTCCAACGGTCACCGGTGAAGTCAATTTGACATGCAATGCATGGCAAGCTAGCAATAGTGATGGTTATTTTGTGGTTACTGGCCATTGGATTGAGGAATCATTGCTTCCACAGTGGGAGCTCAAGACTGGCCTTCTTGGCTTCACATGACTCAACAATGCTCACAACAGCAAGCAGCTGGGTCAAGCCCTCTTTAAAATTGTCCAATGGGTTGGCATTGTGCACAAGGTAGGCAGATTGGTTCATATGACTTTTCACTCACTGATACCTCATAGATTGGTCACATAACATGTGATAATGCATCTAATAATTCCACCATGATGCAGGAACTAGCTTGGCGTTTAAGGGCCACAACTGGGAAGAATTATAATTGGCAAAGAGGAAAATCAAGTAAGTCTTTGATGATGTTTTATTTACAATTAGACCTCTACTCATAATGGTTTGGCCACTGCAGCTGTCTTGCACACATCATCAACTTGGCAACCCAAGCTCTTATATCAACATACAGTAAATCACCACATTTTGACCCAAAGAATCCGGAAGCGCATGTGCCAACAAGTTGGGATGAGGTGGAATTAGTCAGGGCAATTGCAGTCAAGGTACATATTAAGCCACATTATTGAAGCAAGAACACTGATTATTTTTTAGAAGCAGTCATTGGCAAAGTGAAAAGAAATGTGGGAAACTGTTCAGGTCAAGGCTGGGTATTACAAGACCGGTCCAACTTATCCTTGACATGAAGGTCCAATGGTCCTCAACATATCTGATGCTTGACAGGGCTGAACAGAAAAAGACAGTGAGTACTCATGTAGGAATTCACTGACCCTTATGTTTCACAGCTTGTCGACACCTTCATCAATGAACTACACTGGGAAGAAACTAATAGCTCAAAACGCAACAAAATCTGTGTGCTTAAATTGGATGACGATGAATGGCAGTCTGTTAACATTTTCTGGGCCTACTAGCAGTCTGTATATTTTATACTCTTATGGTTTAAAGCATCTGAAGCTTTGCTTAGCATGCTGACAATGCTCAGCAAGCATTTTTGTCTGACCAAGCATCCACTCTCCACCTTGCTATACCCACTCTTGAAGCTCTTCGCAGAGCATGGTCATCTTGTTCTGCATGTCCAAAGTATGAGTGATTTGCTTCTGCTCTCAAAGCTGCATGTGATTACTACGAGAAGACAATGGATTCACTTGCCTATATTATGGCAATGAGTAAGCAGATAATTATTCTTTGTGTCAATGGTGGCCGGTGCTAATGTGACTCTTAGTCCTTAATCCCAAAGAGAAGATGTCTTATTTCAAGAAACATTGGTTGACAAAACTGCAGGGAGACGTCATGAGATGTGTTGAAGAAGTGGTATATGAGATATTTTCTTGCGGTTTGCTTTATCCACTGACTTCTATTCAGTTTAAAGAACAGTATTTGCTACTGAGTAAGGATGCAAGCCCTCAGGAATCTACGACATCCAAAACTGCTAAGCTGGGGCTATGTGCATTACTACGTGAACTCAGTGATGATGAAGATGACAATATGGATATGTGCTCCGCTGTTTTAGAGGACCCTGATTGGCCATGGTCTAAGTACTTTCATGTGTACATATACGCTAGTGAGCAAGTACCAGATGGCTGGTCGTCAATCAAATGGTGGGGGGTAGGTATTTTCACTTTATGGCTCAATCTTTAGACAACTCATGACTATAATTTTTTAGATTAATTCCTCTCACTATCATCCTGCCTGGGCCTTGCTAGCCCGTGACTATTTATCAATCATGTCATCTTCTGTTTCGAGTGAACATGCATTCTCACAAGGTGGCATTACTATCAGCAAACTACAAAACCGGCTGAAAGGAGATGTTGTTGAGGCTTTACAATGTGTAAAATGTGCAATCTGGCATGATTTACTCTTTCAGGAACCAGCTCCTTCTTCAATTCTTGAAGCAGATGATGGCAATGATGGTGAGGATGATGGAGAAGGGTCTGAAACAGCCAAGGGTTGGGATGATTTAATGATTGAGGATGAGGATGATGGCCTGAGTGGGGTGGTCATTGAGTTGGATTTAGATTAAAAGAGCCATAGCTACCTGTAGCTACTGTTGTTACCTGTCTTATACCATAGTATGTATCTTGTCTGCTAAAAGCCGCAGCCTGGGCCAAGCCAAGCCTGAGCCACCCGAAGCCAGGCCAAAGCCATGGCTTTTGGGCCAAGCTGGGCCAGAACATCACTAGTGGTGGTAGTGTGACATGGTAATGTGGAAGGGAGGAGGTGGTGGTGGGTCGTCATGGGGTGGTGACGTGGAAGGGAGGTGGTGGTGGTGGGTGTGCCTATTCATCGTTGAATGCGCCTATTTGTTGTTGTACCCACCTATTTGTTGTTGTATGTGCCTATTCATTGTCATACATGCATATTCATTGTTGTATGTGCATATTCCTTGTCATACAGGTGTAAAATGGGTGGGCTGAGACAGGTGGTGGGTTATGGGCAGTGTGATGTGGCAACATGGCAAGATGGTAGGGGAGATGGTAGTGTTGTCATTGTCAGTGTGCTGAGGTGGTGAATTTGTGGTGGTGGTGGGTCATTCTGGGGTAGTCATCGTTAGTCGTTGTGGTTGTTCAAAGTGTTAAGTTTGAGAACTCTATTCCGGAGTATCGGAGTTTGATCGGAACAGAACCACGGAATGGGAAAGGACTATAGCCTCAGTATATGTGCTGTGCTACCCTAAACCTTTATGTCCTAATTTCGGAGTAAGAATGGAATGGAGTGGGACCGGAAGTTGCAGTAACTTAGAGGAAGACTAGGAGGAGGAAACTATGTTGATATTCAAACTGAGGGGAAACATACAAGTTCGAGTACTTAAATAATAAAAGGAATTGCAACCAAAATATAAAGTATAAATATAATGTGCTGCATTCTGCTCCCGAAAGGTCCTGCATTCTTGAGGTGAATAATCCATGGCTGGTGTGCTGACTGATAGTGGGAACATGATGACAAAGAAATAGTGGTAGTGGCGAAGAAGTGGTAATGAGTGCGGAGTATAGACGGAGAAGCCAGAATGACACGGAAAGGTCTTGGAGTTGAACATAGAAGGAGTAGTTCGGGATGTGAGGGAAAGCACTGTACGGAGTATGGACTACCAGGGATTGACCGCTCCTTATTCTGCTACCACAACCTTCAGTTTTTTTTCCCACGCTCAATGAGAGCAGTGAAAAAACTCGGAGTCAGTACCAGAAACTAAGTAGTAGCTTATCCTTACTAAATTATCTCTAAGAAGTCCCTAAGACGGACCTCGCTTCAAAATCTCCGATGTCGGGTAAAACCGCACAGAAAAAAGTTAAAATGCCAGCAACACGTAATAGAAGTGCCCTTGCAAACGCAAGGGACAGCAGTGTAGCGAACACATGAACCCCTTCCCCTATCATCGATGTCTCTCAGCCCAGCGTAATCAACAATGCTGCAGCCGCAAGAAGATATCTGGAAAGAAGGCTCCTCTTTGTACCAGAGGGTCATCCGGCGACCACTGCGACTTTGGCGACCGCGCTACACCAAATAGCGGCAATTGACAGGATACCAAAGGAAGCAGTGGAGGCCATTCAAGCTGTGGCATACATGTTAGATGAACTGGATGAAGGAATAATAGCCGCAACGGCCAGAGACGCGGTGAACGACCAGCTAGCTTACATGAATGATGAGCTCAAAACGTTGACAGGACATTTTCTCACTACGATGGAGAATGAAATGGGTAAACACCTGGCTACGGTCGCCGAAGCCACAAAGGGGCTTGCCTCCACCACAACCAAATCATACAAAGAAGCCCTCCTCAGTAACAATCCGACTCCAGCAAATGCGGACCCAAGAATCCTGGCCAGGGAAGGAATCAAGGCCCGGCAATTTCTCTTGGACTTCCCTGACGATTTGGATACGAGGGAGCTTAGCCAGGCCGACATCGTAAAAAGGTTCAACGAGGCTATTGCTGGAGCTGGTGGCAATGCTACAGTCCATAAGATTCGGTCCGTAGAAAGGCTAGCAAATAAAGGCCTACTGGGGGAATTTCTGAGGTCTTTACACTCCCCCACGTCTTCCTGGAGGAATCCTGGTGGATTCCTACCTATTCCGGGAGGATTCCTGGAGGATTCCTACCATTCCTGGTAGGAATACCAGGATTCCGGGAGGAATTTTCTACCAGCCAATTCCCCCTGAAATTGACATTCCTGGCTCTTCCCAGTCCAGGAGGATTCCAGGTGGATTCCTGGTACACAATGAAATTGATACCAGGATTCCCGGAATTCCTTAGGAATCCCCAACACAGAATCCACCTGGAATCCTGGGAATTCCTGGTACTACCATTATATATTATGTATTATTAATATTTAAAAGTAAAATACTAAAACATCAGTAATTCATACTATATATAGGTTAATTGTAATTCATATATTAAAGGTGGCAATGCCTTGCTGCCATTTAAATTTTGAATTTTGTTCAGGCCGCGAGGTGTGGTCACATGACCGCACGTGACAATATTTCCCAAATCAACAAACGTTAGTAATATACTCCGTCATCTCACAACCACCACCATCGCAATCGCAACCACCCCGGAGGACCAACAACGACCAACAACGGCCAACAACGGCCAACAACGGCCAACAACAACGACGGTGATGACGACGGCTACCCCCCTAACCAGGGGGGTTTTCAGTTTTATTTTATTTTATTTTTTATTTTATTTTATTTCGATTCATTAATGACTACCGGCAGCGTACAGCGACAACGACGACCTCCCTCCCATCCACCACCACCCTCCACCTCAACACACCACCACTCCCTCACCCCCCCTTTACCGGGGGGGTTTTTTTTAATCCTTATGGTTCGAACGACGACAGCTACCCCCCCTGAACAGGGGGGTTTCTATTCTATTTCAACTGACAACAACGGTTACCCCCCCGTATGGGGGGGTTTCATTTTATTTCAACGGACGACGACGAACAAACGACAGATGATGATGAATGAACGACAGACGATGACGGACAATGACAGCTACTCCCCCCCCTGTACAAGGGGGGGTTATTTTTATTTAATTCATTTTAGTATGCTACCGGGACGACCACCACCATGCACAACGACCACCACCCCCCCTCACTGGGGGGGTTATTTTTATTTTTATTCTTCTTTGATTACTCTGACGACAGGTATGACGACGAGGACCCACATTAACAACACCCAAATGACAACACGTGCAAATGACAACACGTACAAACAACACGTACAAACGACGACACGTACAAACGACGACACACGCATATGACGACCCCCCTCACGGGGGGTTTATTTATTTAATATACTATCACAGCCCTCACACGACGACGACAACAACCCCCTTGCCGGGGTTCGTTTTAGTTTTAATATACTACAATCATAACCCCCTCATGGGGTTACATTTTAGTTTAATTAATAGGTTATTAATAAGTGATTAATGTATACTTTTCAATATATATCTTGCAATGAAAAAAATCTAGGAAAAATTAAATTAAATAAAACAAGTCAATGACTTAGCTGATTTCACCAGAATTCCACCAGGAACTCACCAGGAATCCACCAGGATTCCACCAGGATTCCACCAGGAATACCAGGAATACCAGGAATACCAGGAATTAACGAGGAATCCACCAGGAATTAGATAGGAATCCACCCAGAATCCACCTGGAATCCGTGAGGAATATTCTCATTTACCAGGAATTCCTGGAGGAAGACGTGGGGGAGTGTAAAGTTCAGGAATTTCTTACGGATGAGGGGGCTAAGTGGTTTGCCCAAAAAGAAAAATTTGACGCTTTTGTCACGGCTCTAGGTACCCTGGGTTGAGGCGCTTGTATCAAGAAGAGAAGTCACCCCGTCATTGCATACTACATCCCGTTGCACCTCAACACAGCAAACCCCAATCATATTGCAGAAATCGAGGAGGTAAACGGGATGCAGGAGGGGGACCTGATGAAGATTCGTTGGGCCAAGCCACCGACCAGGCGAAGGGCCACGCAGACTTGTGGACACTTAGTACTGACCTTCTCAAACCCAGATGCAGCCAACAGGGCGAAAGCAGGCGGCCTCATAATCTGCAGCAAACAGGTGTCAGTTGCCAAATACAAGAAGGAGCCCATACGCTGCCTAAAGTGTCAGGGCTGGAATCATGTAGCAGCGGAATGTATCAAGAAAACCGACGTCTGCGGCAAAGAAGGCCATAGAACCAGCGACTGCTTAACCCCGGATAAACAGCACTGTGTCTCCTGCAACGTTGACGGTCACCCAAGCTGGGCAAGAAGTTGTCCCACCTTCGCGAGGAAATGTAGGGACTTCGATCTCAAGCACCCGGAGAACAATCTTCCCTTCTACCCCTCACAAGAGCCCTGGACATGGGCCCCAGATCCACCTAGGCAAGAGCGCTGGGCCCCACCGGGTCCAAGGGAGTAGGCCTCAATACCTATCAGGATGGGCCCACAGCGGCTTCGACGGCAACAGCTAAGGTTCAAAAAGGCGCAGACCATGGAAGAAAGATACCAACGAGATGAAGGCTCTACCTAGGAACCGGGCGCACAGGAGCTTCATCAGGACTGGCCTGCGCCCATAGGATCTCAGCTAAGCGATGCGCTATCTTACATGTCCCCCCCTGCATTGTCCATGTTTGCTGACAAAAACATCTCCCCCTCGTTACATGATTAGGGTACAAGAACAGCCACTGAATAGACTGCGGATCCTTCAACTTAATTTAAACAAGTCGCAGAAAGCCCATCTCGACCTAATAAACGGACCATTGGGCAACCATTGGGACATCTTACTAATTCAAGAACCTTATATTACAGCTTTAGGCCACATCAGAACACCAAACGGATTCTCAAGCATTTCACCTCAAGACAGATTCCTCGAAAATGCAGAGCAACCGCGATCAGTTATATGGGTCAACAGCAAACTATCTACGAACTCCTGGAGGGCTCTGAACATTTCTGGCAATAATGATATCACAGCAATCCAAATCGGGACTCAAGACGGTCGACTCATGATCTTCAGCATTTACAACGATTGCAATCACTCAAGAACGCTATCGCGGTTGAAGTGGTTCATTAACGAGGAGCGACAACAGCTACTAGGCAACGATGGCGATATGCTCCTATGGGGAGGAGACTTCAACCAGCACCACCCACTATGGGATAATGACGAGGACGACCGGCTGTTCACTCCCCAGGCTCTGAGGGACTCAGAGGCGCTGATCCGTCTGGTTGCTGACAAAGGCATGGTGATGGCCCTGCCAAAAGGATTATCAACACTAAAGCATATGGTAACAAATTGCTACACGAGACCGGATAATGTCTGGTGCAGCGAGGGCCTGATAAACCATATCAGGCGATGTGATGTTGACGCGTTCCTTCAACCACCCTGCACTGACCACTTTCCGATAGTCACAATTATTGATATTCCACAGGAACGAACAACGGTACAGCCCTCCTACAACTTTAGAATGGCTGACTGGGAAGCGTTCCGAGAGCAGCTTCAAAAAAACCTAGCAGAAATCCCGCCACTGTCACACCTAGAATCAGACAACGGGCTACAGCAGGCGGCAATGGATCTCACTCTAGTCCTACAGAAGACGATACAGGAAAAGATCAAGATCAACAAGCCATGCCCCTACTCTAAAAGATGGTGGAGCAGTGACCTACAATGCCTCAAAAGAGGAGTAAACCAGCTAAGTAGACTTTGTCTGAGACAAAGAGCAGTGCCTAACCACCCCTGTCACGAGGAACGTAAAGCTCTGGCAAAAGAGTATGGGGACGCCATCATCGAGGCGAAGAGGCAACATTGGACCAACTTCTTAGAAGAAGCAGCGGACCACGACCTCTGGACAGCAAATGGATACCTCAGAGAGCCAGTAGGCGACGGGGGAAAGTCTCATATACCGACGCTCAAAGTCAGAGCCAATGATGGCACCATCAAGGAGGCCAGTTCGAACGAGGATAAGGCAAAAGTCCTAACATCTATGTTCTTCCCACCCAAGCCCGAGCAATCGTCGGTCCCAGAGGACTTTGAATACCCAACTCCATTACCAGACCCACCTCCCATCTCCAAACACCAGCTACACCAACAGATAAATAGGCTCTCCCCGTTCAAAGCCAGCAGCCCGGATGGTATACCGAACATAGTCCTTCAAAAGGCGATCGATATCGTAGAGGAGTATCTTATGCAGATATACCAAGGCACGCTCAGGCTAGGAACGTACGTGGATTCCTGGAAGGAGTTCACGACTATTGTTCTGCGGAAACCGGGGAAACCCAATTATGAGATACCGAAGGTTCACAGGCCAATTGCTCTGCTCTGTACTATGGGTAAGGTGTTCACAGCCATACTGGCAGAAAACATTACGAGGATGGTCGAAAAGGGCAGACTTCTGCCAGACAACCATTATGGAGGTAGGCCAGGCCGTATGACCACGGATGCGGTTCACGTTCTGGTCGACAAAATCAAAAAGGCTTGGAGGAAAGGTCGAGTTGTCTCGATACTTTTTCTCGACGTGGAGAGCGCGTTTCCAAACGCAGTCACAGATCGGCTACTACATAACCTGCGCAAAAGGAGAATACCAGCAACCTATGTCAGGATGGTACAACGGATATTAGAAGGCAGACGAACTAGGTTGAAGTTCAATGACTTCGTATCAGAAGTTACTCAGATAAATAATGGCATAGGTCAAGGCGACCCTATCTCCATGATACTCTACATACTTTACAACGCTGATCTGCTTGATATAGCCTTAGGTCCAGAGGAAGAATCTTTAGGCTTCGTGGATGACGCCATGGTAATGGCGGAAGGCAGAACCTTTCAGGACACAGTAGAGACGATTGTGGACTTCATGGAACGCGAAAGGGGGGGGCTTTAGCTGGTCCTCTCATCACAATTCCAGGTTTGAGATCAACAAGCTGGCAATAACCCACTTCACAAGGAAGCAGGTAATCAACCCGGAAAATCGACGGCGTCGCCTACCTCTACCATATCCAGAGCTTCAGCTTAGGGGGAAGCCCATCAAAGTGGAGTCAAGCTATAAGTATCTCGGGATCCACATAGACAGCCAGCTCAGGTGGACCATCCAGATGCACAAAGCGATAGCCAAGGCAACAGCTTGGGTACTCCTTTACCATCGACTCACCCGGCCGGCAACAGGAATGCTGCCAAAGTTCATGCGGCAGCTCTACCTTTGCGTGGCAGTACCCAAGATGACGTATGGCCTTGACACGTGGTACACACCACCTCACAAAGAGGTTGGCAAAAAGCGGAACTCTGGCTCGGTAAAAGCTCTAAAGGAGTTCGAAAAGCTACAGAGAATCGCCACCCTGGCGATTACGGGTGCTCTGCAATCTTCTCCTACGGATCTGCTAGACGCCCACGCGGGTGTGCTACCTATGGACTTGTTACTAAAAAAGATCTGTTTTAGGGCCTTGGTTCGACTCAGCACCATGCCTTCAACTAATCCAGTCAGCAAGCAGTTAGCTCGATACTACAGCCACCCAGCCAAGACCTACGCCACAAATACTCAAAATCTGCTAAAGATCTTCGGCACCAACCCTACCCAAGTAGAAAAGGTTACACCATTGGCCCGCTTCTCATCCCAACCGCCACAGATTACAACCCATATCTCAAGCAGCAAAGAGGAGTCGATTGCACAAGAAAGGAACGACAAGTCACCCACTATTTATTTGAACGTCCCAGCTACGATTACGAAAGGCACTCTCTGGACGCCAAGCTAGGACGTCAATCAAGAGATCTTAGGGCAATACTGTCCAACAAGGACAGTATGAGCGAGCTGCTTAGATTCGTGGGGCGAACGGGACGGCTTCGTTCAACCCTAGGTGACGTGTCCAAATTTCGCATAACCATAGATGAACCCCAGAATGGATAACACATAATATTTGGTAAATTTTCAGGAAACATATCGACCAGCGCAAGAAACCAGAAGCTAGATGGATTCAATCTCTTATTTATAACTGCCCGCAACACGTCGGGCCACCCGCTCCCTGGATCCACCCGTCGTACCTACTGCTCAGCAGTCGGGTACTTAAAAGATAGAAGGCATGTCTGCCAAACTCGTCACACAACCAAACAAAGAAACCCAGACCACTACCCCGCCACGTAAAGCAACGCCTGCACAAACAGTGTTTCCGTGCTGGGCTGACTGGGGATGGGTGCGTTTTAGACGTACCTCAGCAGTGCAGTGTGGGGTTGCAGGGGAGGGAGACAGGCATTAGGGGCCTTGGTAGCTTAGTTCATTAAATAAGCCTGTAATGTCTACATGGAACCAAGTTCCAAAGACCTAAATTGACAAAAAAAAAAAATGGACTACCAGAGACAACTCCAATGGAGCTGGACCAGAGTAACGTATGACGGAATGTAACACAAAGCTAATAAGTAAAAAATTAGTATAGTGAAAAAAAAAAAAAACCCACCCCCTAGTGAGGGGGTAGAGCTGTCTGTTGTTCAACATGGCAGGAGAGGTGGAGGTGGTGTTGTCATTGTTATTAGTGGCTGCTGTTGCTTGTTGTGGTTCAAAACTAGGATTAGTATAGTGAAATAATAATAATAAAAAAACCCCCTAGCGAGGGGGGAGAGCTGTGTTATGTGGTGACATGGCGACATAGCATGGTGGTAGTGGCATTGTCATTGTTGGTGTGCTGGCGTGGTGGTGGTGGTGGGTCGTTGTGGGGTTGTTGTTGTTAGCTGTTGTTGTTGTCATCAGTGAAATAAATAAAAATAAAAATAAAAACCAACCCCCTAGCAAGGGGGGTAGAGCCGTCATTGGACCAGGTCATTAGCCATTGTTTGAGGCTAGTCAGTAAAAATTAGTATAGTGAAATAAAAAAATAAAAAAGAAACATACCACCCCTCTAGTGAGGGGTAGAACCATTGTTGTTGTTGTCTGGTGTCATCCTCTGTCATCTCCAATTGTCTGTTGTTGTGCTTGTGCTCATTTGTCTTTGTTGTCATCCTTGTGGTGGTGAGGCAGCAGTTGTGTGGTGGTGAGGTAGTCTTGCGGTGGTGAGGTAGTGGTCATGTGGTTGATGATGTAGTGGTGGTGTGGTGGTGTGGTGGTGGTGGTAGTGTTGTAAAGGTGGTGGGGATGGGTTGTGATGACAGGGCAAAGGGTTGTGATGACAGGGCAAAGGGTTGTGATGACAGGGCAAAGGGTTGTGACATGGGAAAATATATCTTGTTTAGGTACATATTCCCAGGTGCTAATATATTAACTAAGTTGTGACACCTAGAAAGTGCTGCTATGGCTCAGGTGTTATATTGCTGATTGTAATTGCTACTATATCAATGGTTCAACTCCTGGTGTATGTCATTTTTTTTAAAATTAGTAAGCATAACCTATTAGGGGTGTAACATTAATTCCAAGGTAGATTCCACTTGGATTCCACTCAGAATTGAGAATTTCTTCTTAATTCAGACCTGGAGTCTGACTGGATTTCAAGTAATTTACTTGGATTTGTAGACTACTGTGAAGCCAGATGTAATGCCCCTAGTTTTCAGAGTGTCTGAAACCCCAAAACATCTCAAAACCAGTCAAAACCAGAATATAGAATTACTATTTACTGATGCTTCAGATCAATCTTCAAATTTTAAATGGCAATGGACCAAAGACTAGACCAGTCTTGATCAGTCATGATATTTTCCAGTCTTGAAACTGGACTTCAAATAAATATCATGCAGAAAAGTGAAAAAAATAAATAAATTTTGTTCCAAAATATTTTACAGTACAAATTATTCAAGACTCTGGATTGCAAGTGGAATGAGTACCACTTGAATCCAGGCCTCTCTGCTTGGTTCTACCTTCTCTAATTACTGCCAATTTTATTCTGCTTGTAAGGGTGGATGGATGTTCTGCACCAAGAAGCTTCTTCCTTATGTCCATCACATGAACCTGTAGGCACTCTGCCTCATTCAACCTTTCCAGATTACTGCATGTGATTGCTAGATGTTCCATGCTTGTGAGGGTGTCTGGATGCTCTGCACCAAGAAGCTTCTTCCTCATGTCCATCACTTGAACCTGTAGCTTCTCTGCCTCATTCCACTGTCCCTGATTGCAGTATATGGTTGCTAGATTTTCCATGCTTAAGAGGGTGTCTGGATGCTCTGCACCAAAAAGCTTCTTCTTTATGTCGACCAATTGAACCTCTAGCTGCTGTGTCTCATTCCACCTTCCCTGATTGCAGTATATGGATGCTAGATTTCCCATGCTTAAGAGGGTGTCTGGATGCTCTGCACCAAGAAGCTTCTTCCTCATGTCCATCACTTGAACCTGTAGCTTCTCTGCCTCATTCCACCGTCCCATATTCCTGTATGTGATTGCTAGATATTCCATGCTTGAGAGGGTCTGTGGATGCTCTGCACCAAGAACCTTCTTCATGATGTCCATCACTTGAACCTGTAGCTGCTCTGCCTCATTCCACCATCCCTGATTGCAGTATATGGTTGCTAGATTTCCCATGCTTAAGAGGGTGTCTGGATGCTCTGCACCAAGAAGCTTCTTCCTCATGTCCATCACTTGAACCTGTAGCTGCTCTGCCTCATTCCACCTTCCCTGATTGCAGTATATGGTTGCTAGATTTCCCATGCTTAAGAGGGTGTCTGGATGCTCTGCACCAAAAAGCTTCTTCTTTATGTCCACCAATTGAACCTCTAGCTGCTCTGTCTCATTCCACCATCCCTGATCATGGTATGTCAATGATAGATCTCCCATGGTTATGAGAGTGTGTGGATGTTCTGCACCAAGAACCTTCTTCCTCATGTCCATCACCTGAACCTGTAGCTTTTCTGCCTCATTCCACCATCCCAGATTCCTGTATGTGATTGCTAGATATTCCATGCCTGTGAGGGTGTCTGGATGTTCTGCACCAAGAACCTTCTTCCTCATGTCCATCACCTGAACCTGTAGCTTTTCTGCCTCATTCCACCATCCCAGATTCCTATATGTGATTGCTAGATATTCCATGCTTGTGAGGGTGTCTGGATGCTCTGCACCAAGAAGCTTCTTCCTCATGTCCATCACTTGAACCTGTAGCTTCTCTGCCTCATTGCACCGTCCCTGATTGCAGTATATGGTTGCTAGATTTCCCATGCTTAAGAGGGTGTCTGGATGCTCTGCACCAAAAAGCTTCTTCTTTATGTCCACCAATTGAACCTCTAGCTGCTCTGCCTCATTCCACCATCCCTGATCATGGTATGTCAATGCTAGATTTCCCATGCTTATGAGGGTGTGTGGATGTTCTGCACCAAGAACCTTCTTCCTCATGTCCATCACCTGAACATGTAGCTTTTCTGCCTCATTCCACCATCCCAGATTCCCATATGTGATTGCTAGATATTCCATGCTTGTGAGGGTGTCTGGATGCTCTGCACCAAGAAGCTTCTTCCTCATGTCCATCACTTGAACCTCCATCTGCTCTGCCTCATTCCACCTTCCCTGATTTTTATATGTGATAGCTAGATTTGCCATGATCATGAGAGTGTCTGGATGCTCTGCACCAATAAGCTTCTTTCTCATTTTCATCACTTGAACCTGTAGCTGCTCTGCCTCATTCCACCTTCCCTGATGCAGTATGTGGATGCTAGATTTCCCATGCTTAAGAGGGTGTCTGGATGCTCTGCACCAAGAAGCTTCTTCCTCATGTCCATCACTTGAACCTGTAGCTTCTCTGCCTCATTCCACTGTCCCTGATTGCAGTATGTGGTTGCTAGATTTCCCATGCTTAAGAGGGTGTCTGGATGCTCTCCA
This sequence comes from Phlegmacium glaucopus, assembly GCA_015039465.1. NCBI lineage: Eukaryota > Fungi > Basidiomycota > Agaricomycetes > Agaricales > Cortinariaceae > Phlegmacium > Phlegmacium glaucopus. Next base: position 945,735 of record MU130477.1, on the reverse strand, counting down.
CCAAGAACCTTCTTCCTCATGTCCATCACTTGAACCTGTAGCTGCTCTGCCTCATTCCACTGTCCCTGATTGCAGTATATGGTTGCCAGATTTGCTATATTGCTGAGGGTGTTTGGATGCTCTGCACCAAGCACCTTCTTGCTCATGTCCATGACTTGAACCTGCAGCTTCTCTGCCTCATTCCACCTTCCCTGATTGCAGTATGTGGATGCTAGATTTCCCATGCTTAAGAGGGTGTCTGGATGCTCTGCACCAAAATGCTTCTTGCTCATGTCCATCACTTGAATCTGTAGCTGCTCTGCCTCATTCCACCGTCCCTGATTGCAGTATGTGGATGCTAGATTTCCCATGCTTCGAAGGGTGTTTTGATGCTCTGCACCAACATGCTTCTTGCTCATGTTTATCACTTGAACCTGTAGCTGCTCTGCCTTATTCCACCATCCCTGATTATAGTATGTTGATGCTAGATTTCCCATGTGTATGAGGGTGTGTGGGTGTTCTGCACCAAGAACCTTCTTGCTCATGTCCATCACCTGAATATGTAGCTGCTCTGCCTCATTCCACCTTCCCTGACTGCTGTATGTGAATGCAATATTTTCCATGCTTGAGAGGGTGGATGGATGTTCTGCACCAAGAACCTTCTTCCTCATGTCCATCACCTGAACCTGTAGCTTTTCTGCCTCATTCCACCATCCTATATTCCTGTATGTGATTGCTAGATGTCCCATGCCTGTGAGGGTGGATGGATGCTCTGCACCAAAATGCTTCTTCCTCATGTCCATCACTTGAACCTGTAGCTTTTCTGCCTCATTCCACCTTCCCAGACTGCTGTATGTGAATGCAATATTTTCCATGCTTGAGAGGGTGGATGGATGTTCTGCACCAAGAACCTTCTTCCTCATGTCCATCACCTGAACCTGTAGCTTTTCTGCCTCATTCCACCATCCCATATTCCTGTATGTGATTGCTAGATGTCCCATGCCTGTGAGGGTGGATGGATGCTCTGCACCAAAATGCTTCTTCCTCATGTCCATCACTTGAACCTGTAGCTTTTCTGCCTCATTCCACCTTCCCAGACTGTTGTATGTGGATGCAAGTTTTTCCATGCTTGAGAGGGTGGATGGATGTTCTGCACCAAGAAGCTTCTTCCTCATGTCCATCACTTGAACCTGTAGCTGCTCTGTCTCATTCCACCGTCCCTGATCATGGTATGTCAATGCTAAATTTTCCATGCTTGAGAGGGTGGACGGATGTTCTGCACCAAGAAGTGTCTTCCTCATGTCCATGGCTTGAACCTCTAGCTGCTCTGCCTCATCCCACCTTCCCTGATGCCAGTATATGTGTGCTAGCTTTGAAATGCTTGAGAGGGTGTCTGGATTTTCTGCACCAAGAAAGCTCTTGCTCATGTCCATCACTTGAACCTGTAGCTTTTCTGCCTCATTCCACCGTCCCTGATCATGGTATGTCAATGCTAGATTTGCCATGCTTGAGAGGGTGGATGGATGTTCTGCACCAAGAAGTGTCTTCCTCATGCCCATGGCTTGAACATCTAGCTGCTCTGCCTCATTCCACCTTCCCTGATGCAAGTACGTGTGTGCTAGCTCTGAAATGCTTGAGAGGGTATCTGGATTTTCTGCACCAAGAAGCTTCTTCCTCATGTCCATCACTTGAACCTGTAGCTGCTCTGCCTCATTCCACCGTCCCTGATCATGGTATGTCAATGCTAGATTTGCCATGCTTGAGAGGGTGGACGGATGTTCTGCACCAAGAAGTGTCTTCCTCATGCCCATGGCTTGAACCTCTAGCTGCTCTGCCTCATCCCACCTTCCCTGATGCAAGTATATGTGTGCTAGCTTTGAAATGCTTGAGAGGGTGTCTGGATTTTCTGCACCAAGAAGCTGCTTCCTCAGGTCCATCACTTGAACCTGTAGCTGCTCTGCCTCATTCCACCGTCCCTGATCATGGTATGTCAATGCTAGATTTCCCATGCTTATGAGGGTGTGTGGGTGTTCTGCACCAAGAAGCTTCTTCCTCATGTCCATCACTTGAGTATCCAGCTCCTCTGCATTCTTCAACTCTCCATCTGCTCTCATTACCAGTGAAAAATTAGTATATTTATCATCATAGTACTGGCTGATAAGCCCCATCTGCCTTCCATGTAACTCATTTGCTTTGATATGTGGACGAACCAATCTCCACAGTGCATAATCCTTAGTGTAGAATGTATAATCCTCAGTGGTCAATCTCCATGGAATTGCACAGGACAATATTATGCTTCCCATCTCCCATATTCTTTGCTGCTCACATTTCAACATTCGCTCTCGACTCCAGCAGTGCACCAAAGGATGAACAGACAACATTGATGATTGTTCTCTTCTCATCAAGGAGAATGACAGAAGCACAGCAATACCTTGTCCAAACAGGAAGTCATCCCACTGACCATCATTGTCCAGTGCAAGTAGGGTATGATCCAAAGAATTGATTGCCTGGGGTAGCTTTGAAGCTACCTCACTATCAATAGCATATTTCTTGGACTCCTCTGCAGCAGATCGGAATATGTCTTTAGAAATATTACTATGATGATAGAAAGCACATATTTGAAGAATTAGGATTGCAGCCTGGGCTGCTTGTGCATTTCCAGTGTCAGACTGTCCACTAGCCCTCCTTTCTATTTCTTTAAAGGATAAATCCCAAGTCCCATATACTGTTTGATTATAATTGGATGCTCCTGTGAATGCAGCATCTGACATAAGAGTCTGATGATGTAAGGAGAATTGTCTCAGATATTTATCGAGATCACATCTCCCAGCTTCAATATAAGCACCAGCATGATCAACAGCAAGAGGAATGTAGCCAAGTTCATTGACAATCCTTTTAGCAGCTTGTTGATGCTCAGGTAATGGATCCAAACAGCTGGACTTGAGAAGCAGAGTTATAGCATCTGACTCCTCCATCTCAATGATAGCAATTCTGTTCTCAAATGATACAATCCTTCCCATGGATCTGTTTCTGCTAGTAATCAAGATATTACCTCTGTTACCTGGAGGAATGAACTTGGCTACCATCTCTGGAGAAGGATCATCAGCATTATCAAACACAATCAACCATTCCTCTTGAATCTGAGATATCCACTGCAGGGTAGACTCAACGGGGCCATCCACACCACAACATTGTGCAGCAGGAATGGTGGATACCCCCTTGAATGACATTGTAATGCTCTCAAGAGAGGAAGCATCAACCCAGAACACATGTGAAAAACTGTAAGAAATGAATCCAGTGTTGTTGTGGATGTAATGTGAAGACACTTGCCTGCCATACATATCTTCTATGAACTTGAGACAGATCTGGGTCTTTCCAATCCCTCCCAATCCCCAGAGGAGACAAGAACGCCTTGGCATCAGTTGACTATTAGCACGAGGAACAAAAATCTTCCCAAGTTTCTCAAGTACATCTTTCCGTCCAGTAAATCTTGGACTGGGGTTTGGTTTTTGAGATACAGGAATCCCCACCCATCCTTGGCCAGTATTGGCAGGGGACATATTGACTATATTGTTCTGGCAGATAAAACATGTACAATTATTGCGAAATCATTTGCACAGTATAAGAAAAGACTCACAAAAGTGCTGCCAGCAATGAATACATTCTGGGCATTCGGAAAGAGGCCCGAGCCAGAATGCTGAGTCTGTTGATCATCAGGAACAGCCGAGAACAGCACATGTAATCAACTCACCCAGGGATTTTGTTCTGATTCCGTAGATCCCAATTTGGCTTGCATTACGGTATCAGGTGAGGAGAGCGAAGTTTCTTCTGAATGGGCTGTAGGAGCAACTGGAACATGGAGTTCATGGTCGGTCTGATCAACGACGATAACTGAGTTATAGATGTGATGGGCCGAGTTGAATGCTTACGCGAGCAAGATCATTGATCTCCACCAAGGCAGAGACTGGGACGGAGACTTGGAGTTCGTGGGCGGCCTGATTGATGACGATGATTGACTGATTATGGACGTGATGGGATAAGTTGAACGCTTACGGGAGAAAGGTCATTGGTCTCCAAGACAGATACTGGGACGGAGACTTGGAGTTCCCGGGTAGCCTAATCGACGACGATGGATAAGTAATTTTGGACGCGATGGGCGAAGTTGACTACTCACAATAATACCAACGGCTTGATTACCTTGAGCGCTTTCGGCCGCAGCGCTAGCAGGGACGGATGGCATGAGATCAGCGAGGCTTGTTATGGCCGTCGATGTCGAAGTTGCTACTCCAGGCCTTGAACCAAGAGCGTCGGTGGCGGTCAGAGATGTGTGTTTTGTTTTCTTAGACTTAAAAAGTTTCTTATAAATGCGCTTCATATCGCTAAACATTGGGTTGTGTCGCTCGATGCGCAGTAGGTGATGGGAGACAAGAAGAAAGAGGTTCTGATTACATAAGAGCTGTCACCGCAAGGAACTGCCTCATGCCTGTGTACCTTTACAGACACTTCCTCAAATTATCTTGTCGAAATTTGTATAATGAAAGATCAGTTATATTGGCTAAATTGTTGGCCATCGATCGATGAATTTCTGAGCGTTGAGTGGTGTTAGTTATTACCCTTGACGTAACAGTGACTCTCAGTGCACCGAAAATTGTACCACTTGACATACTCTAAATGTCCCGATGGCCTAGTCTGATCATAAGGCTGTATATTTTACTACCTATGTCTTCCTAATCTCGAAATAATCCGAGCTATGCGCGTGGCTTTGTTGATGGCAGCGTAGCAATCATGCGGAATGCGGTCAAAGCATTCTTTCAGGAACAAGAAAGACCAGCTAGCCAACCTGCGGAAGGGTGCATGAAAGATTGCGCAAAAATTCGGCATTACTAACCAGTGGAGGACAACAGATACAGTCGCAAGCGAAGCACATAGGAGGCTCATGAAGCTCAATGCCAGGGGAGGAAGAGATCCTCGTAATCAATCTGCTGAACAAGGCTTCACACACTCACTCAAAAACATCGAGAGCCTGGGCAACCCTGCTGCGAAAGGCTTGTCTCAGAGATAACTTGGCGACATTTGGATCCACCTTCCGAAAAAGGGACACAGCGCGTCGTTGGTGGGCGAGGGGGAGCTCAGGCTCAGCATAAACAAGGTGGTGCGAAAATTATTTTAGTGCATGGGTATCCACTAGCCTAAAGTGACAAGCATAGAATTGAAGGTGAGACTGGAGGACTCAGCCTCCCTTGTAAGTGGCAGAGTTATTTGTTGAAGTCAGATAAGTAAATATAACCACCGGCAAACGCACAGCAACTGGGAAACGCACAGCAAGTCCAGCTTTGCCTCCCCTGTAACATAGTAGGTTCAAGGCACAACACTAGGATTGATACTGGTCTGCAACTGGTCAGAGACTGCCGAAATTAGTAAAAGACGCTAGCCTCATCGACAGCATTCAAGTTGTTAATGTTAGAAGTTGTTGCCAGAGCCACTGTAGCTGTCCCGGCATTTCTTCCACTATTCATGCTTTTAGGAGCCTGTATATAACGCGTGAAAGCATAGAAAGGACTCTCTGTTCAACCCAGTATGATAATACAACACAAAAAAAATCAATAGTCAGTCTGATAAACATCAACCTCACGATGCAAGAGGAAAAGCAGCGAAAGACCCTCGACCTCTGCCGCGGAAACCTCCTCGCGGTATCCCTCGACCTCGATCACTCCCTGGAACGAACCCACGACCACCACGAAATCCTGGAACAAAACCTCTCCCTCCTCGTGGAGGCCCTCCTCCACGACTAGAGTTACGAGAGCGGATAAACGGCGTAGACGACACTCCTGCTGCGCCAGGCGAATCAATCTCGACATGCGTCGTTGGCACTTGGGGGGCGGTCCACCACGACCATTTACATAACTTCTTCGCCATCCACCTCTATTTGGGTTGACCATGATGTGAACATGTGAAGGTTGGTTTGGACTTTGGAGAAATTTTAAAAACAAGTCAGGGATATATTTTACTTGAAATAATAATAAAAATGGCTGACTTTACAGGACGTGCAGGTCTGAAATCTGGAGCTGCCGCCTGTCCGGGTGCTGGTGTAATGGCTGGATGTTGACCCAAGCGAGGCTTGAAAAGCGCATTATTGTGAACAGGTCGAGGAGCTTTCGGATTGGTCGATGTGTGAGGATCAGTCACATTCAGGCACGTATTGAATCCAACTGTTGAGCCACGATATTGCGAACACCTAGAGAGAAGCAAAGTCTCAATCAAAAACGAAAAGGTCAACGAGTTCGACTGTCGAACGGACCGATCTCCTAGTGTGACACCAGACATCCCGCCGTTACATCCATCGACTTGGCATTGAGGCCTACCACCACTCCTTTGACAGATAATGGGACGCCCCCTGAATCTTGAACCATTGTTACACGATCTCCAGGTGCAAAACACTGGTTTTGAAGGCGATAAGCAACATGGGAAGGTTTGAGTACTGCTTGTCTTGGGATGCTTTTGGCAATCGCCTTCTTGATCGATTCAGGGGACTTGCTTTTCGTAATGGTATCAGCCAAAGCCTCAATTTCAGCTACGGTTTCCTTGAAAGAGCGAGCGAGAACTAGAATATCTTGAAGTTGTTCAATAGTGAGGTTATCGGAGGACATCCGGTCATACCTTGGTCAACGACCACTGCAAAGAGACAAGGCCTCGAAATCTCTGACACCTTTGGATTTGAGCCAACTCTTGATTTCCCTGCAGGATCGGGACCTGGAAGTGCATCTACTGCCTTCATCACGCCTATAAATATACGTTAGCAACTCAGCCCCGCGGAATAGACGATAATAGCACATACCATCTCCATTACCATCAAGACAACGAAAGACGGTTGGGAATTTGCTCTACAGAATAGGGTATGTTCGTCAACCACAAAAAAAGAAAAGGCAAACGTACCTTGTATTCTCTCGGTAATTCGATAGCTTTCTCGCTGTAATCCCAGTTTCGACCTTCCTTCCTTGAATAATCAATTACTTTCAAGGCCTTCGCTTCGTATTTCAAACTGAGTCCCAAATTGTTCTTCTGGTGATCTGACGTGATAACCAAGAAACTCGAAGTGATCTCTCCCAACGCCTACCATTTCAGCAGCCTTGAAAGAAAGGTAGTATCGACTAGCTTTCCGATGAACAACGACGTCTTTTGAATTTATTGATTTCTGCCTTCTCGGAAGGGAAGAACTGGATAGAACATGTTTTAGTACAACATGAATATATGCGTAGCAGGGGAGGGGTACGCACAGCAAGGATAACAGACAAAGTTGCTTCCGTTGTTGCAGATACTTGAGCAGCAACGCCCTAGGCGTGTTCTCCCAAGAAAAAGATTTTACTGCCTTCAGGGAAGTCTTTCGAAAGCTTAGGCGGCCTCTCTCTCTAAGAACCGAGGGTCTTGAGAAACGACCTCTGGTAAAGACATTTGCACAGCTTGTTCCCATTCTTTATCGGGTCCTTCATGATCTTTCACGAACGCGGCGGATTCCAGGCGTTTCAAACCTAGTATAAAAAAGACAAACGTCAATCATCCAGGCAAAAAAAGAGCAGAACGACACAAAAACAAAACAAGAATGACTGACTAACCTTTCAAAGGCCGAACATACAGTAACACTTCAAGGTTACCAATAATGACACCACATTATTTCGAATACCTTCCCTCAATCCGTTCGGCTTTCGACTTCCGATGATACGATCCATGAGGAGTAGAAATCACTTTTACAGGACTTCCAGGCGTAACCACGAACATTTCATACTTGAACATCAAATCCGAAAGAGCAACGACCAACCCTTGATGAAAAAATGGCCAATTCATAAATAGCCTCTCATTAACCATCCCTCGTGCGAGGTCTTGCGTTTTCCTGTCTTCATACGTGTTCTTGATATGGATGATCATGTAATTGTTACGGCTTTCTGTTCCGTACATTGACCCCATGATGGCCTAATAAAGCGGTAAGTGGGAGGGTGTGGAGAGATGGGAACCCTGCCATGCGTTCCACACCTAGAGCAATTTCGTTGCAGAGCCCTGGAATGAGGTGTAGTTCATCCAAAGTAGGTGGATCGAATCCTTCCATTATACAAGCACATCGATAGAGGGGGAGAAGGATCCTGGTAACGATGATGGATAAACTGTCGTTTCGTCTGGGTTGAGAACTTGAATTTAGTGGCCGTTCCCCCAAGAGTTTCGATGTTGCTCCTCTGGTTGAGACGATGTTCAGGCTCTTAAAAAATTGGTGAGAATCGATATGGAAACAAAATAATCAAATTTAACACACCTACCATACCTTTTTGCCTTCATCAATGAATGCAATCTTCGCAACCGCCTCCCGATCCTCTTTTTTCCCCATCCAGATCCAACCCAAACTCCAATGGGTAAAAGGCGAGAATGGGCGAATTAAGATCATACATCAAAGCCTAATCGTACCAAAAAAGAAAGGGGTTGAGACCGACAAACATAAACTTTTTTTTGGGAAAAACGACGAACCCGATATGCTACGCCATGCTAGCATCAACTGTTCATAGGTGGAAATACCCACGTTTCGCTGATGGACATTTGCACTTGAGCTTCTCGGGCTAACGATGTTCTTATCCTCGCTGGGTATCCACCCCACTGCACACATGTACTTCACAGACTGGATGTAGCCTGCTTCGCGAAGATGAAAAACGAGTTCGAAAGTGAAATCCAAAAGCTTGAAATTTGAAGACATGTCGGAAAAGGTGAATTTTCAGGGGTCTTGGGGTCTTGGGGCGTACGTTCCTCCGGTCCTTGGGTGCAGTTAATGCTGGGTTTGGAACGACTGGTGTTTGTCCATTTAATCTTGATGCAATTTCTGGAGAGCGGAGTCTTACCAGCTTGAACACAGACATCCTTCTCCATTCTCCAGCCCAGCCCGGTGTGAACCATCATCACAGCAATGGGTAGCCATCTTTTGAATTTATCTCCTAGCACGCACACAGCCCCAATTGCTAGCACATCCCATAACACACCTGCAACATCAACAGGCAACCCAGCAAGCCTATGATTGATCCACAGCTTGAGATGCCAGCAAAGCGGATGCGTGAAATATATGGCGCGCTAATTACGACGTTGTCCAGCTCTCTTCTTCTGTCGAAAACGCGGATAGCGTCTGCCTTCTCGCCAGCAGCTCTGTTCTCGAGTACCTGCCAGCAATGCCCCAACCAGATATCAGTCCCACGAAGAATTACAGACACACATTGACGAACTCACCAAAGACTGCTCCTACTCGCGCGATATTATTCGGACTCGGAAAGTCATTGATGAGAGGAAAAACGCGCCGCTCGTCGTCCAGCACGTTCATCTGAGTAGACTTGATCAGTCCCTGGCTGGAGACGAAGAAGAACAAAACAAAAGACGATCGCACCAATTTTTTTCCCAAAAAACATGGTCGACATCTAACTACTGAGGACTGAAGTACTGAGGGCTAAGCTGGGAGAGAGAAGGAGAACAAGACAAAGAGGAAGAAAGATACAGAGGCAGCTAAGGTTCGGTCAACTAAAATCATAATCTATGGTTAGGGTTGGACTCCTCGTTCTTCTGTGAGAGTAAGCGCCTCATTTCATCTGTCCCCCTTGTACGGACTCTCGGACTTTAGCTTCAGGTATTCTCGTCCTGTGCCTTTTCGTCCACTCAGAGGTAAAGGCGCTAACTGGTTGGTATCAGGTTCGAAGACATTTGATTATAACTACTGTTGACCGGGCAACGAGAAAAGGCCGTGGCGTCTGTGCACCGTCCGTGCCACGTCTGTGCAGAATTACACGGACTGCACGGCTTTTTCACGGACCTCCATATAAGATATTAATTTTAACTACGTCTTCCAAGGCCAGTAGAGCTTCTTTTCCAATGTTTTTTCGCTTTCCTTTGTTATTCAAAGGCATGTACATATTTTACCACAGATCAGGCTCTTAATTTCTGATCACAGGCAGATACTATAGATGTTATGCCTGTCAATATAGCTTCGCTGTAACCCTACAATTTATATTAGGAGTAGTAAAGTAGCATTACCACCTCGAGACGAAGTTTCATACCCTCTTACCATTTTACCGGAAAACAATTCGCCCTTAGGTGCACGGACTTGCACATCCTCGGCACGGTCGTAACCAGGGACCTGCACGGACCTGCACAGACTGTATACCAGTGGCACGGACCTGCACGGACGTCTATACCAGGGGCATGGACTTGCACGGACGTGTATACCATTGGCACAGACTTGCACGGAGGTGACACAGAGGTTATTCTGCGTTGTTTCCTAACCCGAATAGATCTAGACTTAACTTTAGAATCACAGAGACAGAGACAGAAGTGACCGAGAATTAGAGGTACAAGTCCGATTTTTACTATTCTTCACAAATATCTTACAACTTCTACCTCGAACATAGTGCGGACCTGATTTCGTTACAAATTCCCTTCCACCTGCGCTTCCAGAGGCCCCAATCGAGCAAATAACTCGTCCCAAACCCCACCCAAAGAACTCAAAAACGAAGAGAATTGAAGATGTTTTGCCATGTAGATACACTTCATTTCACAACTACATAGGTCGTTAAAAATGATATACAAGAGCCCTGACCATACGATGACTTCCTACCAGTGGGCAGGCCAACCAACTGACTACCCAGTGCACAGACGTCAGTAGTGCACAGATCAGTTTGCATGGACCTCAAATCCTCTTGCACAGATGTTGCACGGACTGCCACGGACTGCACGGACGTGCCACGGCCTTTTACCCGTGCCCCTGTTGACCTTGTTATAGTACCACCTCATGGTCATCACCTCTCATCCTAACTGTCAACCAGAGCTACAAGTTACGACCTAGGTTAAACCACCGACCCTCATCTTGTGCCTCGCTTTAGCTTTGATGTTGCTTCTGGTATTGTCACGATAATTTGGTATGCTGACATGAGGGGTATGTCTACTTCTGCTCCTATGATCCTATTTTGACTTCGATACAGTTCCACATTACCACACCCACCACCTCCTGCTTATCTCTGGGCATGGGCATCAACATCAAAACCAGCTATGTACAGAGATTGTTGCGAAGTCATCAAGACCTTTGGCTTCCCGACTTTTTGGCCCTCTCCTCCTCTTTGTGGAACTATCAACTAAATGCTTCAGTGTCTTCCACCCCCAAACATTCCCATCTTGCAGGTCGAAAGTCGTAGAGCTTGTGTCAATAAATCGGTATTCACTACAAAGTCATTTTACACGAGAAAGAAATATTGATCTGAGCCATTCTACCTCTATCTCATCCTGCCAATTTTGATCCCGACAATCCCGCTCAACTCCCACCATTGATCAGACTTGAATTTCCAGATGGTCTTGCACTCCATCCAGAACCCTCTACCCCCGCATGGAGAACAATGTCTATCTGGTATTTTGGCTCGTCTTCATTTCGACATGGTATATGCGCGGCACTTGCAACTTCAACGTTTCCAAATGGTCATCATCATCAAACCCGACTTGAGCTACGCTACCCGCCATTTCATTAATACCCTCCGGCTAACTGCCCGTGATTCCGACGGGGCAAGAACACCCTCTACATCCCAATATTTGCGAGTTAACCCCTGGTCTCTTTCTGAAACCAGTCTGGAATATATACCAGATCGATACTCTCTCGGCCCACCAACACTATATCGCATTGGGACCCAGTTGCCCGTCGATGGGCATGGACACAGTCATTCTTTTGTGCCCAGTATCCGGTAGGTTTGTACATTTCGATCGGCACGGTACCGACACATTAATAGTCTTTGCCTTTCTACCCCATTGCAGCCCTGACAACGGTGGCCTCGTTTGCTTTTCCTTTTTCCTTTCTTTAGATTGGTTTAACAGTGCCAAAAGTTCAATTGGTTCGTTCTAACAATTTTTATTCGTCATTCATTATTGAACCCCATGCCGCAGGCCATTCCACAGGGGTTCAATGTGGCAGAATCGACGGAAGTATGTATCGACTCGGGAGGAACTTATTAAGAGCTTCAACACAAACAGATTGCTTTCACATTTGACTCCAAGTATATCTCGTTCTAGAATTCAATTTCCTCAACGAACTTTGTTGGGACAGACTTCTTCTCGCTCACATCGATAATAGGCATCGATCCGGCTCCTCTTCACTGATGGCGCTAAGTTTGACAAATGAGAATAACGAAGCACTGCTCCAGTTTGATCTCCTCGCTTCCGAGCGATCTGGGATGCCTCGTCGGTTGACTGAAATGAACCTGATGCTGAAGGAAAGAGCTATAATCTTATGGCGTTGGTTCAATATATGAACAACTGTGCACATGCTATCTGTCGCCGCTTGTCCTATTGTGATCACTGGTGAGGCGTTTGAAGAAGATCAGTCGTCTTTTTTCCTATGTTCAATGTTGACCAGAAAAGAGACTAAGAAACCTGTGTGTATCGATTCTATCCTAAACTTTGGAAGAACGAGCTTCCAGGGAGTCCAACCAACGTTGACCAACCCTAACCATAGATTATGATTTTAGTCCCCTTTGCCTTGTTCTCTTTCTCTCTCGCAGCCTACCACAGTAGTTGGCCATGTCCTTTAGGAAGTGCGATCGTCTGTTGTTTTGTTCTCCTTCCTCTGCAGGGATTGATCAAGTTTACTCAGATGAACGTGCTGGCGCGTTTTTCCTCTCGTCAATGACTTGCCGAGCCAGAATAATATCGCGTGAGTTGGAGCAGGTTTTGGTGAGTTCGTCAATGTGTGTCTGTAATGCTTTGTGTGACTGATATCTGGTTGGGGCATTTCTGGCAGGTACTCGAGAACTTGGGCTGCTGGCGAGAAGACAGACATGATCGGTGTTTTCGACGGAAGAAGAGCGCTGGACAACGTCGTCACTAGCGCGCCATATATTTCACGCATCCACTTTGTTGGCATCTCAAGTTGTGGGTCGATCATAGACCCGCTAGGTTGCCTGGTTGGTGTTGCAGGTGTGTTACAAGATGGGCCAGCGATTGGGGCGGTGTGCGTCGTAGGAGATATTTCTACCCATTGCTGTGTTGTGGCTCGCACCGGACTGGGCTGGAGAATGGGGAAGGACGTCTTTGTGTTCAAGTTGGTAAGTTCCGCTCTTCAGAAGCTTCACAGGGCTAAATGGATAAACACCAGTTTTCGCAATTTCAAACACGGCCTTGAAGGATCGGCGGAATGCTTTTCCTACACTGCGCCTCTACAAGCCTTCAAATTTCAGACTTTTGAATGTCGCTTCCGAACTCTTTTTCATCTTCGCGAAACAGACTACATCCAGCCCCTGAAGTACGTGTGTGCAGTGGATACCCGAGGATAACAACATTGTTAGCCTTAAGAAGCTCAAGTGAGCAATGGGAGATATGGCCATCCATCAGCGAGACGTGGGTATTTCCACCTATGAACAGTTGATTGGGTATTGCTAGCATGGCGTAGCATATCGGGTTCGTCGTTTTTCCTAAAAAAAAAGTTTATGTTTGTCGGTCTCAACCCCCTTTTTTTGGTACGATTAGGCTTTGATGTATGATCTTAATTCGCCCATTATCGCCTTTTATCCATTGGAGTTTGGGTTGGATCTCGATGGGAAAAATAAAGGATCGGGAGGCGGTTGCGAAGATTGCATTTATTGATGAAGGCAAAAGGTATGGGAGGTGTGTTAAATTTGATTATTTTGTTTCCATATCGTTTCTCACCAACTTTTTTAAGAGCCTGAACATCACCTCAACCAGAGGAGCAACATCGAAAGTCTTGGGGAACGACCACTAAATTCAAGTTCTCAACCCAGACAAAACGACAGTTTATCCATCATCGTTACCATGTGCTTGTATAATGGAAGCATTCAATCTACCTACTTTGGATGGACTACACCTCATTCCAGGGCTCTGCGACGAAATTGCTCTAGGGGTGGAACGCATGGAAGGGTTCCCATCTCTCTACACCATCCCACCTACCGCTTTATTAGGCCATCATGGGGTCACTGTACACGGAACAGAAAGCCGTAACAAATCCATGATCATCCATATCAAGAACACGTATGAAGACAGGAAAACGCGAGACATCGCACGAGGGATAGTTAGTGAGAGGACGTTTATGAATTGGCCATTTTTGCATCAAGGGCTGGTCGTTGCTGTTTCGGATTCGATGTTCAAGCATGAGAAGTTCGTGGTTACGCCTGGAAGTCCTGCCAAAGTGATTTCTACTCCTCATGGATCAAATCATTGGAAGTCGAAAGCTGAACGGATTGAGGGAAGATATTCGAAATAAATGTGGTGTTATTATTGGTGACCTTGAAATGTTACTGCATGTTCGGTCTTTGAAAGGTTAGTCATTCATTCTTGTTTTGTTTTCCTGTCGTTCTGCCTTTTTTTTTGCCTAGTTGGCTGACAATTGTCCTTTTTTTGCTAGGTTTGAAACTCCTGGAATCCGGCGCGCTCGTGAAAGATTATGCAGGACCTGAGAAAGATGTCTTTACCAGAGGTTGCTTCTGAGGACGAGAGGTGCCTAAGCTATCGGAAGGGTTCCCTGAAGGCAGTAAAAAAAAATTCTTGGGAGAACACGCTTATAGCGTTGCTGCTCAAGTGTCCGCAATAACGGAAACAACTTTCTCTGTTATCCTTGCTGTGCGTACCCTTCCCCTGCCACGCATACATTCATGTTATACTAAACTACGTTCTATCCAGTTCTTCCCTTCCGAGAAGGCAGAAATCGATAAATTCAAAAGACGTCGTTGTTCATCGGAAAGCTAGCCGATACTACCCTTCTTTCAAGGCTGCTGAAATGGTAGGAATCTCTGGAAGAGCGTTGGGAAAGATCACTTTGAGTTTTATAGTTATCATGTCAGATCACCACCAGAGCAATTTGGGACTCTGTTTGAAATACGAAACGAAGACTTTGAAAGTAATTGATTATTCAAGGAAGGAAGGTCGAAACTGGGATTATAGCGAGAAAGCGATCGAATTGCTGAGAGAATACAAGGTGAATTTCCCTTTTTCGTGGTTGATGGACGCATGTAACGATTCCAACCGTCTTTCGTTGTCTTGATAGTAATGGAGATGGTATGTGCTATTATCGTCTTTTCTGTGGGGCTGAGTTGCTGACGTATATTTATAGACATGACGAAGGCAGCAGATGCACTTCCGGGCCTAGATCCTGATGGACAAGTCAAGGAAATCAAGAGTTGGCTCAAATCAAATCCAAAGGTATCATCAGAGATTTCGATGCCGTGTCGCTTTACTGTGATCAGTTGACCAAGGTATGACCTGATATCCTCCGATATCCTCACTGTCGAACAAATTCAATTTTTCTAATACCCGCTTGCTCTCTCAAGGAAACCGTAGCTGAAATTGAGGCTTTGGCTGGTACCATTACGAAAAGCAGGTCCCCTGGATCGATCAAGAAGGCGATTGTCAAAAGCATCCCAAGACAGGCAGTACTGAAACCTTCTCATGTTGCTTATCGCCTTCAAAACGAGTGTTTTGCACTTGGAGATCGTGTAACAATGGTTCAAGATTCAGGGGGCGTCCCATTATCTGTCAAAGGAGTGGTGGTAGGCCTCAATGCCAAGTCGATGGATGTAATGGTGGGATCACACTAGGAGATCGGTCCGTTCGACAGTCGAACTCGTTGACCTTTTCGTTTTTGATTGAAACTTTGCTTCTCTTTAGGTGTTCGCAATATCGTGGCTCAACAGTTGGATTCAATACGTGCCTGAATTTGACTGATCCTCACACATCGACCAATCCGAAAGCTCCTCCACCTGTTCACAATAATGCGCCTTTCAAGCCTCGCTTTGGTCAACATCCAGCCATTACACCAGCACCCGGACAGGCGGCAGCTTCAGGTTTCAGACCTGCACCTCCTGTAAAGTCAGTCATCTTTTTTCTTATTTCAAGTAAAATATATCCCTGACTTGGTTTTAAAATCTCTCCAAAGTTCAAACCAACCTTCGCATGTTCACATCATGGTAAACCCAGATAGAGGTGGATGGCGAGGAGGTTATGTGAATGGTTGTGGTGGACCGCCTTCTCCAAATACTCAAGTGCCAACAACGCATGTCGAAATTGTTTCGCCCGGCGCAGCAGGAGTGCCGTCTACGCCGTTTATCCGCTCTCGTAATCTAGTCGTGGAGGAGGGCCTCCACGAGGAGGCAGAGGTTTTGTTCCAGGATCTCGTGGTGGTCGTGGGTTCGTTCCAGGGAGTGATCGAGGTCGAGGGATACCGCGAGGAGGTTTCCGCGGCAGAGGTCGAGGGTCTTTCGCTGCTTTTCCTCTTGCATCGTGAGGTTAATGTTTATCAGACTGACTATTGATTGTTTTTTGTGTTGTATTATCATACTGGGTTGAACAGAGAGTCCTTTCTGTGCTTTCACGCGTTATATACAGGCTCCTAAAAGCATGAATAATGGAAGAAATGCCGGGACAGCTACAGTGGCTCTGGCAACAACTTCTAACATTAACAATGCTGTCGATGAGGCTGGCGTCTTTTACTAATTTCGGCAGTCTCTGACCAGTTGCAGACCAGTATCAATCCTAGTGTTGTGCCTTGAACCTATGTTACAGGGGAAGTAAGACTGGACTTGCTGTGCGTTTGCCGGTGGTTATACCTCAACAAATAACTCTGCCACTTACAAGTCCTCCAGTCTCACCTTCAATTCTATGCTTGTCACTTTAAGCTAGTGGATGCCATGCACTATAATAATTTTCGCACCACCTTGTTTATGCTGAGCCTGGGCTCCTCGCCCACCAACGACGCGCTGTGTTCCTTATTCGGAAGGTGGATCCAAATGTCGCCAAGTGATCTCTGAGACAAGCCTTTCGCAGCAGGGTTGCCAGGCTCTCGATGTTTTTGAGTGATTGTGGGAAGCCTTGTCCAGCATATTGATTGCGAGGATCTCTTCCTCCGCTGGTGTTGAGCTTCATGAACCTCCTATGTGCTTCGCTTGCGACTGTATCTGTTGTCCTCCACTGGTTAGTAATGCCGAATTTTTGCGCAATCTTTCATGCACCCTTCCGCAGGTTGGCTGGCTGGTCTTGTTCCTGAAAGGATGCTTTGACCGCATTCCGCATGATTGCTACGCTGCCATCAACAAAGCCACGCGCATAGCTCGGATTATTTCGAGATTAGGAAGACATAGGTAGTAAAATATACAGCCTTATGATCATACTAGGCCATCGGGCCATTTAGAGTGTGTCAAGTGGTACAATTTTCGGTGCACTGAGAGTTGGACCACTGTGAAATCGGGTACGTCAAGGGTAATAACTAACACCACTCAGCGCTCAGAAATCCGTCGATCGATGGCCACCAATTTAGCCAATATAAATGATCTTTCATTATACAAATTTCGACAAATAATACGAGGAAGTGGCTGTAAAGGTACTGTGACAGGCATGAGGCAGTTCTTGCGGTGACGGCTCTTATGTAATCAGAACCTCTTTCTTCTTATCTCTCATCACCTACTGCGCATCGAGCGACACAACCCAATGTTTAGCGATATGAAGCGCATTTATAAGAAACTTGTTAAGTCTAAGAAAAAGAGACACACTTCTCTGACCGCCACCGACGCTCTTGGTTCAAGGCCTGAGGTAGCAACATCGACATCGACAGCCATAACGAGCATCGCTGATCTCATGCCATCCGTTCCCGCTAGCGCTGCGGCGGAAAGCGCTCAAGGTAATCAAGCCGTTGGTATTATTGTGAGTAGTCAACTTCGCCCATCGCGTCCAAAATTACTTATCCATCATCGTCGATTAGGCTACCCGGGAACTCCAAGTCTCCGTCCCAGTATCTGTCTTGGAGACTAATGATCTTTCTCCCGTAAGCGTTCAACTTATCCCATCACGTCCATAATCACTCAACCATCGTCATCAATCAGGCCGCCCACGAACTCCAAGTCTCCGTCCCAGTCTCTGCCTTAGTGGAGATCAATGATCTTGCTCGCGTAAGCATTCAACTTGGCCCATCACATCCATAACTCAGTTATCGTCGTTGATCAGACCGACCATGAACTCCATGTTCCAGTTGCTCCTACAGCCCATTCGGAAGAAACTTCGCTCGCCTCACCTGATACCGTAATGCAAGCCAAATTGGGATCTACGGAATCAGAACAAAATCCTTGGGTGAGTTGATTACATGTGCTGTTCTCGGCTGTTCCTGATGATCAACAGACTCAGCATTCTGGCTCGGGTCTCTTTCCGAATGCCCAGAATGTATTCATTGCTGGCAGCACTTTTGTGAGTCTTATACTGTGCAAATGATTTCGCAATAATTGTACATGTTTTATCTGCCAGAACCATATAGTCAATATGTCCCCTGCCAATAGTGGCCAAGGATGGGTGGGGATTCCTGTACCTCAAAAACCAAACCCCAGTCCAATCTTTACTGGACAGAAAGATGTACTTGACAAACTTGAGAAGATTTTTGTTCCTCGTGCTAATAGTCAACTGATGCCAAGGTGTTCTTGTCTCCTCTGGGGAATGGGAGGGATTGGAAAGACCCAGATCTGTCTCAAGTTCACAGAAGATATGTCTGACAGGTAAGTGTCTTCAGATTACATCCACAACAACACTGGATTCATTTCTTACTGTAGTTTTTCATATGTGTTCTGGGTTGATGCTTCCTCTCTTGAGAGCATTACAATGTCATTCAAGGGGATATCCACCATTCCTGCTGCACAGGCTTTTGGTGTGGATGGCTCAGTTGAGTCTGCCCTCCAGTGGATATCTCAGATTCAAGAGGAATGGTTGATTGTGTTTGATAATGCTGATGATCCTTCTCCAGAGATGGTGGCCAAGTTCTTTCCTCCAGGTAACAGAGGTAATATCTTGATTACTAGCAGAAACAGATCCATGGGAAGGATTGTTTCATTTGAGAACAGAATTGCTATCATTGAGATGGAGGAGTCAGATGCTATAACTCTGCTTCTCAAGTCCAGCTGTTTGGATCCATTACCTGAGCATCAACAAGCTGCTAAAAGGATTGTCAATGAACTTGGCTATATTCCTCTTGCTGTTGATCATGCTGGTGCTTATATTGAAGCTGGGAGATGTGATCTCAATAAATATCTGAGACAATTCTCCTTACATCGTCAGACTCTTATGTCAGATGCTGCATTCACAGGAGCATCCAATTATAATCAAACTGTGTATGGGACTTGGGATTTATCCTTTAAAGAAATAGAAAGGAGGGCTAGTGGACAATCTGACACTGGAAATGCACAAGCAGCGCAGGCTGCAATCCTAATTCTTCAAATATGTGCTTTCTATCATCATAGTAATATTTCTAAAGACATATTCCGATTTGCTGCAGAGGAGTCCAAGAAATATGCTATTGATAGTGAGGTAGCTTCAAAGCTACCCCAGGCAATCAACTCATTGGATCATACTCTACTTGCACTGGACAATGATGGTCAGTGGGATGACTTTCTGTTTGGGCAAGGTATTGGTGTGCTTCTGTCATTCTCCTTGATGAGAAGAGGACAATCATCTGAAATGTTGTCTGTTCATCCTTTGGTGCACTGCTGGAGTCGAGAGCGAATGTTGAAATGTGAGCAGCAAAGAATATGGGAGATGGGAAGCATCATATTGTCCTGTGCAATTCCATGGAGATTTACTACTGATAATTATGTATTATGCAGTGATGATTATGCATTATGCAGTGAGGATTATGCACTATGCAGGTTGGTTCTTCCACATATCAAAGCAAATGAGTTACATGGAAGGCAGATGGGGCTTATCAGCCAGTACTATGATGATAAATATATTAAATTTTCACTAGTACTGAGGGAGAATAGAGATAGGAGGAGTGTAGAACAGCTGAATACTCAAGTGATGGACATGAGAAAGAAGCTTCTTGGTGCAGAACATCCATCCACTCTGATAAGTATGGCAAATCTAGCACTCACATACCGACATCAGGGAAGGTATAATGAAGCAGAGCAGCTAGAGGTTCAAGCCATGGACATGAACAAGAAGCTTTTTGGTGCAGAACATCCACACACCCTCTCAAGCATGGGAAATCTAGCATCCACCTACCGCCATCAGGGAAGGTGGAATGAGGCAGAGCAGCTAGAGGTTCAAGTGATGGACATGAGGAAAAAGCTTTTTGGTGTAGAGAATCCACAGGCCCTCTCCAGCATTGCAAGTCTAGCACTCACATACAAGCATCAGGGAAGGTGGAATGAGGCAGAGCAACTAGAGGCTCAAGTGATGGACATGAGAAAGAAGCTTCTTGGTGCAGAACATCCATCCACTCTGATAAGTATGGCAAATCTAGCATTCACATACAAGAATCAGGGAAGGTTGAATGAGGCAGAGCAGCTAGAGGTTCAAGTGATGGACATGATGAAGAAGCTTGTTGGTGCAGAACATCCACACACCCTCATAACCATGGAAAATCTAGCATACACATACCACCATCAGGGAAGGATTAATGAGGCAGAGGAGCTAAAGGTTCAAGTGATGAACATGAGGAAGAAGGTTCTTGGTGCAGAACATCCAGACACCCTCACAAGCATGGCAAATCTAGTACCCACATACCATCTTCAGGGAAGGTGGAATGAGGCAGAGCAGCTAGAGGTTCAAGTGATGGACATGAGGAAGAAGCTTCTTGGTGCAGAACATCCACACACTATTGTAAGCATGATATGTCTAGCATCCACATACTGCAATCTAGGAAGATGGAATGAGGCAGTGCAGCTAAGGGTTCAAGTGATGGACATAAATAAGAAACTTTCTGGTGCAGAGAATCCATTCACCCTTGCAAGCATGGCATGGCTAGCACACACATACCGGATTCAGGGAAGGATTACTGAGGCAGAGCAGCTAGGTGTTCAATTGATGGATATGAACAAGAAGCTTCATGGTGCAGAACATCAATCCACCCTCTTAAGCATGGAAGGTCTAGCATCCACATACCAGGTTCAGGGAAGGTGGAATGAGGCAGAGCAGCTACAAGTTCAAGTGATGAACATGATGAAGAAGCATCTTCGTGCAGAACATCCATTGACCTTTTTAAGCATGGCAAATCTAGCATCCACATACCGGCTTCAGGGAAAGTGGAATGAGGCAGAGAAACTAGAGGTTAAAGTGATGGACATGAGGAAGAAGCATTATGGTGCAGAACATCCACATACCCTCTCAAGCATGGGAAGTCTATCATGCACATACCAGCTTCAGGGAAGGTGGAATGAAGCAGAGCAGCTACAGGTTCAAGTGATGAACATGAGGAAGAAGCTTCATGGTGCAGAACATCCACACACCCTTGTGAGCATGGCAAATCTGGCATGCACATACCGGCATCAGGGAAGGTATAATGAGGCAGAGCAGCTAGAAGTTCCAGTGATGGACATGAGGAAGAAGGTTCTTGGTCCAGAACATCCATCCACCCTCTCAACCATGGCAAATCTGGCATCCACATACCACCATCAGGGAAGGATTAATGAGGCAGAGCAGCTAGAAGTTCAAGTGATGGACATGAGGAAGAAGGTTCTTGGTGCAGAACATCCAGACACCCTCTCAACCATGGCAAATCTGGCATCCACATAACGGCATCAGGGAAGGATTAATGAGGCAGAGCAGCTAGAAGTTCAAGTGATGGACATGAGGAAGAAGGTTCTTGGTCCAGAACATCCATCCACCCTCTCAACCATGGCAAATCTGGCATCCACATACTGTTACAAGTTCAAATGGTTCAGAAGGTTCTGACCATAGACAGTTGTATAGAAGATCAGTTTGTCGTAATATGAGCTTCAAAAGAATATCAAGAGAGTTGTTCTCGAGATAGAGTCTTATGAGTTTGAGGATGTTTCGAGAGCAAAGTAACTGCATTAGATTCTCACGAATTAATTAGCTAACGAGTACATGTGGTATGAGTCCGGTATTTATAGTAAATAGAAAGGTCATGCATAAGGTAAGTTGTCTGCATGTAAGAGAGTATGCATATGTATAAATAGGTGAAACAATGAAAAGGATGAGGTAGGCATGAGTAAAGCAGAAATGAAAAGAGAAAGTAAAGTGCATGTGTTCGGTGGAGATAAGGAAAAAGAAAAATAGTTTGTAACATTACCCCCGTTTTATGTTGAAAGCTCTGAATTTGACTCAGATTCATCGTTAAGCCCTTCTTGTTGTTCAAGAGGGCAGTGTTGCCACCCATGACCTTCTTCAAAACAGTTGTTGCATTGTTGATGCTCATTTGGTGGTAAATCGTTTGGTAAAACAATGAATTCGCCTCCGATTGTTGAGTAACACCGTTGAGAGGAACGACCATCGGTGTTGCATATGGAACAATGTTGTTGTATGACAACTTCATCTTCATCGTCGATAACGATGGGGTTTTGTTGTGTGCCTGGAATGTTTGAGTCAAGAAGAGGGAGTGGAGAAAATGTTTGTTGTGTAGGAATAGGGGTTTGTCATCGAGTACCAATGGGATTTTGTCGTTTGAGTCTAATGAATGGTTTGATATGTCGGACTAAACCACAACCAGCCATGTTGTCATATAATGTATCTGCTTGTGTTTGTAAGTATTCGAGTTCAATCTTGTTTCTTATGATGCTTTGTTTGATGTGGTGGAAATAAAGGAATTTGGTATATAGAACAGGGTTTGGTTGGAGGAAAGGAGTGATGTTGTTGATGTCGTGTTGGGTTAGTAAAGAGGAAGAGAATTCTTCATGAGTGAAATCAAAAATTGGACATTGAGGATGAGTGGAGTTAGAGGAAGAGGAAGATGATGAAGGGATTTGAGGCATTTTTAGAAGGAGGGGCAATGAATACGAGAATAATTGATTTCAAAATCAAATTTGGGGAGTACAAAGTTGTCGTCTCTTTGTTTTTTGAGAGCGAGTCTTATATCTTCAAATTTGTCAGCGATTTTGGCGATGATGTCAAGGAATTGTAAGAATTCCCAGTCAACACATTCGTGTTGGTAAGAAGTATAGCGCATGTTTTAGAAGTTGATCTAATTGAGGTGATGGCTTTGTTTATAAAGCGTCAATGTGTTGTTTGCGTTTTTGATGTGTGATTTGGGTTCCCACATTGCTTCAGAGATCAGGTAATCTTTCCATCGGATTTTGTATTGATAACCGCATCCTCGTTGTCTGTGTCCTGATTGATTCAACTTCATATTCTTCTTCTCCGTCGATGATTTCAGCGGGTGGTTTAAGGAAGTTCGGTCCGTGTGTTTCGTTTTTGATGTATGGCATGAGTAGGTATGCATGAAAGACATTGTGAGTCTTCCATGTTTCAGGGAGTTTCAATCAGTAAGTGAGGGGTGTGAGGACTCTTTCAATAAGGAATGGTCCTTCTTGTTGTGGTGCAATCTTTTTGTTGTAGTTTGTTTTTAAATTTATGGAGTCTAGCCAGACTAACTGTCCTTCTTGGAATGGTTTAAAGTTCGATTTGATCCTGTTTTCCATTTTGTGTTGTGCTAGTTCGTGTGCTGCTAGAGCTTCTTCTCGGTCTTTGAGTAATTTCCGTGTTCGTTCTTCAATGGCAGGGAATTGCGTGTTTTTGAATGAAAGTGGTATGGAGATAGGAGATGATCCCATGATAAGCTTGAAAGGGGTTTGTGTTCGTCCAGAGTGTCTTTGATTGTTATGGGTAAATTTGAGCGTTGGTAAAGCGGTTAGCCAGTTTGTTGGGTTGTTGAAACAATAGATGGATAGATATGCTTCAATTTCTTGGTTAAAGCATTCTGTAGTTCCATCAGATTGTGGATGAAAAGCTGTTGTCTTTGCATGTTCTATTCCAAGTAATTTGAAGAGATTTTCAAATGCTTTGGCAGTGAATCTAGGGTCTCTGTCTGATATCATCTTGTCAGGGAGTCCGAATCATTTGTAAATGTTGTCGAGTAAAAACTGGGCGATGTCTTCCGAGGTACAAGTTTTTGCGCAAGGGACAAGAATCACCCCCTTTGTAAGCCCATGGTCAACCACGACCAGTATAGTGTCTTTGCCGTCAATAGGTGGTAGGTCTGTAATCAGGTCCATGGAACAATTCGCAAAAGGTCTAGAATCCTTTGGTCCTTCAATTGGTAAGAAAGATGGTTTCGACGGGTTTCTGTTTATCTTGAATTGTTGACAATTGGAACATCCTTTTACATAGTTCTTTACAAAAGTACAAAGTCCAGGCCACCAGTAATGTTGAGAGATCAAATTATAAGTTTCCAATTCTCCTGGGTGTCCTGCAGTTGGTGAGTCATGGAATTTTTTGACTAGTTTCTGGCGAAGTTCTCGATTTTGAGGAATATAATTCTTTCCTTTGTAGAATAGAATTGGTTTTCCCAGGAATTCTTCAGTCGACCAGTATTCAAGATCATTTCTTAGATTAGAAGGTCCTTTTTCGAGTAAAGAGCGTAGTGCGTCAGTATCTATATCGGTGGAATCGGCTATTTGTTGTTGTAGATCAAGATCTACAAGGTTAACAAATAAGGAGTCAGGGAGCATTGTAATGTCTTCGTTGTTGTTATTGTCTTTAGGACAGAAATCAGCTCATCGTGATAGGACATCAGACTGGATCATCTTGGTTCCTGGTAGGTGGATAAGGTTGACATTGAATTTGGAGAGGAATAGCAACCATCTGGCTTGTCGTCTGTTCAGTTTTTGAGCAGTTCGGTAGTAGGTCAAATTTTTGTGATCAGAATAGATTGTCGTAGTATGTTCGGATCCAAGGATGTAATGTCTCCAGTCGGTTAAAGCTCTAATGATTGCTAAGAGCTTGCAATCATAGATTTCGTAGTTTTGTTCAGTTGGTGAGAAGCTTTTTGATAAGAAAGCTACTGGGTGTCCATCTTTGTTCATGTCTGTCTGTGTAAGGACTGCACCTGATGTGTATTTTGAGGCATCTGATTTGATTTGGAAGGGTTGAGTAGGGTTGGGCATTCGTAAAACCGGTTCTTCAGTAAAGTGTCGTTTCAAAAGTTCGAATGTTTCTTGGCATTTATCGGTCCATTTGAAAGGCGTGTCTTTCTTCAAAAGATTATTCAACGGTTGGCATAGGTCAGAGAAATGTCAAATGAATCATTGGTAAAAGTTTCCAAATCCTAAAAAGGATTGTACTTCTTTCACAGATGTAGGGGTAGGCCAGTCTCGGATACCTTTGAGATTGGTTGGGTCCATAGAGATTTTGCCTTCTTTGATGATCATTCCAAGATATTTGACTTTCTTCTTGTTGAATTCACATTTCTTTGGTTTTAAGTAGAGATCATTTTCCTGTAGATGTTGTAAGACCTTTTTTGTTATTTCTTCAAGATCTTTTTCGTTCTTTGCAAAGATTAGAATGTTGTCCATGTAAACGATGATATAGTTGCCTTCGATAAGATCTTTAAAAATAGAGTCCATCATTGCTTGGAATGTTGCTGGTGAATTACACATTCTGAAGAACATTACTGTTGGTTCAAATAATCCTCGATTTGTTTTGAATGCAGCTTTCCATTCATCTCCTTTAGCAATCCAGACGTTGTTGTATCCTCTCAAGACGTCAAATTTTGTGAAACAAGTTGCGCCTTTAAGTTTGTCCATGATTTCGGTGATTAGCAGGAGTGGATAAGCATTTTTGATCGTATGGTCATTCAGATATCGATAATCTTGGCAGGGTCTAAGTTTTCCATCTTTTTTTGATACAAAGAAGAAGGGCGAGGCCATTGGGGATTTTGATTTTTGAATGTATTTATGGTCGAGGTGTTCTCTGAGGAATTTATCCAATTTGATTTGTTCTGCCGGTGTGAGATTGTATGTTTTGAAAGATTTCGGTTGGAAGTCTGGTTTCATTTTGATTTTATGGTCCCAGGGTTGTGGTTCTGGAAATCTGTCCACCTTTTTCTCATCAAATACATCTAAGTATTCATGATACTTGGGTGGTACTATTTCTTCAACAGGGACATCAGGCTTGATGTTGTATTTCATAGCCAGATCTTGTGAAGCAGAGGTTTTTGCATTGATCCAATATTTGTTGTCCATTTCGCCCAATACTTTACGGTCCCCCACCCTTTCCAATTGGAATTCCTTGGAAACATTTGGAATCCTTGGAATCCTTGGAAGTCCTTGGAATTCCAAATAATTCCAATTGTTTCCAAGATGTTTCCAAGGAATTCCAAATGTTTCCATGGAATTCCAAATGTTCCAAGGGTTTCCAAGGAATTCCAAGGATTCCAAGTGTTTCCAAGAAGTCCAATTGCCAACTTCCTAATCAAGTAATTAATCACCTGACTTGTAGCATATGACAAATAAAGGAATACCAGTAAGGAGAATTGAACCAAAGACCTTGAGAAAGGTCATGTGACATAATTCCCACACTGCATCAGTGATCTACCAACTGCACCATCATTGCTTGTATATATATATAAAACTAATGGTTATATATACCCCTCCCACCTGACTAAATAATATATTCTGGCACTTGTTGAAGGGCTACTACCATGTATTATATACCAAAATGTTCAGAAAAATGAGGGGAATCCATTGGTAATAAAATCGCGATGTTATACGCACTTTGATATGCAGTTATACGCAAAATACTGCAGAATATACAGTAAAATAATGCGCTCTATGCTTATAAATGAGCCGAACATGACGCACCATATACCGATAGAATCGTGCTAATAACAGCTTTCAGAATATATATAAATCACGTGCATGCACCATGTCTGGTGCGTGTTTTTACACATTTTACATGTTTTAATATTGAAAAAGGGCTTATATTCCTACGCTCATAGTATGGTTATATTCCCTAGCAGTGTAGATTTCTATCGGTATAAAATGCGTCATGTTCGGCTCACTTATAAGCATAGAGCGCATTATTTTACTGTATATTCTGCAGTATTTTGCGTATAACTGCATATCAAAGTGCGTATAACATCGCGATTTTATTACCAATGGATTCCCCTCATTTTTCTGAACATTTTGGTATATAATACATGGTAGTAGCCCTTCAACAAGTGCCAGAATATATTATTTAGTCAGGTGGGAGGGGTATATATAACCATTAGTTTTATATATATATACAAGCAATGATGGTGCAGTTGGTAGATCACTGATGCAGTGTGGGAATTATGTCACATGACCTTTCTCAAGGTCTTTGGTTCAATTCTCCTTACTGGTATTCTTTTATTTGTCATATGCTACAAGTCAGGTGATTAATTACTTGATTAGGAAGTTGGCAATTGGACTTCTTGGAAACACTTGGAATCCTTGGAAACCCTTGGAACATTTGGAATTCCTTGGAATTCCAAAGGATTTCAATTGGAAAGGTCCCTTGGTGATTCCAAGGAATTCCAAGGATTCCAATTGGAAACTGGATTTCTACTGGAAAGCTTGGAATGGGATTGGAAAGAAATTCCGAGAATACATGACTTTACAGTGAGACACAGTACTAAATTCTTCCAATTGGAATTCCGAGGAATTCCGAGGAGTCCAAGAAATTCCAAGGGATTCCAAAGGATTCCAAGGAATTCCAATTGGAAAGGGTGGGGGACCATAAAGACCTCATTTTGCCAGTGATGAAAGTGATGAGTACTGATATTTCATCATTGTCAGTAGGGTTCTGTGTTCTGTTAAGGTGTTCTTCCATGTCATATTCTTCTTCGACAGTGGGAGGGATAGAGGGTGTCCTAAAAATTGGTTTCCATGGTTGTTCTTCTTTCGGTTGTTCGGATTTGCGCCATGTGAGGGTTTCTTTTTTCCAGTTTATTTCAGGGTTGTTTTCTTTGAGCCAGGTTGCTCCGAGAATGATTTTATGTTTCCCTAATCCAGTGACTAGAAGTCGGTTCATCTTCTTCCGTCCTAGTACATTGATCTCAAGGTTTATGTAATGTTTGATTGTGCCTTGTTTGTTGAGAGTACCGTCGATGTTAAAAACTTTGATGGGAACATTTAGGGTTTTGATCGTAAATTTTTGCATTCTCACAAAGTTTTGGTTGATGAATTTTCCATCTGCACCTGAGTTGATAAAAGCTTGTTTGATGATTTCTGGATCTCCTTGTGTTTCGCTCGTTATAGAAATAGGTGCGTGCAAACAACGATATCAAGCTGATCATGAAGGGGGGGGATACCAGTGTGTTGACTTGGTACATCACAAACTACGCAAGCAAGAAACAACAGCGGTCATCAAATGTTTCTGCTTTGCTGGCAAAATGAGTGGTGTTTCACACAATAGAAGTGAAGAGAAGGAGGGACCTGACCGACATCAACAAGCGCTTAATTCAACGATGCGCAAACACACTCACTCATGACAGAGAATTCAGTGCACCGGAAATCATGAGCTATTTGATGGGATGGGGTGATCGATTTGAATCGCATCACTATGTTGCCATTTACCCAGGAGCAATAATGGCTGCATTAAAGGGAAAATACCCGTCATTGGGGAACTCGACGTGAGTTTCATAGAAAGTGATGGTTGCTTTGTAGCTGAAGTGAATTCGAATTATTTGCCAGTGACCAGGAACAGAACCACACTGTTACAATGGTTTCTGGGGTCATGACCTTAAGGGATCAACTGAATGAATACATGTTTCGTGGAGGAGAGATGGCAGCAATGGATCTTTTCACCTTTGTGCTCGACACATATGATGCTGCTAATACTCAAGAGAGCAAATCTGATGGGGATCCAAGACGCATTAGAAGGCCGCTTAATGACCGTGTGCCATATTGACAGGGCTTCAATAAGACAGGACGCTGTCACATTTTTCGAACAGAAGGTCATGAGACCCTACCACATTTCGTGGGTGGTTGGATGCCAAGGAATGACAGACCAAAGGACAGACAACTCTATTGCGCAAGTATGCTTTGTCTGCTAAAGCCTTGGACCGATCTTGGTGATCTGAAAACAGAGGAAGAGACATTTGAAGAAAGTTTCGAGCGGTTTGTGGTGGGCGCCAAGAAGAAGACGCTGGATATTCTCGAAAACATTTAATATTACTACGAATGCTATGATGGTGCCAAAAAAAAAGTGAGCAGCAGGATGACGAGAATATAGAAAGAACAATGGATATTGATCAAGAAGCCTTCCAAGAGATGATGGATACAGGTGCAGGGATGTCAACTGAAGACGTGGATGTAACCGAGGAAGACATCGAGATGGCATATGATTGTAGGGGAAGCATGAGGGAGAGGATATATGCACAGATGACAATGACTACAGCAATGGATTGCGGAGTTTTCTCCAATGTAAGAGCCCACATGGTCTTTTTCCCCAACGCAAAAAGGGCTGACATCAAAGACCTGCCAATTTATCAGACATGGCGGGATCAACTCAAGAAAGTTTCAAAAGCACGGGCTGAGGGCAGTCAGCTCGATGGAGGAAATGATAACAGGTCGAGTTTGAACACCACTGAGTGGGCTGAGGACATAGCAAGAGTGGCGATAGACAACAAAATTCGGCAATGTGAATCTCCAGCTCTTCGACCCAAGAGAAATTTGCTGAATCGAGACCAACGGCATGTGCACGACATCATCGAAAGTCAATTGCTGAAACGGTTGGCAGGTGAGCTTTAAAAGAATAGGCATGCAATGCGCCAAAAAAAACTTACTATAAGCACAGGTGAAGACACCGCTCAGCTGCGTATGCTTGTTCTCGGCCATGGCAGCACTGGAAAGTCGATGTTGATAGGAGCGATTACCGAAACATTCAAATGGCTTGGTTGTGAGGACAAGTTGGCAAAATGTGGTACTTCTGGAGTGGCGGCAGTCATTATTGGTGGACAAACTTATCATTCATGGGCAGGGATCCCTGTTAACAAGCCTCGGAAAGAAAGCTGGGTAGACTCAAGCAATCAAGAAATACAGAGAAGAAGGAAACTGTTACATTCCGTCATATGTGACTCCGGTCCGACTCCGACGGAGTTGTTTCCGGTAGTCCGTACTCCTTTCCAGTGCTCTCCCTTGTTTCCGGTTCTACTCCACCTATGTCCAACTCCGAGACTTTTCCGTATCATTCCGACTCTTCTGACATCACTCCAAACTTGTTACCACTTCTTCACCTCTACCACTATTCTTTGTCATCATCTTTCCCACCATCAGTCAGCATACCCGCCATGGATTATTCACCCAAGAATGCAGGACCTTTTCTGGGAGCAGAACACAGCACTTATATTTATCATTTACATTTCGGTTGCTATTCCTTTATTTATTTAAGTACTCGAAACTTGTATGTTTTCCCTCAGTTTGAATATCAACTTAGTTTCCTCCTCTTGTTTTTCCTCTAAGTCACTGAGGTCTTCTGACTTGTTACTTTCTTCTTCCGTTCCAAAATCAGGACACCTTAGGAGCTGGGCGGCACAGCACACACGCTGAGGCCAATGTCCTTTCCGGGTTACTGTTCCGGTTCCGTTCCGGAGTAACTCCGACGTGACTCCTTTGTTTTAAACTTAACAGTATATTCGAACTGCTCACCCACTCCTATGCAAACTCATTCTAAAACTTCCAAAACACAATTACCGATACAAGAAAATATGTCCCACAAAAACACTCCCGTTCCCGATGTAGTCGAAGAGGCTAGTCATATTGATGAACCTCGGAGTACTACGGACGAAGTTGAGTCTCCAACTATTCATATCAATCAACTTGTTTCCGCTTTAAATTCCCTCGGGAAATCTTCAGCCAAGTCCGATTCGGCTGGCAGACTTAGAGAGCCCGAACCCTTCACGGGTAAGGATCCTAAGAAACTAAAAGCTTTTCTTTTCCAGTGCAAGCTCTATTTCCAGAGCTCTTCCGACACATTCCGAGATGACTCCAAGCGAGTAACCTTTGCTTTGTCCTATCTCCAGGACATTGCTCAGGAATGGTTCGAACCTGGAATTTCCGGTCTCACCGACAAGCCTCCGTCTTGGTTTGAAGATTGGGATCCCTTCGTCAGCGAACTTCAGTCCAACTTTGGTCCTTACGACGAGTCCGCCGACATAGAACACAAACTCACCAATCTCTGAATGAAGGACGGCCAACATATCTCCAATTACTTAGTCCGGTTCAACTCCTTGGCAGTCCGCTGTACTTGGGGCAAGCCTGCTCTGAGGTATAGGTTTTACGAAGGTTTACCTTCCCGAATCAAGGATGAAATCAGCAAAGATGATGGCAAGCCTCGGTCTTTAACCGCGATGCATCAAAAAGCTCAAAATGCCGATGCTCGCTACTGGGAATGTATGCAAGAACGTTCTCGGGAACCTGCTCCGCAGCAACACCAAAACCCTCCGAAGGGTCCTACCCCTTCTTCATCCTCCTCCATACCCTCCTCTTCCAATCCCTCTTCCAGTTCCGGTAAACAGTCTCAGCCTTTGGATCAAAAGTCCGCTAAGCCCGTAGACTCCGGTAAGGCTTCCACTTCCACTCCTCCTAAACCTAATCTAGAAGGCAAGCTGGACTCGCGGGGTAGACTTACCCAGCAAGAAAGGCAACGCTGGATGGATAATAAACTTTGTCTTTTCTGTGGCAAGCCGGGACATTGCGTTCCTGACTGTAACCTTGCCAAGGCAAGCTCCGCTAAAGGCCGAGCCTCTACCGTTTCTGATTCTGCTTCCAAGTCCGTTCCGGCTAAGCCAAAGGACTCCGGTTCGGAGAAGAAAAAAGACTAAGCAATTCACTGGACTCAGCACAGACAGTGAATTGCGAGAGCCCCTGTGCTGAACTTGTTGCAGTTCTCAATGCAATAATCTCTCCTCCAGATACCCGAGCAGTTTTTGTTTCTCTTCTTTCTCTTCAATTTCCGAATATCGATTTTTCCGCTTTCATCGACAGTGGTTCCACTCACTGTTTCATGGACAAGCATTTCACGAAGTCCAATGATTTTCCTATCTTTCTGATTACTTCTATGACTCTCCGTCTTATTGATGGTTCTTCTCTGGGCATGATCACACATGCTACCATTGTTTCCGTTCATTTCTCTTGTGGTACAGTCCACAAAATCCGGTTTTTATTAACCAAGCTGGATTCTGATTTTCCTGCTGTACTCGGGCTTGACTGGCTCACCCAACATAATCCGTTGATTGACTGGGTCGATAGCAGTGTAACTTTCCGAGACCGTATAGTTATCCTTCCAGTTCCTGTTTCTGTTTCCGCCGAGGCACCCGTTCCAGTATCTGACATTACCATGTCCGATACGGTTTCCGCGAAGATAAAGGTTGAAATACCTTCTATTCCGGAACCTCTTCCTGATATTCCATTTGTTCCGAAACCACTGACCGCTCCTAAAATTGCCTTAGTGTCTGCTGCAGCTTTCATGAGGTCTATTCGTTCCGATGTATGAGCGAGGAGTGGAACAGGTATTTTCGGACACTTCGCAGATAGTCGGGAATGACTCAGTTACTGTTATCCGTTGCATTGGCGAGTGCGAGTGATCAGTAACTCTCGCGGTATTCCGTATGTGCGACAGTTGCTTCTAATCCTCGCCAAACATAACCTTTTTACGAACCTAGAGGCTATCATGGGTCCTATCAACGGCTAGCAGTCTCTTCGACCGGATCATGAACAGAGATGGAAAAGCATTGGGCTCCTTTGGAACGAATAGACCTCATGAAAGCTGCAGCAGACACTAAGGCAATTTTAGGAGCGGTCAGTGGTTTCGGAACAAATGGAATATCAGGAAGAGGTTCCGGAATAGAAGGTATTTCAACCTTTGTCTTTGCGGAAATTGTATTGGACATGGTAATGTCAGATACTGGAACGGGTGCCTCGGCGGAAACAGGAATAGGAACTGGAAGGATAACTATACGGTCTCGGAAAGTTACACTGCTATTGACCCAGTCAATCAACGGATTATGTTGGGTGAGCCAGTCAAGCCCGAGTACAGCAGGAAAATCAGAATCCAGCTTGGTTAATAAAAACCGGATTTTGTGGACTGTACCACAAGAGAAATGAACGGAAACAATGGTAGCATGTGTGATCATGCCCAGAGAAGAACCATCAATAAGACGGAGAGTCATAGAAGTAATCGAAAGATAGGAAAATCATTGGACTTCGTGAAATGCTTGTCCATGAAACAGTGAGTGGAACCACTGTCGATGAAAGCGGAAAAATCGATATTCGGAAATTGAAGAGAAAGAAGAGAAACAAAAACTGCTCGGGTATCTGGAGGATTATTGCATTGAGAACTGCATCCCAGCACAGGTCTCCATCACCGTTCCATGGCAGTCTCCTCCACGATCTTCCGATTCCAACTTGGAGGGTGTTCCGGAAATATACCACGAATTTTCGGACGTCTTTTCAAAGGGTAAAGCCAACACCCTAGCGGCTCATCGAGAGTATGACTTAAAAATCGAAATCGATGAGTCCGCGAAGCCCCCTTTGGGTCCGATTTATCCGCTTTCCAAATCCGAGTTGGGTACGCTCTGAGAGTTTATTGACGAGCACCTAAACATGGGTTTCATCCGTCCATCAAAGTCTCCTTTCGGAGCACCCGTCCTGTTTATCAAGAAGAAGGACGGGTCTTTACGGCTTTGCATTGATTTCTGAAAACTCAATGCCATCACTCGGAAAGACAAGTATCCTTTACCCCTTGTTTCCAATTTACTTGATGCTCCCTGCAAATCCGGGATCTTTACTAAAATTGACTTAAAGCATGCCTACCATCTCGTCCGCATTGCCGCCGGAGACGAATGGAAGACTGCTTTCCGTACCTGCTATGGCTCCTTCGAGTGGCTCATCATGCCGTTCGGACTTACCAACGCCCCTGGCGGTTTTCAAAGATTCCTTAACACTATTTTTGCTGACCTTTTAGATGTGTTCGTAATCGTCTATCTGGACAACATCCTCATTTTCTCCATCAACGAGAAAGATCACATCAAACATGTCTCCGAAGTCCTCCGACGGCTCCGAGATAATAATCTTTTCGCTAATGGTAAGAAATGTGTTTTCCACTCCAATTCCGTCGAGTACCTGGGTCATATGATCAGTCCTGATGGCCTTTCTATGGATCCGGCGAAAGTCCAAGTCATTCAAGACTGGCCAGAACCTCAGAAAGTCAAAGATGTCCAATCCTTCCTTGGTTTTGCTAATTTTTACAGACGTTTCATCCACAACTATTCTGATATTGTGGTTCCGTTGACTCGTCTCACCCGGAAAAATATTCCGTGGGTTTTTGATGACAGTTGTCGCCTTGCTTTTAAGACTCTCAAGGAGGCTTTTATTTCCGCTCCGGTGTTAACACACTGGAAGCCTAACTGTCCTATCATTGTGGAAACTGACGCTTCTGACTATGCTTTAGCAGCTATCCTTTCCATCCGTGATTCCGATGGAGAAATCCATCCCGTCGCGTATCGTTCTCGTACCTTTTCTGGTGCAGAATTGAATTACGACGTTCACGACAAGGAGTTGCTCACCATTTTTGAAGCTTTTAAAGCTTGGCGTCACTACCTTGAAGGTGCTAGTTTCCCAATTGATGTGGTTACTGACCATAAGAATCTAGAGTATTTCTCGACCACCAAAATCTTATCCCAGCGTCAAGCCGGTGGTCGGAGTACCTTTCCGCTTTCAACATGGTTATCAGATTTTGCCCAGGCCATCTCAGAACAAAACCAGACGCGCTGACTCGTCGTCCTGACCTCTATCTAAAGGAGGGAGGGAAAGATTACGATGAAGTCAATCCACACAATTTTAAACCTATCTTTTCTTCCGAACAACTTTCCACTTCTCTCCAAGCTACTTCATTGCTTCCCACTGTACTCCGTGGTGTCTTTACCATGGATGTCAAAGAGCTCAACAAGGGGATTCTTTCCGCTCTTTCCACGGATCCCCTTGCACAGTCCTACTTATCAGATCTAGACAATCTGAAGTATGCTAGATGGTCTAAGGACTCTTCTGGATTCGTCCGGATTGATCAACGGATCTATGTTCCAGATTCCAGAGATCTTCGTCTCCGTGTCCTTCATTATTATCATGACCATCCTGTCTCCGGACATTTTGGTGTCAATAGAACTCTTGCAGTTATCCGTTGAGAATATACTTGGCCCAGTGTTCATGTTTTTGTCACTGACTATTGTAGGACTTGCACCACCTGTTCTCGGTCCAAAGCCAAACATCATAAACCATATGGCTTACTCCGACAACTCCCTGTTCTGTCCCGTCCGTGGGACTCCATCTCCATGGATTTCATTGAACACCTTCCGGACTCCGAAGGTTTCACTGCGGTCTTGGTCATAGTAGACCATTTCACGAAACAATCCATTTTCATCCCCACATACAACACCATCACTTCCGCTCAACTTGCTGAACTATTTGTCATCCACGTGTTTTCCAAGCACGGTGTTCCATCCCATGTAACTTCCGATCGCGGTTCCGAGTTTGTATCTCACTTCTTCAGATCCCTCGGAAAAGCCCTCGACATGAAATTGCATTTCACCTCGGATACCACCCGGAAGGTGACGGACAAACAGAACACGTCAACCAGACCTTGGAACAATACATCCACATCTACTGCAATTATCAGCAAGACAACTGGAGTTCACTTCTCCCATTAGCGGAATTCTCCTACAACAATACTCCGAGTGCCACTACCAGTATATCTCCATTCTTCGCCAACAAAGGCTACGATCCGGCTATCACTATCCATCCGGAGTACAACCTCATTTCCTCCCATGCTCACAAGTACGTTACGGACCTTAACGAACTCCACGAGGAACTCCAAAAAGCTATCCTTACTTCCCAGGAACAATACCAACGTTCTGCGGACAAGCGTCGGATTCCTCCTCCGGACTTCAAGGTTGGAGATTGAGCTTTTGTCAAAGCACAATTCTTCCGTACGACCAGACCTTTAAAGAAACTCTCCAAGAAGTATCTTGGTCCGTATGAGATTATTGCTCAGGCAGGTCCTCTGTCCTGGACCCTTCGTCTTCCCGACAACATGCGTGCCGTCCATCCCGTCTTCCATGTTTCCATGCTAGAGCTCTCCGTTCCGAACACTATTCCGGATCATACTCAACCTCCACCTCCTCCGGTTGTCATTGACGGAGAGCAGGAATTCGAGGTCTCCGAAATTTTGGACTCTAAATTGGACAACAGACGACGTGTATGCAAACTTCTGTACCTAGTCAAGTGGTCTGGCTATGAAGGTACCGACGAAGAAACTTCCTGGTTACCAGCTAATGAATTAGGACACGCGTCCAAACTTGTTGCTGATTTCCACCAGAGTTATCCGACTAAACCCGGACCTCTTCCGCTCTCTTGATTCCTTTTCCGTCTCTTTCCTTGTTTTTTCCGTTCCTTTCCATGTCTTTTCCGTTCTATTCCTTTCCGTTGTCTTACTCTTCTGTTTCACAAAACAAAGTCAAGAAAACAATTTTTTAAAAAAAAAAAAAAAAAAAGAAATAACAAAAACAATTATATACAGTTTATTCTATTTTCTACTCTTTTGTTTTTTCTACTCCTTCCATCCTTTCTTCCTCCGCTCCTTCCACCCTCTCCGTCTCCACTTCCAACCCTTCTTCCACCTCCTCGTCTTCTCCGTTGATAGGACCCAGCTGGGCTCCGTTGATGAGCTTGGTTTTGTTCTGTACTTGGAATTGAGTAGATACTTAGTTACTGTGACTGTGACATGTAACAAATAGACTTTACCTTTGACCACTCACACCACACCAGTCCCACAAACTATTGTACCTCTGAGGAGCTTACAAGCCTCTCATGTTCATCATTCTGGAGCCCACCGCAAGGGGCTGTGTTGTTGGTTGGGCTGTCTTGTCTTTTGTCATCTTTTTCTCAACTGCACGATTTTTAGTGCATCTCACACTCGTTTCAATGCTATTATAAACCTCTCCAACCCTTCCAGCATCCTTCCCTGGACAACATCACCCTTTCCCTGTGATTTTGGCCCATTTTCATCGAAATTCACATGTCATGTCTAGGCCCTACTAGATGTTATCGTTCGATCTTCGTCATTTTCGCACCAATTTCCGCGCTCTTTTCACAGCTCAATTCGCCTCGTCAGTAGCTTCATTTAGAGCCCTTATGCGCCCACTTTTGTCCATTGGTTCCGAAGATATGGAGTTTTGGAGATGGAGACACCCATTTTGTTTCAGAGAGATATCTCAAGACCTGTTGCACGTCGCGCCTTCGTTTTCTGACGCCTACAACTACTCAATTACACCTTTCCAACGCGTTTAAGATCGTCCGGAACGGTTCAGTTGTTGTTGAGAACGAGCTTCGTCATTGTACCTCTCCTCATCCCATTCTGCACCAGCCATATCTCACCCATTTTCATATCGTTTTTTGTCATTCAGCACTCATTTCATATCTACTCTTCGAGCTCTTTCTGGTCGCATCATTTGTTTTTGTTTGCGTCGTCGTCTTCCCTCAGTATTGTCATAATCAGTCATGTTGGCATCATCTGGACATATCTCTCTCAAATCTTTGCCATTTTTCTTCATCAAGGAGTTGTTTTAGGTTGTTTCCCATTGGTCTATCATGTCATTACCATGCATTGGCCATTCTCAGTCCGCTTTTCCTGGTTATCCCATACACCTCTTATCATTGCTATGCACCAGTCTTGGAGTTTTGTCTCCCTCATTCTGCCACCACCATCACCATTTTCATTCACTCATTGGGGAGTCAGGAGGACAGTTTAGATGAGTTTATTGCAGGATTTAGGGCCTCAGATAGGCCATCCTAGGTATATTTTTGCTTTATTGTTAGTTAAAGGTTCCCCCTTTGTCCCTCAAGCTTGCTGCCGAGCACAGGGAATGTCTGGATGTTTGGTATGGTTAGGTTGGTGACTGAGGACAGTCACAATCTCAAGTTGGGATGGGATGATGAGCTTGGTTTTGTTCTGTACTCGGAATTGAGTAGATACTTAGTTACTGTGACTGTGACATGTAACAAATAGACTTTACCTTTGACCACTCACACCACACCAGCCCCACGAACTATTGTACCTCTGAGGAGCTTACAAGCCTCTCATGTTCATCACCGTCATCCGACTCCTCATCTTCTGTCTCCTCTTGCACCTCCGTTTCCACTCCCTTCTCCACTTTCATCACCTCTGTCCATTTCTTCTCCTCTTTTCTCCTTTCTTCTTCCCATCACTCCTTCTCAACCTCCCTCCTCATCCACACCTCCATCGCTATCCTCATCCCCTCCTGTGTTTCCGCCAACTTCCTCAACCACCCTCCTATCATCTCCAACGCATCCGCCATCTGATCCGTTCCTTCCATTTCCATCTCCACCACTTCCTTTGCCTTCCCTTTTCCTTTCACCTTCCCTCCGACCCTCTCCGCTGGCAGTTCCACCACCACTGTCCTTTTCTTCCCTCTGACTATGCTGCAGCGTTTTTTCAGCTGGTAGCACCTCCAGCACCCGGGCCCCCGCTATAAATCGTTGTTGTTGTTGTATATAAACACCAACCAGAGAGCAGTGGACCAGACCTTAGGTCAAAAGACTCCCTGTTGTTCGTTTAGGGAAGGTATAACCTTGACTTTTAACACACAGAGGTAAGGGGAAAGAGTATAGAAGAGAAGGAGGAGGATGAAGGTCTTGGAAGATGAATGAGGTATAAGACGAGGATGAGGATGAGCAAGAGAGAGTCTTCAGTAAGACTATAGTGGTTGAGGGATAGGGGATAGATTGACAGTAAGGGGCAAGAAAAGCGAACTTAAGGGAGGAATTCACTGGAATTCCACTGAGATGATGAAAGTGGGGGGTAAGAATGAATTGAACTGAACTACCTATCCTGGTACAAAAGAGCAGTATTTATACCCTAAGGATGAGGCTATGTCAAACAATAAAAAAGAAAGAAGTACGCGCTGTCAAAGGAAGAATGATGAAGAGAGGACAGCTGCGAGAAGAAAAGAACAATGGAAAAGAAAAGGAACAGTAAAAGAATCTGTAAAGTGTCAAAGTGCGAGAGAAAAGAA